>WUAM01000274.1:623229-638232 GCA_024336885.1 Actenoides hombroni | reverse complement strand
AGGAGACTCCACAGCCTCTCTGGGCAGCCTGGGCCAGGCTCTGGCACCCTCACAGCAAAGAAGTTTCTCCTCCTGTTGAGATGGAACCTCCTGTGTTCTAATTTGCACCCGTTGCCCCATGTCCTGTCATGGGGCACCACTGACAAGAGCCTGGCCCCATTCACTTGACCCCCGCCCTTTAGGTACTGCTGAGCATTGAGAAGGTTCCCTCCTCAGATGTCTCTTTTCAAGGCTAAACAGCCCCAGCAGACCTCTCTTTCCCCCTTCCTGCAAGCATCATCACTACCACGCCACCACATCCGGCTGCCACTGCTGCAGGCAACACCAACAAATTAGGAAATTCTGAATTTCTTCCCCTGCGAATCAGGTATGGAAACAAACCCCTAAATATCTATTTTAGGAGCAAACGTGATCGGGAATTGCAAGAAATGTTATTTGCAGGTAACAGGGGAAGGGCAGGGAGGGAGGCACATGAAAATTCACACTTGCCTTCTTCCCAGGTTCCTCAAGTACAATCACCTCTCCTCAATGATCAACCCTCCACCCCTGCAGTTCCTTTTTCCCCCCTGATGGCAAAGGAGATCAGCTTTCTAGAAACTAAAATCTTCTTTACGGCACAATAGAGGTCATGGATTACCCAAAAAAAATAAATAAATTAAGAAGTAACTATCCAGGCTACACTATCCTGGCCAAAGTCTTCTACAGCAGATCAGTATGGGGAAATGATGAAGCTGGCAGAGCTGCCAACCTGTACTTTCATAACCTCCCAGCCCAGTTTCTTTCATCGCACAGGTTCTTTCCCTAAGCCCTAAATCTCTTACTTCAGCTGCCCATTTTCAGTTCTTGAAAGTTTTGGTACAAAGAAGCAACCGAGTCAATTTTTTTTCCTTTGATCCATCATGTCCTGCTGTTCAGAAAACAAGTTAAAAACCATTAGTCTTGCTTATGTTATCCCAACGCTTGCTAGGATCTCACCTTTCCTATCATTTATTTAGCACCGAATCCCTCGACGATACATCTAAAGTATTCTTAGATCACTTCAAATATCACTCAAACCAGCAGTTTTGATTGTAAGGCAGAACTGGCAGAAATGGGTTTTAGAGGCAGACAAAGAGCGATCGATGCGCGCGGGGCGTTTTCTGAAGACCGCTATGAATAGAGTCCGACCGGTACCTGGGTGAAGCCTGGCTTCAGTGACCACAACAGATCATCTGGAGACATCCAGATACTATAATACCTCTCCCGGAGCCAGGAGATTTAAATAGAGTCTTTGTCTTGCTGCTCACATGCCTCACAGCATTCTTTTTGCATCATTTTAGCTGGTGCTGACATGCACTTCCAATTCCAGTTTATGGTTTTCTAAGCTCTTTTCCAAAGGCGCAGCAGTCAGAGGTAAACACTCAGGATGAGAGCACTTTGGGGAGAAAGAAAGTTTACAGATGGTTTGGAAGTAGCAATTCTGCAGGTGCTTGCATTTCATAAATCCCTCCCTCAACTCATCCTGAACTGAGATCACCAAGCCCCAATCCATCGCCCCACGATTACCATCAAATTTCCCAACAGCCCAGGTTTCCACGGGTATTTTACAGCTTTGACAAATTATATATAAAGAAAGACATTTACCCTTAACTCTCAGCAATGTGATTCCACTCCCATCATCACTGTGTGCTGTACATTTTCAGGGCTCGTCTTCAGCTCGCGGCTAATTTGAGCTATAACCCGAACCCACCCTCACCATCCCACACAGAAATCTTTAACTAGAATGAGGTATTATTTTTAATGCAAAGGTTGGCCTATTAAGCAAAAATTGATGTTTCAATTAGCAAACTCCATCACCTCCTAACACAACCTCTGTAATGCAACCACGGGTTAACAGTGCTTAGTGCCTTTCCACAAATGCTTTCTGCCCAGGAAGAAAAGATGTGTTCAGTGTTTCATCAATTTTAAGGCCAAGAAGAGATCACAGCTTCACCGAAATTCCCCTCCTGCCTACCATGTGCCATTAAATAGCACTCACGCACCAAAACTAACACTCCAGAAGACCATACCCTCTACTGGCCTATAGTTTTAAATGAAAAGTGATCCAACAGGAATTTCTAGAGATAGAAAATGCTCTTTTTTGTTTGATCGTTCATTACGATGGGCAATTCACCTCCTTACTAAAATCATGCCTCACTTCAACTCCAAACTGCCCAATTTCCCCTTTAAAAGGCTGATTTTAGGTACAGTTTTCCTGGCTGCACAGGTGGACACACAGCGCCTGGAATTTTCTCTCGGTGATGCTACTGCAGTCAAGTGCTCTCTCTGATAAACTAAACAGACTTAGCTTAAGCCTCTCTGTATGTGGTTTTTTTCTCGTCCTCAGGACTATTTTTGTGTTTCTTCTCTTCCCCTACAACTTATCCAAGAGCTATTTCAAGATATTGAAATGGAAATCATACACAATCTCCCTGTACAAAAGTCATGAGTACCAAATCCAGAAGTGAGATCTGTTCTCTTCTAAATAATTTTTGGCTCGTAAAGTCTTTTTTTTTTTCTGCAACAACAACCATTGTGCTTACACTAACCTGCTTTGCCCACCACTGACCTCTGAATCCCTTCCAGCATTACTATTCATAATAAAACTCTCTCCTTCTTCCACCTCACGCAGTAAGCAAGGCTTACAACTCTTACCTCCAGCAGCATTTCTCAGTGTCTTATTTTATTCTCCTCTTTGAATGTAGCTTAAAGCAAACACAAAGGTGCCAAGCCCAAGGAATCGAGCAATTGGAGCCACCTCGTTTGACAAAATCTGCTCTTGATGAGCACATCTAAGCGGAAGAGCTGAATGGTCTCCACTGTCCCTCCAGTCTGGGCAGTCAGGGAGCAAGAGACTCCACCAAGGTGCCCATCCACTCTCCAGGTTTAACAGGTCATGACCATGATATATTGCTTTGTCCCTCTGTATGAGATCTCATTCATACACACCCCTGGGGAGACTACTTCAAGAGCACTAATAAAAACCACAGAACCAATCATAGAATGGTTTGGGTTGGAAGAGACCTTAAAGATCATCTAGTTCCAACCCCCCTGCCATGGGCAGGGACACCTCCCACTAGAGCAGGTTGCTCTTGGGTCCATTGCTAGCTTGATGAAACCCTGCTAAAATCCCACCCATTTGACCACAGTAACTCGTTCGTTTTCACTGTTTGAAACCCAACAACTGTTCTTAACGTGATTAATATCATCTGCATTTGGTAACAAAGTGCCAATTTTCTTAATCAGAACGTCACTTGGTACTAAAAAGCCTCCGAAGTGGCAGTTGGCTGGGACACATTTTAACGCAGAGCTTCGTTTGTTGATACGTGGCCAGAGGTCTGCAGGCACGGCGGGACGAGGGTTACTTCATAGTGCTGCTGCTCTCCTTCCAGCTACTTCATTTGCAAACAGTAATCTGAGCACAGTCAACCCAATTTAATTTCCTAGCGAAGAAATAAACGGGCAGCCTATTTAGGCATTATTAACTCAATATTAACGTGACGTTAGCAGTAGATCTGCTCTAACAAGACCGTGTTCAAGTCCTTAAGCACTTCTGTGTTATTCGAGCTTTGACTGTCTCTCAGTGTTCTGATAAGAAGGTATTTTTAAGGGGTGTTTAGAGCATGCCTGTGTATACACAGCAGAATCACTAATGAGTAAGGTGAAAACAATAACTGGAAAAATGGATTTTCACAACTTGCCAGATCTATGGCTTTTAGTTACTCAGAACTTACACCTCTTAAAGAACTTGAAGTGAAAGGCTCCTCTTGGAGCGGGTCCAGAGGAAGCCACAAAAATGATTCTAGGGCTGGAACCCCTCTGCTGTGGGGACAGGCTGAGAGTTGGCTCTGGGGAGAGCAATCATATAATGCTTTGGGTCGGAAAAGACCTTTCAAGGTCATCTAGTCAAACCTCCCTTCCACAGGCAGGGATATCTGCAACTAGAGCAGGGTGCTCAGAGTCCTGGCCAAACTCAACTGGAACGTTTCCAGGGATGGGGCAACGACCACCTCTCAGGGCAACCCTCAGCATAAAACATTTCTTCCTTCTCTCTAGTCTGAATCTCCCCCTTTTAGTTTAAAACCATAACCCCCTTGTCCTGTCACAACAGGCCCTGCTAAAAAGCCTGTCCCCATCTTTCTGATGGGCCCCTTTTAATACTGAAAGGCCACAAGAAGGTCTCCCTGGAGCCTTCTCCAGGCTGAACAACCACAGCTCTCTCAGCTTGGCCTCATAGGAATTACACCATTATTAAGACAAACATCCTATTTAAACAACTCTTATCAAATAAATATTCTATAACTCTATCAGATAAATATTACAACTATTGTTGCATCCAACTTTGTCAACAAGGTCAAACCGTGTGATAACTTCCTTCAAGCAGCAGCTGCTATGAAACTGAACCTCCATTTTATCTCTCCCTTCGTGTTCTGCTAAAAGGGTCCCCCCTAAAAAAGAGCCTGTACCAATCCTATGTGATAACAGGACGTGTTAATACAGGTTTATTTTACTGCATGGATTCTCCTCTGAGACATGAAAAATATAGTAAAATTACAGTGCATTCAAGACTTCCAAAGCAAGAAAGAGAATTAGAACCTTCTGTGCAAATTTCAGTTTATCCTTTCCTAAACCAGAATATGCTTTTAGGCTACGAGCACACGACTCTGTGCTGTATCACTTCACAAGTGAGTCTGTGCACGACACTTCAAACAGCTGCAATTTGAGAGGATAAAAAGATACTGTGCTATCATTGCCTTTAAGACAGCCACCCAGGAAAAAAATAAAAATAAAATAAAAATCAGCATTCAGATAAAAATCAGCTGCTTCTGGTCAGATCCATTAGACATACACAGCGCAAACATTCTGAAAACAGATAGGCTAAGTTAAGGAAACGTAGAGGTAAATTTTAGAAGGGCTCAAACTATAATTAGAGTATGAAAATGAAGATTACAGCACAGTCTTTCCTGCCGTGGCAACAAACATATGTTTAGAGCAGAGATATTTTCACGTCCATCGTCCCAGATTATCTGAAATTTATTTTTGAACAGTCTTTTCATTTTCCTCTTTATTTTAGTGCAGAAAAAAAAAATAAAAATCAGAGGTTTTGTTATCAATGTGTACTACAGGTACACTGACAAACAGCAATAAATGATCCCTGTAAACAAAAACTAAGACTAACTGCTGAAGGAGCAACACTTCTAAGGGCTAAGCTCACTTTTGCAGACATTCTGGAAAGCTGAACTGGTTTTAAAAATATGGTACCTGAAGCTTTTTTATCCTGAGATTAGCGAGATACTGTTATCTTAAAAAAAACCCTATTTTTAAAGGCTTCCAGCTCTCTAACTTCCCTGGGTTATCTGATAACGTTTTGTCTTCATTTCCTAGTTTGAATTGTTTTTGTTTCTTCACTCCTGTTATGGTGGCTACAAAAACGGAAATGAACCAAAGGGGGAAGAAACCATGAGGGTTAATTATACATGAGTAACAAAGAAATCTCAAGTGCTATTTGTGGCAGCGGGGGATTTTTATCCCCTCTCTGAGATATTCAATAAAACAAACCCAAAAGGTGAACTCAGGGACTATGTCCCCATAGATTCAGGTACTTCAGGGGAAGGTTTAGTATCTAGTCACTGAATCCCCTACACAGAATCTCTTTTCCCAGGTGGTGCCCAATTTCTGGTGTTTCTTACAGTACTCAGGCTACTTGAAATGGATGCAAAATGCCTGAGGGTTTTATCATCTCTCAGGCTACTTACTGAGCATTCTTACTATTACCACTCTGGCAGGAAGCTGCTCCAATTAAAACAGATTTCCACTCTCAGTACCAGGAATAGACTCTGGATACTCCCCAGTAATCTTAAAATGGCTACTCCCATTAAATTATTTCAGTATAAAAAGATTTCCAGAGAGTACTGATCTCCAACAAAGCATCCGTGGTTCATCTCGAGAGCACATCTTAAGTAAATTCAACCTCCAGAGTTTTTTCCACTCCCTCTTTACTAAATGGCAAGACCCCCAAGAGGATGACAAGAGCGGTTGTGGAGTCTCCTTCTCCAGAGACTTTCAAAACTCACCCGGTCATGTTCCTGTGTAGCCTGCCCTGGGTGATCCTGTTTTGGCAGAAGGGTTGGACACCAAGATCTCAAAAGATCCCTTCTAACCTTTAGCATGCTATGATTCCCTGATTCTGTGACAAGATCAAATCAGCTTCTGGCATCCACCTTTGTGAGCCCGCAAAAGAAACACTGCATTGCTATAACTTTAAAAATACAATAAAAGGGAGTTGCCCTGCTAGAAGTCCCAGAAGATGTCAGATGTTATCCCTGTGCTTATTCTTCCCCTTCCAATTTATGCTTTGCGAAGTTTTTCTTGGTTATTGGCAAGGTTTTCATTGGTTATTTGCAAGGTTTTCCTGTAGGTTTTTCTCCTGCCAGCTCGGAGCACCAAATCAGATCATCACAGACGGTTGTAGCAAGGTGGTCAATCCCCTTACCTCAAACACACCATAAAAGTACACCCCGAGGATGTTGTTTCAGTTCCTGAAGGCAAACTTAAAGTCATTTAAGTCAATAAAGTCATGGTGTTACCAGAAGATGCAGTCTCTCCTTTCCTCCCTTCTCTTTGGCCATGTGCTCTCAAGTTCATGCCAAGCGGAAACGTAACTGGGCAGCTCCAAGCAGAAGGTATTGGCATATTGGTCCCATCAGTATCTCATGAAACTATGCCTTCAGCACAAGGTACTTAAGAGTACAGCAAGAGGGAGGGCAGAACTATGCCTTTCACAGCACCGAGGACCTGCATCCATCTAAATCAGCAGCAAACCCAGGCTCTCGGCCCGTCTGATGCACATTTTGCAGATGGGGAACTGGGGTAAGCATCATTTCTCTACCTCTGAAAGCACTGTTATGTTCACTACAGTTTGCAAGCAGCTCAGAGAGTCTGAGAAGGAAGCCATGAAAGTGCTTCAGGTGTTTTTAGCATGTAGTCTCAATATACTATGTCCTGATGCTTGGCTATCAGACGAGCCTTTAGAGCACTCTGTTTTTTACATTGGGAGTCAAGCGAGAGCCTTAGTTCAGAGAGAGTATCAAGGGAAGGAGTTAAAATTACTGCAAGACACCTACACAAAACTTCTTGCCTCCAAAGAACAGCTTCAGGATTTCTGGATTTGGTGCCAGCTCTTCAGGAATTTGCAGTCACAAAATACAATCAGAGTACTTATTCTGCGGAGACGGAGACGCAGATGGCAGCAAAGGGTCCCTTTGTTTTCCAGTTTATTTTGCACTGCAGTACCTCGGGATTCTGCAGTTGTACCTTTTATCATCAGCGAGATTGTTTTAGCATCAACAAGAATTTATGGGCAGCTCTTCAGGTAGCAGTAATTGCTTGAGAAGTCATATGGCTGCATATGTATTTTATTAGTATCTTATGACCACGGGGTGCTACTGATGTACATTTTTCTTCCTATGGATGTACCACAGCCAGAAGTAACAGCAATGGGCATAATTCAAACTTTCTAGATGAGTGACCTCACTCCAGAACAGCCCACGCTTATACAGACCCACAGACCTGACACCTGCAAAAGTCCACATTTATTAACTCTGGCAGCCAGGCTGTCTTTTGAAACTTGTCAAGATACAGAAGATGTGTGTTGGTCCTTAAGATTCTCCAGTTTTATCTTCTTTTTAGATCAGAACAAGTTATGAACTTTGACAACAGTCTCCTGATTCTAGAACTTAACTGAGCAAGTCTGTTTGGCCCTGTGTTCTCCTTCCTCACACCTCAAACCATGCTCATACTTCTGCTACCCTGCCAGCATCTCTGGAGGGCAGGCAGAAACCAAAAACCAAAGAGAAAGGATTCTTTTCTTCAATGTTGTTCCCACTTTATTTTCATTATTATAAACGTGCGTACAAAGCAATAATAATGAAAAGGTAAAAATCATTGGAAGGTCAGATAAAAGCCTAAAAGAGCTGAAGACACACATGGCTTCCCCCAGTTGCCACTGCAGGAAGAAAACTCTGGGATCTGTAAGCCCCGCAGCTTATCTCGATAGCCAGAAAATCCTGATAACACTGAGAAAAACATATTCCAGAATCAACACCCCCCCTGCCCCAGAAGAAAACTCTGCTCAAGGCCTCTCAGATTTAAAAACAAGATTGTTAAGGAAGTAAAGCCCAGCTAATCCTGACTGCCAGCACGAGCCTGGGGAAAGAGGTCTCACAAGGAGATAAGATTCAAATCAAGAGTTTTGCAGATCAAAGGCACCAGCCTGAACTGTAAACTGAAACAAGGAAGACACCAGAACAGTCTCTGCAGAGCTGATGTTACACATTTTCTGCAAGAGCCTATTCCATGTAAGCAGAACAATTCGGTGCCATTTCAAAAGCGGTGCAAAACTTGAACAAAAATTTCATGTAGGGCACAATGGAGGCACTCAAACAAGTGACCACAGGCACATGGTCAACAACCTTTTCATTCCTTCTGTGATAAAGAAGGGGGGAAAGTCATCACTGTGGCATATCCCAACGTTTTGTTTATCTATCTTGAGAAGTACGGCACTGCCAACCATTTTTGCCATATTCCAAATGTGAAAATGAGGCACCGCTTATGCAGTTTGTGAACTACATGGAAATTGTGGGCGTGGAAAGAACTGGGTGCTGGTCTCCCATGATCTGGCCACGAGATCACAGAAACATAATCATTTTGGTTGGAAAAGCCTTTCAAGATCATCAAGTCCAACCATTAACCCAGCACTGCCAGGTCACCACTAAACCACGTCCCTCAGCACCACAGCTCCACAGCTTTGAAACCCCTCCAGGGATGGGGACTCCACCACTGCCCTGGACAGCCTGGGACAGGCCCTGACAACCCTTCCAGGGAAGAAATTCTTCCTAATAGCCAAACTAAACCTCCCCTGATCCTCCTTCTGGCTCTTCTTGTAGATGGGTGTTACATTTTTGCTAACCTTCAGTCTACTGGGACCTCCCTGGTTAGCCAGGATTGATGATAAATGATGGGAAGTGGCATCATCATTTATCGCTAGCTGTCACAACAAAAACAGCTGGAGATTTGGCTTCTCCTGCAGCACGATCTCCCCTGAAGTGAAAACACAAGGCTGCACCAGATTACGAACTCCTCCAAAAAAATCTCCATTGAAGACAAATCTGTTAGCATGGAAGTTTGAATGAAAAGGTTAAAGCCAGTAAGACTAGCCACAAACCGGCCTAAACAGATGTGAGTTAAAAAAAAAAGCTTCCCAAGGGCTGAACACAAACAAAGAGCATCACCGGGCTTTGTTTTGGTAGAGGGGGAAACTGTGTAAACCGCAGAGAACGGGAGAGAATACGCACGCTTTCAAGCCTACTGACAGAGCCAGAAACGTCAGTGAAGAGCATCAGGAAAGCGCGAGAAAGTCAAGGGCAGCCAGAGAAACACCCGTGGTCTAAGTCACGGAGCAGCTCTGTGCCTATGTGTGTTGCGCGGGGGTACGCGGGTAGTTAGCGTTGGCAGGAAAAAAACCACCTTGGAATACTGAGCAAAATGGTCTCCTGCTGCCTGCTTCAGACTGCGTTCAGAAAAACCAGCCTCTGCAAACATGCTCTGTGAATCAGCAGGATTGCCTCTCAGAAATACCTGCCTGCCATCGATCGCCTCTTGCAACAGATGATCGCAACTACTGGCCGATCGCTCTGGCCCAAAGAAGCAGGCCTATTGGGAGCAGCTACTCGGCAACAGCGGGAACTAAGCGGATGAGAAAGGATTGCAGGGATCCTGGAAAAGAACTGGAAAGGAAAGTCTTAAGTCAAGGTTTGGCGATCTTTGTATAGTGCCACACCAGGCTTTTTCCTCCCCACGCTACGGCTCGAGAGTGCTAAGAGAAACCTAGTAAGATCTGGTAGAAGCTGCCCCTTGAACAGGCAGGAATCCGCTGGTCAATGGTATCTTGCTTCTACAGAAGGCAGTGGCTTTTGCTGAGCCCAGAGCTCGGGGAGAGCCAGAAACTGCAGGCTACTGCCTCTTGCAAAGGGGTGCCTCAAAATGCCGACGTTATTAAGGCCGCACCCCATTCACAGCCCGATCGCACGCCCGCAGGTTGTCGATCCTCGAGTTAAAACACGCATCCGGTCCTAGATGCAAAAGAAGGCAAAAAAGGTCAAACTGAACAAGGCTGTGCAACTGATGAGAATATTTGGATGTGAGTGATGGAACGATATTGCAGGGAGCAGGGAGATCATGAATTGCAGAGCCAGCATCTTTCCAACTAATAAGACACCTTCCCAGATGAAACTGCTGATGCATCCAGGAAAGGAATAAGCTAAATACAAGAGAAGGACGCTTAGAAGGGCAAATGAGGTTCAAAGTCAGACAAGAGCGTCCATAAAGAAAATGAATTTTTCTATTGCTGTATATGGGAGCAAGGAGTTTGAATAACAAGCAGGAACAAATAAAACCCTGACCAGCGAGAAGAAAAAAAAATTACATCGGGTACGATGAGCGTGTGACTGGACTTTAAAATCATCAGTTTGACGGTGGTCAGATATAAAAAGGAAGAGATGGCTGCAGCTCACCCCTACAAAGACGAGGAAGACAGACTCACATCTTCAACAGTTATCAGTACTGAAGAAAAGCTGAATTCCCACAGGCACTCGGCAGTACCTCGCTATGCTTTAATGAGCGAAGCCCAGGAAGAGGTTCTGGGAAGCACCAAGTCAAGGAGTAGGGTATGTGACTCTACGGGTACATAAAGGGCGGGGGGGGAAAGATGTGAGGTTACAGAAGAGACAGGAGATGTACAGGGACAGTGACACAGCAAGTAATTATAAGGGATTAGTTTCCCAAAATCGTAGGTGACAATTTGTAACACAAAGTAACTATTTTGGACCTCATTATAACCAATAAAGCCAAGGTAGCCACTGGACTGGAAGTCTTGACAGCAGAGAAGAAGAACAGACTCGCATTTAAATACATCTAAGTCGAGTAATTCAATCAAGATTGCAAAGTGTCTTGATTTAAATAATTGATTTGAACTTGTATGACGTTTGTACTTTTCAGTTATCATAATGAAATATCAACATAATGAAACCAGGCATCACTTAAGATGTTGATTTTTCCCAAATATAACTCAGCAGAGGAAAAATTAAGAAATTTGCATATAGACGATCCACTTAAATTCACTCACAAAGTCTCCAAGTGCTTTGGGGATCAAAAAGGAAATAGCTACCAAGCACAGTTTGGAAAAGCTAAAGCAAATCAACGAGATTTAACTCCCCTTGCAATCAATGGGAAGACACCAGAAAAAAATTATTAAGAGATTTATATAAAAGCAACTACATGATAAAGAAAAAAAAAAAAAAAAAAGAAACTAAATGGATGGATCAAGATCAAATCATGGCAAACCGCAACAGCCTGGTAACACCCAGTGAAGACAAGCGCAAGAGCAGCGTACGCTGAGCAGGTGGGTAATAACCGAGCTGCTGGGCGACAGAAAATAACCTAAGGGGATATTGGATCAGAAATTAATATACGTTGACAATACAATGGATTTGCCAAAAAAAAGGAGAAAAAAAAAAAAAGGATTTAAGTAAATAAAAGGGGGCATTTCAGGTTGTTTTAATCAAGTGCCACGTGGAAAACAGCATTATTTCGTTTCATAAAACTCCGACAAGGCCACGGAGTACCAAGCCCCTGTAAGAGAGAAGTAAACACATCGGAGTACAGAGGAAAGCAGCAAAAATAATAAAGAGATTTGGAAACCGTATGATCCATGAGAACAGATGAAAGGACCTTGTTCAGCCTAGAGGAAAGGCAACCGAAGGAGAACACAACATGCTCCCACCAGTGACAATGGAGACAACTGGGATGGGTTATTCTCTGTATCCTCTGGAGTGAAGCAAGTGTGTTAATCTGCCAGAGAAATAAGATACAGGATAAGCTTTTAACTAAAGTGGTTAATTACCCACTACCAGCTACCTAAGGAGGCTGGGTACCTCCTAAACTAGAAGATTTTACGGAAAAATCAGAAACATATTTGTCATGGATGCTCTAGAGACAATTCATCTTGCCTTAAGGAGGGGAATGGACTGGAGAGCCTCCCGAGATCTCTACCAGCTCTCCATTTCAGTAAGATAAGGTGCCTCTGAGGACGAGGTTGTTGAACCTGACAGTCCTCCAAAGAGTCTCAACACTTCTGAGACCTGAGGCATCATTTTCAATACTTTTGAAAGTTTGGAGGACAAATATTTCTAACATGACAACATCAGGAGAGGGCAAAAAGATGACTCTGGCAACTATCAGTCATAGAATCATAGAATGCTTTGGGTTGGAAGAGATCGTTAAGAGTCATCTTAGTCCAACCCCCAAATCAGACAGACATCGGCTCTGCACAGAATAAAGGAAAACTCAATCAGACTTGATCTAGATTTAAAGACGACAGGACCAAAATCCATGACAGTCAATACCATATTATGGAAAATAGGCTCTGACAAATAAAGCTGATTTCATCCTTAGATGAGATTCCAAATCAGGTTGATAAAGGTAACTGCTTCAATGCAACAGGCAAACTTCAGCTGAGCATGAATGACAGCTTGATTAAAAAATTACCACTCTACTATGTCAACAACTCACGCTAAACAGATTTAGAGTTGGCCAACTGACAGATGACTAAAAGCAGCCATCCGTGGAAAATCACTGTCAACAAAGTTAGCTGTAGTAGGGTTCTGCTGGGCTTGGAACGGAGCCCTCCACGATTCAAGAGGTCCACTATAGATCTGGAAATTAATATAATCACAGACAAGATCTGTGAATGGTCTTTTGGATGACAGCGGAAGAGGGCAGGTTGGCAACGCACAATTAGGACCATAAAGGCCACTCAAAGTAGACAACCAAATGCAAGGTCCTACACCCAGGAAACAAAATCTGAAAGCCAGAGATCCTGAAATGCAACTTGAAGTACTGTCAGGCAAGAAACTGCCCAACACTTGCCAGCTCAATGCGTTTAACTTATGTGTTATGTATGTAAACCATGTGTTTAACTTACCCAAAATAAAAGCTGAAAGACCACTCAGTTATGGAATTATGAGTTTCCTCCAAAAGGAAAAGTTATTTGGTATCAAAGAACCTTTTAATTGACACAAGAAAAGGCTTTTGGAAACAATAGTTGGAAACTAATTCAAATTAGATCTCTATTTTTTTAATCAGAGAGAGTAATTAAATGCTGAAAACTTATCAAGTGAAGTGGCAGACTCTTCATGACTTGAAATCTTCAAACTAAGACTGACTGTCCTGGTAGAAGGTAAACAGTAGCCCAAAACAAATAGTCATCAAACTCCTTTTCCAGGGAAGATCTAACGATCTGTGGTTTCGAGGAGGTCAGTCTACTTAAGCCTTAAGCTCTAGGAACTCTCTTCTAAATCCATACAGAAGCTACCAACACAGCATTTGAGCACATTCGAATAGCAGACAAATTAAATCAAATCCATCTCCTGGCCTTCACAGAGGGAGAAGCAGCAACCGCATCTGACCCAACCTTCCTGTGCAGTATCAGCAAGAAACCTCCAGGCTCCAATTTTCCATTGTGAAAACAGAGATAGTACATCTATGTGCGAGGATCTTGCGAGGCTTAACCTGGGGAGGTCTTGGACAGAAGCAGCTTTTAACAGTATATACAGCTTCAGGTCACCATGGTAGAGTCAGCATCAGAAAGGAAAGGGGTCACCTCTTGGACCACCCTTTGCAGCAGTGTTGTGGGAGAGGAAGGCAACAGCGTACTTTGTGCTGGACACTTTGCTAAATGACACTCCAAGAGCAAAACAGAGGATTTTACGCCCTTTCTTCAGAAGCTGCTTGTCAATCAAACAAGGGCTTTGATTCAAAAAACCAGCAAAAACTCCAGACAACACCAATCTGCTGTAAAATGCTCCAGCGAAAAGCCTAAAGCAATTTAAGACACTCTTTCTTGACAATAACACTAACAAACACATGCAGGAAATCAAACTCCAGGTATTACGAAAGAAAAGGCGAAACTCCAAATGTTCTGGTTTCAGATGTGATGCCACATTTATCTACTGAGCCCACAAGTAAGTGGCCAACTCAAATCAAGCATCTTCTCCACAACTTTGATTTGTACGTGTGTATGTTCTATACAGACAGCGAAAAAATTCTTGTGGCAAGAAATATTTTATTGAGCTTCCAAATGAGATCAGTGCACGTACAGAAGACTCGGCTATACAGGAAAGTTCAGCAGCTGGGATTCAGATGCTACAGCAAAGAAAAAGAAATTTTATTAAATTCTTAATTTTCTTGAATTTCTGGCACTGCCTTTTAAGATTTCAAAGATTCTATTGTGAATACAAGTCAAATCAAGAGCGAACTCAAGCTTTAACCTATTTCCCTTGCATTGGTTTTACCGCTCACTTGCGCCATGATAAGAGGCCAACAGAAGACTGTTTAGGTGACGCTGTCCTTGTGGCCAAGTGACCACCCTCTGAACACAGCACTGGCCATTCTAGAGCAAGAGTCAGGGGTGCATAAGACAAGTCCAGTTTCCTCCTCCAACCAACCACAAGGCTGAACGGAAACTTTTTTTGTCCACCTAAATGGCAGGAAGAGATCAAAGATAGAATCACCAAATGGTTTGGGTTGGAAGGCACCTTAAAGATGATCTAATTCCAACCCCTCTGCAGTAAGGAGGGACATCTTCAACTAGATCAAGGAAACGTGCTTGGAGACTTCTTTGAGTTAGGGCCAAGTATCTCTAGGAACAGTTTAGATCAAATAGTTCCCATCTAGGGACATTTAAACTAGTTGTTTTCCAGAGATCACCTCCAACTGTAGTGAAAGAATGAGGGGCAATGGGCTTAAATTAGAGAGGAGTAGATTTAGATTGGATATCAGGAAGAAGTTCTTCACATTGAGGGTGGTGGAACAGTGGAATAGGCTACCCAGGGAGGTGGTTGAGGCCCCATCCCTGGAGATATTCAAGGT
>WUAM01000274.1:576199-593013 GCA_024336885.1 Actenoides hombroni | reverse complement strand
AAACATTCCAGGTGAGGTTGGCTGGGGCTCTGAGCAACCTGCTCTAGTTGCAGATGTCCCTGCTCCCTGCAGGGGGGATGGACTGGATGAGCGTGAAAGGTCCCTTCCCACCCAAACCATTCCATGGTTTTGCAAGTACACCAAGTAAACATGCTACGTGTATTAATGACAGACCCCACACAACGGTTACAAACTACATTCCCAGTCAGTATAATCCCTTATGAAGGGAAACCTCATCGTGCAGCTACCACACAGCTACCTGATCTTTTTCTCTCCCATGGCAGAGCAGCAAGGGCAGGCCATGGAGCCATAGCTCACCGTTTGCTTTTGGAGTTGAGCCCGTGCTCTTGGATGAGTTTTGTTTTTAAATCAGTTCTTATTCAGAATGCCATAACAGAGTGCAAGGCTCTATGTGCATGACTTTAAAAATAAATAAAAATACAATAAAGAACACTGGAAAAATAAGAACCAATTTATTGACTGAGGATCTGCAGAAGAGTTTGAATCCCATTTTGTTACATATTTTCACTTGCTTTCTATTCCATCTCGCTGGCTCTATGCTTATCAAATTCACAGAAGGCATTAATTTGGGACTGATTGCAAGAGAGTCAGAGAACAGAATCAGAATACAAAATAATCTTGGGAAATGCAGAAGTGACTTCAAGAGGAAAATGAAGCTCAGCAGGGAGAAGCAGCACAAGGTAATACACGCAGACCAGAACAACTAGCTGCTTCAAATACCAACTGCAAACAAGCGGGTAAAGCAATCTGGGGGTTTTAACCAAAGGAAGCAGATAAGACAGTCAAGACTTCAGCCGTGTTTCATTAAGCTGCTTCTTTTTTTTTTTTTCTTTTAAATCTAGCGGGTTAATTTAATCTCTTGGAAAAATGTCAACACACAAATATGTCCACAGCAGCGTTAGTCAGCGATGCAGTAACATACGGCATCCTTTAGGCCAAAATATTTCTGGTATGCTGCTGGGACCAAAAAAAAAAAAGTTAACATTATCCTTGAAGGAATAAAGGTGGGGGAGGAAATGCTGCACATGGGGTTTTACTGCAGAGCACAGCTTCGGCTGGAGCAGCAAGGGGGTTGCTTCTGGACACACTGACAGCTGCATTACAGGAAGAGAAGAAAACAGGAGTTAGGAAGGAGCTTTTTTGCAAGAAGAAAAGCAGTTTGAATAGTTTACAAAGTATAACTGAAAGGTGACGGACAGCAGAGAATTAATTTAGTGATAAGTAAATGTGGTCTCCAGTCTCTTTTCTTTCTGCAGATCAACATCTAACAGCTAAAAGCCATGTCCAAAGCAAGTCCTACCAGAAGCAGCATGTAACTTTAAAAGTGAAGGTAACTAAGCTCTGAAATAACCTATTTAGCTGGGCAGGGGATTTGCCTCCCTTCCTTGGCTCGCAGAGTTGTCAGATGTCATACCACTGTAGGAATTTACATGCAAGGCATCTGAGAAATTTTTTTGAAGCAGAGGGAAGCTAAGTAAATAAAGTGATTAACCAAAGAAACCATTTGTTCCACCACTGCACCTGAACATCAGTTTTGGAAACTCTTCTGTCAGTGTCTGAACAACAGCAGCAGCAGCATGGGTTTCTTAGATGTGTTTTCTGCTCCTTCAAGCTTTTGATCTAAGAAAAACAAAGTCCACAATACCCAGCTCTTAAGCACACAGCTGTGGCTCAGACACCACAGCTTAAATGCAACAGATTATCAACATACACTCCTGGATGGGAGGGCAATCAGCTCCAAGGGGAATTTTAAAGCTTGTATCTGACTTGCTCAGATTGTTTTCTTCAGCTATACCTGCTGTGGGAAAAATATGGACCTAGAGATCACCAGTGGCTCCCATACTGAGCTAGCTACTCACCCTCCTAGCCCTCAAACCTGAAGAGCACATGGTAAAACACACTGCAGAGCCTGCCTGGTGCTTTTTTCTGGAAGGCTGAGGGATGAGCAGAGAGAGGAGTGAGCGTTCTGCTGTACAAGACAGTTAGTGGAAGCATTCATCCACATGAATTGTGATAAGCTGCAATGCTGTAATACATTATGGGGCAGGATATATAAAATTGGAAACTCCTCAAGGAAATAGTTTGATCACTGGTTCGCACAAAAACAAGTAGATACCCAAATACCAACAACCTCCTAAATCAGTGGCAGCAAAGCATCCACAACACAGAACTGAGCGAAGAGACAGGAACTCGTAAAGTTCCTATCAGTGAAATTGCCATTAACTACAAGGGCCCAGATTCAAAGCCTTCAACAGCTAATTGAGTCAACCTGATCGATATTCTTTGTCTGGAAGCCTTGAGCCACTGCCTAGCACTTATTTTAGAAAGAGCATTCATCTGCAAGATGGAATCAATACACTAATCTCATGGTTCCAGCAGCTTTGATCTGACAGCAGTGATGGGAGAGATTTCAAGGTCATTCATCTGATTCTTGAAGACCACCTTGTCCCGCTTCTGGGGCCTCACATGATGGGAGGTTTGCACGTCCAACACCAACCACCACTAATGTCATTGATTAATGGTGGGTACCAACAACTCCTCCACGCTAGCACATGCAGATGATGTGCTACAGACGGCTCTGGGAGCAGCATTTCACACCATGTGTCATAACGAGTCACTGGGGAGACTCACACAAGAGACAGAGATGGAAGAGACCAGTTAAATAATACAAATCACCCCCCTGCCAGCATGGGATTAGGTCATCTATTGCTAGGTAGAGGCCACTAAAGGGCTCAGGCAACAGTCAAGAGTGACCTACAAAGGAAAAGTGATTGGGGTTGTGCTACTTCTACTGTACCAGGCACAAGGAGCAGGCCTTACATCCCCAGTTCGTTTTCTTAGGCATGTGCTTGCCTATCTTATACTAGAGATTCACATCTTGTTCAGCGATTCTTCCAGAAAAGGTCATACTTCAATATCCAAGTTCATACTTGTTGTTTAGCACTTTCAAAGCATCAGCGATAAAAAAATCTGCAAAGTAAAATAATCATAAAAATAATCAATCTGCCCTTTTCTTTGTAAAGCTGAAAAATTCCACTTGACCTCTCCCAGTTCTCCAAGGCAGACACGGTTAACTGAGATCCAACTTGCTAAAAGCCTAAGGTAAAGAGAAGAATGTGAAGAAAGCCTTCTCATCGCACACACCCGATACAGATACATCGCCGTGTAATCCCAAAATGTCACTTGCCCTCTGCAAGACTCCTTTAAGATCTGCTTGAAGGATAAATCCCAGTGACATTCCAACTTTCTTTCACAGATAAGCTCACCTCAAAAGTCTTCACTGGAGCTATCTCCTTTACTAAACACACCACAGAACAGCTTATCGAACAGTAACTGAGGTGATGACAAGGAAGAGTATTTCTTACTGAGAAGTCAAACTCCGTTCTGCCCTCGGCTCTCAAAACAGATGCCCCGATTCCACCCAAGAAGTCCTGTTGAAAGTTACTGCTCCAAGATCTACTGACTACCAGCAGCACACCATGCTCAGTTTTGCTGGTGCTTCAGACCCAATGTTTAAAAAAGTTACTGAAACTCAAATATTTAAAACTCGGGATCAGAGAACTTACTAGTCCAGATCTGGAAAAACAGCCCAAGACAACAAGAGGAAAAAGTATTGCTAAAAAAACCAAAATATACTGAATTATGAAAGCATGAAAACCATTTTTAGATTTTTATTTAAAAAGCAGCCCCCAAAGGAGGATGTTCATAGTTGACTTAAAACAATCTGTATGACCCAGTAATCAAGAAGAATATTTTTAGGTATGTCAGCCTGAGCTCTTAAAACAGAAATGTTGTATTACAGTGATTAAAGCAGCTTCTATTTTAAAAAAAATAAAATAAATAAAAATTCCTCCTCTGCTCTTCACTGTCAAGCTATGGAAATTTCACCCAGTTCCCCAAAGCAAGAAACAAGCCTCATTCATTATCCCAAAGACAGTGACAGAGCCAGCAGACTGCATTCATCTGACAAATTCTCAAATTCCCAGTAAGATGAAGTTTCTCCAGTGTCACAGCTGAGAAACTCTGAGGATAGCACTGAGTCTAGTCACAGAGAGCAGAGGTAAAAGGCAGAGTTGACACGGTTTCGCCTTCTTGCTCTAATTAAAGACTTTTTTTTTTAACCCCACAGTCCTTCTCTTCCCCCATTGATTCCACTTCTGCTCTATTGTCAAACCTCTTTTATTCTGCCATTTCTTTGCTGATGCAAGATGCCAGATGAGATCAGAACAAAGGACCATCTGAGCCAATTCTCTGCATCCCTAAGTCCCCAATAAATTAAACAAAAAGAAATATAAGAAAGCCTGCAAAGAATAAAACTTATTTCAATAACATCCATGGCCCCACGCTCTATAAGTAGATTTGGTTACAATTAAAACTTTGGCATCCAGTAACAAAAACCAAAAAAGTTATTCTTAATGCAAAAAAGTATGGTTATAGATCATTTATTATTTTTATTTTTTTTAGAGCCAAAGGCAATATTAAATGCACATTTATCAGACATTTTCAAGGCACATTTTGGCTACACAATACCAAGCTGGCTGAAGGATGCCCTCCCAGCCCAGTTGCCGAACTGGAACGGCTGCTCCCATTGATTCCAGGAAATAAAACCATTTTGTACTGCTAACACTACAAAAATTGTGCAAGTGGCTCTGGTGCTACTTCAGTGGTTCTTGCATTATACTGATGCAGCAATGGCTCCTTTATGTACAAACAAAATGGTTCCGACGGCCCCTTTTTAAGACAATTTATTCCCAGCCTAGTTAAAGATCTAAGATATAAATGATACTCTTGTCCTTTCAAACAGATTTGCTTCTTTAAGAAGGAATTTAACATTCTGGTTAGGAAGTTAATGTAGAATAGCCAGAGAGTTACAGGGCAACAAACAAGACTTAGAACAACATTAAAATTGTTTTGGTTTGGTTTAAATAATTTGAGTAATTAGAGATGTTTCAGCATTTTCTATTTGAAACATATTTAATTTCATTCATCCCAGAGAACAGAAGAAACTCACCTTGATTTTAACTGATAATACTTTTCACATTCATTTGAAATGGAACAAACAATGGACTCAAGCTTGAAGCCTATATCAAACACATGAAGATCAGGCAAAAGAAATTAAAGTACCTACAGTGAATCCATCAGCTTCAAGCAGTGCGAAGCACAGGGAGCCATGAGCAAGGAGCATACTCTGAACAGAAAGTCCCTTTAACACACTTCTAGCAGTTTTGTCACTCTTATTTTGTTGCAACTTCTTGGACAAAAGAAATTTGCAGCTACATTGCTCTACACAGGAACTACGGACCAGTGAAGATCCACAGATAACTTGATGATGGAAAACATCGATATTTATGTATTTCTTTGGCAGTTTGGTAGATATTTTGGTCAATCATAAGGCTACTTCAAAAAGGAAGAGGAAAAAAAAAAGTCAAAGTCCATCAAGAGCTTAAAAGCAGGTTCTACAGGCTGCAGATGACTGAAGTCCACAAACCTCCAAGCACAAGAAACGACGAGCAGCGGGCACCGAAAACCAACAGCAGATCGGCACGCAGTGAAAAACAGCGGCAAAGACGTTGCTGGCGATGGCCAGCAGTTTGTACGTGATCGAAGTCGGGGGGAAAGAAGGACAGACAACAGAGCAACCAATTCAGAAAGGGGGCCTTGGCAGTTTATTGGTGTAGGTTTTATGGCATCCTACCTCGAAAAGTAATTCTAGAAAGGCAGACAATCAATAACAGTGTCAGACAACTGTAGCTGACCTTTTTAGGCTAATGAATCCCTGCCAATCTTTAATTTCTTTTCAGGTCACCACCCACAACAAAGCACTTTTTTTTCCTCCTTTAATTAAAAGCCCTATTGAAAACTGTTTGATACAGTCCTGGATCAATTATTTTGGCCTCAGGGATTGCTGGTAGTCTGTAGCTCTCCATTTGAGAAACTTTGCCTTGTCCCCACAAAGCAGAGTAGGTAATAGCTGACTGACTGCTCCTGAGGTACACAACCTACACCCTGCGTGCTGGAGCACAGCTGTGTCCATCCACACATCTGTACAATACACTGCCGTGTTTGTATCATGCTAATCAGGAATGCCAATAATAATCAAAATCAGCAGTCACAAGTCTGCAAAGAGCGTTGATTTAGGTTAAACATAAGGAAAACTTCTTCACTATGAGGGTGGTGAGACCCTGGCCCAGGTTGCACAGAGAGGTGGTCAATGCCCCATCCCTGGAAGTGTACAAGGTCAGGCTACACTGGGCTCTGAGCAACCTGCTTCAGTTAAAGATGTCCCTGCTCACTGCAGGGTGGCTGGCCTAGGTGACCTTGAAGGGTCAATTCTAACCCCAACCAGTCTGTGATTCTGTGCCAAAACCAGCACCGTAATGTCTACAAGGAAGCACATGTATGGCAGTGAGTTTCTTTTGATTCAAATTTGAAGGAAACAGAAGTGTAAGGACTAACCGTGCCCTTGGTATGTTATTTCATACAAAACGGTATCTCCATTCAGTTGCCTCCTACAGCTGGAGGTGAAGGAAAAAGAAAGTTCAAGCTGCCATCATCACCACCCTGCCCTTCAACCTCCTCTCTTCCTTTTCCTCTCCAAATTAAAAGTGTGACCAATCAAGACAGTAAAACACGAGCAAACACACGCTAAAATTCACTAGTGTAAGGTCCGTCGGAATTTTCTCTCCCACCTCTTCCTTCCTCAGCTTTGAAAAGATGTAACACCCTTCCCAGATGAACGTCTCATCTTTGCACATCTTTCCCATCTGCCTTTGTCGCAGAGCCATTTCACATATGTTGTGGCAGCTTGGATTGACTGGGCATTACTTCTTACCAGAAGTTTTAAGACAGATGAGTCCTCAGGAACTGTCAGCAGAGGATTCCCATCGTCCAGTTTCATTCCCACAGCAGCCTGTCCAGCCTTAGTGAACTACAGAGCAAGGCAAGGTGTGCTTTGCATGTTCATGCTTTCTATTTACATTTCTTAGCCACCAGTTGACCAAACTAGTAAGAGATAACTCATCACAGTCATCACTAAAGTTGTTCAGAGACTATTTATACTGGAAGCAATCAAAATTAATAACTCTAAAGAAGTTAACCAACTTGAAAATATGAGAGACTTTTGGAAGCCCCTGGTAATCCTGAAGCATACCTATTTTTTTTTTCATCCCAGGACGCAGTATTGGACCTTACACAATCTTAACATCTTTACAAACTCTGAAGTCCCAAACTCATAATGTGAATTAATATCAGTGCCCAATCCTCTGGCTCAGGTTAAGATGTGCTTCTCATCATTTAGCTCCAGTTCAGGGAAGGTGCTGGGAGGGGAGGCTGATCCTCTTAAAAATTAATGTGTGGTTTGTTGGTTTTTTTTAAACACAGATTTTAACACCTTCCCAGATGAACAGGAATAGCATTGCCCCAGTTAAGAACACTGAGAGCAAGGGCTCTACACAAAATGGTGATTAATTTAATGAGATACAGCATCTGAGCAATGAACCAGTGAAATGACCATGGCAGTCATTTGCCACAGAAACACCCTTTCCTCTCTGTACAGAGCCCCAAGTATTTTAAATTACTGAAAGATCCTGAACAAAAGCTACTTATTTTCTCATTGCAAATTTGACTCCCTTAGTCCTTACGAAGATTTTATCCAAACCAGACGGTCAAGGCAAGCTGAGACAGTTTTATTACAGCAGAGCATCTACTTAGGGCGTGCAAAGACTCCTTATTACAATTAAGAAAGAAACAGTAGGGACTGAATTTTGCCACAGTGGAAATTTCCATTTTTCCCATATAACAACCAAGCGCCTTGAACTTCAGTCAACTCCTCACGAGGGAAGAATTTCCAAGCAAAACATTTTAAAGCCTCGATATCTCAGCAGTTATCAGCAACTTCACAAACCAGAACCTGTGACATCAGCCTTTTAGCTCACTAGGCAGCCTTTCAGCACTCCGGTGTTAAAAAAAAGCCTGCATTTACCAAACTAGAACAGACCATCAGCTAGGTATACATGCCTAAGTGGATGGTAGGAAGCATGCATGAATATTTATGACTGTCTGGTGCAGAACAGCAGGAAGGGAAGCAACAGAGTCGAGTGAACGAGCGTGATATAACAAGGAATGACACCTACCTAGCAGATGAGCACACATAAAGCTATTATGTGAATGGCTGATATCATCTGCAGCTTCTTCTCACATGCTACAATACCAGGGACACAAAGAAAGGAAGCGAGTTCATTTTCAATCGCACCGTTTTAAACACCGAGTATATGGAGGGGATAAAAAAATAAAAATTTAGAAAAAAAAAAAAGAAATGCAGCAATGTGTGTGAAATGCAGGATGGCTGTTGACTCACTTTTCCTTTCGGAGACAGGGGGCATGGTATGATTTTCCTAAAGGATTCTAAGGAGTTACAGAAAAATATCGACTATTGTTATAACCCCAGGAAATCAGTGAAATTTGCATCTCAAGTCTCAGTGAAATATCTTCTTAGACCCCACACTAAAGCTATTTGTCACTCGGGCAAAAAATTCAACTCCTTCTCCCCGGCCATAGCCAAAGATTAATTTTTTAATAGCTTCTAATCGAAACTGATGAATATGCATTTCGAGCGACGGCCAAAATTACGCAAGCTTCACAAGCATTTGGGACCTTGCTGCTGAGAAACAAATAGGAATTATAATTTTGTCACAACCCAGATGTCATCACAGCAAAGGGGTTTTAGTGCCAGTCAATCTCTCCGGGCAATAACCCACACAAACAAGAGTTCTCATGCCTGCTGCCCGGCTGGCTGCTCTTTCCTGTCAAGCACTTCCGTAATGTACAAAAGGGGACCAATTACTCCCTTATCTACAACAACCAGTAATCAAATGATTAACACTTCGGTAACTGCCTTATAAAAAAAGATGACTATGAAAATACATGTTAGTCTGAAAAGCTCATTAACATCAATTTTCATTCAGTCTTTTCTCCGAGTACCTCAGAAGACCGTGTACACAGCACTGTTTCTTTCCCTGACAGAAGCAATGAGGCCCTGCTTGTGCCAAAATACTTCACCCAAGACAGAAGGAAATTGAGGTTGAAACACTCTTCTGACCTAGAAAGAATTTTTTTCCCAGGGGCTTGCTAATAACCATTACCCAGCAAGGCCTGTAACGTTTCAACAACTGGCTAAGTAACAACAGTTTTTCCAACCCTGGCTTCTTAAATTCATCCTAAGGAAAACCACCAGCTCTGGTTCAACACGCTCAGACTTCAACTGGAAAGGATCCTGCCTCAACAGTAAAACATGTTCTTTGACAGCCCTGCCAATATATATTTCATTTATTGACTTGTTAAATAGGAACAGGACTCTTCCTCGCTAGTGAAAGCCCTGCAGACAGCAGATTATTTATGCTGAAATACTTGCTTTAGGTGCTTCATTTAGAAGGATAATATTTAGCATTGAAGACTAGTGGAACCAAAGACTGAAAAGCTGCCCTGGTTATAGCAACCATCTACCAGTAGGATTCCGCAGTAGATTTTGGCCCAAGTATCACATTTGCAGGAGTACTATGCTCCATGAGAAAGCTGTCCTTCAAGTTCAGTCTGCCAAAAGACAACTGTGAATACATTGAAGGGAACTGGAGAGGTTCTGCTCCTGCGTTAACAGAAGAATTAGTTTGTGTCAAGTTTCTAGTCCAGAATTTTTTTTCCACTCTCTCATATTACTATAGGAGATACACAGGAAACATCAGCTCTGTTAAACTACACTCTCAATCTTGCACTATAAATTCTCCCAGTCTAATTTCTACTGTACACTATTTCAGTTTCTGCACACATTTGGCCAAAGAGCTATCACAGAATGGTTTGGGTTGGAAGGGACCATTAAAGACCCTCTAGTCCTACCCCCTCAGCCATGGGCAAGGACATCTAGCACTAGATGTTTGTTAGCAACAACTTTATTGGTTCTCATTCTAAAAATCTCAGGTTAGACTTCCCTTCCCCAACAGAAACGGCTCTTAACGCTGAGGGGAAAAAAGGCTCAGGGAAGAACCATGAAACAGCATCATTTCTGTCACTCAAAAAAAAGAGTAGCAGAAATGGCCAAAAAATGAGCGGACAGTCTAGTGGAAAAGCCGCCTGTACCTTTAGGAGAGGTCTTATGGTCACATCTGGCTAGAAGATTCTGTCTTCCACTTTGACAGCTGAGATGGCTCATTCTGATATTTTCACAGTTTAGCATCTCCAGGTTTCTCAAATTGTCACATCATCCTCTCATAGAATGGTTTGAGTTGGGAGGGACATTTCAAAGTCATCCAGTCCAACACCCTGCTAAGAAGCAGGGACATCTGCAACTAGAGCAGGTGGCTCAGAGCCCCAGCCAACCTCAGCTGGAATGTTTCCAATGATGGGGCATCAACCACCTCTCTGGGCAACCTGGGACAGGATCTCACCACCCTCAGCATAAAAAATTTCTTCCTTTTCTTTAGTCTAAATCTCCCCCTTTTAGTTTAAAACCATCACCCCTTGTCCTGTCACAACAGCCCCTGATAAAAATTCTGTCCCCATCTTTCTGACAGGCCCCTTTCAGTACTGGAAGGCCACAAGAAGGTCTCCCTGGAGCCTTCTCTTCTCCAGGCTGAACAACCCCAGCTCTCTTAGCCTGGCCTCACAGCAGAGGGGTTCCAGCCCTCCCAGCATTGCTGTGGTCTCCTCTGGCCCCGCTCCAACAGGTCCCTGTCTCTCCTGTGCTGAGGACTCCAGAGCTGGACCCGACACTGCAGGGGGGGTCTCCCCAGAGCAGAGCAGAGGGGCAGAATACCCTCCCTGACCCGCTGCCCACACTGTTCTGGATGCAGCCCAGGATGCCACTGGCTTCGAGGCTGTGAACGTGTGCTGTCGGCTCACGTCCAGATTTTCACCCCCCAGTACCCCCACGTCCTTCTCTACAGGGCTGCTCTGCATCCCTTCACCCCCAGCTAGAATTGATATCAAGGTTGATATTGACATGCACCTCAACCCAGGTGCAGGACTTTGCGCTTGGCCTTGCTGGACCTCATGATATTTGCACAGGCCCACCTCTCAAGCCTATCAAGGTCCCTCTGGATATTGTTAGGTCAAATCAATGCTAGACTCAGTCTTCCAGTACTGCAAGCAGCACCTTCAGCTTGGTGGGCACCCAGGAGGGGCACTACCTGCTCCTGAAAGAACAAAGACCTGGAGATGGCAGGAGCCCGAAGGAACCCACAGAAGGACAGCTCCCACTCCTCTGCACATCACAGCTAACTGTCAAGTTCTTCGTGTCCACGCTCAGCTTCAGGGGCAGGCAACTGGGGTTTGAACACAGATGGCAGCAGGTGCTCTGCTAAGAGAGTCCCCAAGAAGCATATTCTAGCGAGGCCATTCACGCTGCACGCATCACTGCCCCCCCCCAGCACTTACACCACTCACAGCTCACAGGTGCGATGCTCCGTACGTGCCATCCTGAACTCTCCCATCAATCCTCCCTCTCCTTAAACCCCTCTGGTACCTCCCTGAACTCGCCCCTCACTACAACGGCTGATATCCACCACGAACACAAGGCCACTGGAGAGCTTGCTGCTCTGCACCAGCTGGTGATAAGCTACTCCCTTTGTGGCACTCTAATTCCTACGGAGCCTTTCGCAGGAAGAGCTTTGAACCCTAATCCCCAAACCCGACTGATGGCAGCTCAGGGTTTCTCTTATCAGTTAACAGAACCAGGTCACGCCGCTGGTGTTTCCAACTTAGTTCTTTAGGGGCTTGAAGTTGCTTTTCACAGGAGAAAATAAAACACAAAAAGGGAAAAAAACAACCTGTAATTCACCTCCACTGTTTGGTCCTTTTGGCTGATCTAAACCTCAATGTCAGAGACAGAATCACAGAAGCTTTACAGCTGGGAAAGACCTTTAAGGTCACCAAGTCCAACCATTAACCCAGCACTGTCAGGTCACCACTAAACCATGGCCCTCAGCACCACAGCTCCATGGCTTTGAAACCTCTCCAGGGATGGGGACTCCACCACTGCCCTGGGCAGCCTGGGACAGGCCTTGGCAACCCTTGCGGGGAAGAAATGAATCCTAATATCCAACTTAAACTTTCCCTGGTGCAACTTGAGAGTGTTTTCCTCTTGTCCTGTAGCTAGACTCCCACCTCCTCAATGCTCAAAATGAGCCTCGCCAACTTCATCACTGAGCCTGAGCGGTCCAAGGTCCTTGAACACTCAATGTTCCACAAAGACGACAATGGAAAATACCTCCCCCCACCCTTGTTAATCCCAGTGCAGCTGTCTGAGAGACAATCATATTCAATTTCTGCTATCTGCAGTCTGCAGGAAGTCAAGTTCAAAGTGCCCTCTTCGGACTCTCATTTAGAGACTGATGATCAAACTCTCTGATAGGGAAAGCACAGGCCGAGGAGCCAGCATCCGTGCTTTCTACCACTATCCTCATTAAAAAAAAAAGATTGTTGCTCATTAACCTTTTGGCGACCTGCATAACGAAATACTGTTGATCAATCAAGTCCGTATCGCACAAACCTTGTGCCTTAGCAGTTGCAATCCACAGCTTCCCAAACCCTCCTCTATGCAGCAAGATGCTCTACAGGAGACACAGTTTCAGCACTAGGCTCATTCCCCTCCTACAGCTCCTGCTGCAACCCTCATCCAAAGCACCATTTCTTCTCCAATCATCAGCTGCCAGCTATGTGACCCCTGCTGCAAATAAAACTGACAAGCCTGAAAAAAGTTCCTTTTCTCAAGGAAAAAAAACCCCAAAAAACAAAAAACCACCTCACATGCTTCTATTTCTTTCCCTTCCATAAGGCTGATCCCTTCAGTTGAGTCTCCTCCTCCACTGCACCACATAGATACCTGTCCAGAGCTGTCTAGAGTCAAGCACTGTGACAGGCTGCCCTGGGATGTTGTGGGATCTCCATCCTTGGAGATTTCTCAAGTTTCCCTGAACACAACCCTGAGAAACTGGCTTGATTTTGAGTTAGCACTGTTTTGAGAAGGAGAGTTGGAGAAGGAACCTACAGAGGTCCCTTCCAACCCAGCTCATTTTTTTTGCAAGTCAGGTCTGCAAAAGCCAAGGAGGTTTTTATTCAGGCTTCTTTTGCAGCCCTTTTCTCCCACTCCGTAAGTCTCCCCCTCCCTCCTTGCAGCTGATCTGCTCAAACACCAAGCACAGAATCCTTCTGGGTCTCTTTGCTCCCTTTCTGTCATCCTTTCTTTGGCTTTCATTCAGTTGTCCTCACTTTTACACTGTCTCATAACCCGCTTCCCCTGCCTCCACCCTTAACACCCCCAGTCCCAGCCTTCTTCCTCGGTACTTAAAGCTCGAAGGTTACTTGCCCCTATTCCCCCTCTGAGGCCTCTTTTTGGGATGTCCAAAAGCTGACCGAGGGCTGCAGGAGAGACACTGCTCCCTTCTTCATTTTCTTCATCCACAGTAATGCCTGGCAGCACTTTCCCACCACAGGACTGCAGCACAGACACATAAAGGATACTGTCTTCTCTACTTTTGTCTTGTGTGCTTTCCATTCCAGGCAAGGCAGCTGCCACGCGTCGGAAAAGCTGAAAAAAAAACCAAACAGGGAAAAAAAAACAAAACAAAAAAACAAACAAAACAAAACACACAGGGAACAGATCAAAACAATTGTACTTTAAAAGAGTGCACGCCAGTTGATACAGTTCAAATAACGATTCAATACAGCCTTCAGTACTATTTACATGGCTTACACAAAAAAGCCTGACACCAAATATAACCTTTATTCGTAGGAAATGGCAAAGCACATCTTTTGTTGTTTTTGAAGATCAAATGTTACTGGCTACAAGCAGCAAACCTTCTGCCACCTTCTCTGCAAATATGCTCTGCTCGGAATCCATCATTTCCACCTCGGCTGCCACAGATGTCCACAGATCCCAACAATGCCCCCACGTCAGGTGGGAACTCAACCCTCACATTTCCACAGAGAATGAGTTACACAGAAGCACGGACACACTGATAAGGTCAAACACAACATCCTGGAGTCTGTCACCAATATTGGCCAAGCTGGCACATACAAAAGAGCATCAGACAAAGGGATGTATGCATCTGCGAGCACCGGCTGAGAGAGGTGGGGCTGTTAAGCCTGGAGAGGAGAAGGCTCCAGGAAGGCCTTCTTATGGCCCTTCAGTACTTAAAGGCCCTTCAGTACTTTCCCCATCCTCTGTCAGAAAGATGGAGAGGGACTTTTTACAAGGGCTTGTAGTGACAGGACGAGGGGTGACTGCTTCAAGCTGGAAGAGGGGAGATTTAGATTAGGAATTAGAAGAAATTCTTTACTATGAGGATGGTGAGACAGACACTGTGACGGGTTGCCCAGAGAATTTGTGGATGCCTCATCCCTGGAAGTGTTCAAGACCAGGCTGAAGAGCACTTTGAGGAACCTCTTCTAGTGAGAGATCTCCCTGCTCATGGCAAGGGGTAAGAACTAAATGATCCTTAAGGCTGCTTCCAACTCAAACCATTCTATGATTCTAATGACATCCCCTAAACATCTTTCTTTCAGACTCCACATATCTCACTCAGACTCCTTATGAATTTCCTGAGCCCACAGTAGTCTCCTCCGGCACAGGAAGAGCACAGTTAAGGGCTATCCTTCAGCTGAGTGACATTTCTATGAGAAGCTGCCCTGTTCAGCTGGTAGGAACCACACATTTCAGTAGTAGTGTTCTCTTTTTCACATGCCTTGATGAGAAAGTGCATGCGGCAGCACAGGAGGATAGGACAGATCAGATGGATGGAAGGATAGACAGCACCTTTACTATTCATCAGGGTTACCAAACGACTACCTAACTGTTTCGTACCTTTGGAGAACACCCCTAGAAGAGGTTTGATCCCACACCAAAGAGCTCAGCACACCCCCAGATACACCCGATGTATATTTTTACGGCATTACAGATGTTGTTACTACTATATATTTCTTCCCTGCCTGTTATCAAGCAAGCAGGACACTAGGTGTTCCCAAACGCTCAACATCTCCATCCATCAGCGTGCTAAAATCACCCCGCCGCACGCCCAAAGGCGGCTCGGGCGTCCCAAAACACCCGCTGCGAGTCTGACGTCAGCCTTCCTGCGTTAAACTGACACGATTGCACATTATTTCAGCCTTCTCCTCAACCGACACGGAGCTAAACCACTTATTCCCAGTGACCCACTTTCCACAGAAAACTGAGCCCAGCCGCTGTCAGCCTGTTCGTATTACGAATGCAGGTACCTCAACAGCTTCTGCAGATCGGTGCTCGAGAGCTTCTGCAAGTTTGGCCCCAAGTGTCCAAACGATGCTGGGAAGACGTTCAGACACCTTTGTCGGCTTGAGAAGCACCCTCTGAGATAATCATGTACAAACCCCGAGGTATGTCAGGGGCGGATGGGACCTTGGCAGGGCAGGAGTACAAAACCACTGCTATGCTCACTGGCGTCTGACCTTTGCAGTCACCACTGTCTGTTGCTGACTGACAAAACTGTTATGTGAGAAGAGGACAAAACCAACAGGTAGAAAACAGGGTATGGAGATGCAGTGAGGAAAGCAAAAGCTCAGCTTGAACTGAAATTGGCCAGAGATGTCAGAAACTTCAAGAAAGGGTTCTTCAGGTACTTTAACAACAAGCAGAAACAGGAGGAGAATATCAGCCCGCTATTAAACAGAAGAGGTGAATTAGTCACCAACAACGCTGAAAAGGCAGAGGTCCTCAACACCTTCTTCACCTCCGTCTTTACCAGCACTGTTGGGTCCCAGGCCATGGGAAAACAAATCCAACTTGATGCAGAGACAGCCCCACTGTCAGCGAAGGAAGAGTTGGTGTGTCAAGTATTCCAGAAGCTTGACCCACACAAATCGATGAGCCTGGATGCCCCCCACCCAAGGGTGGTAAGACAGCTGGCCAATGTCGTTGCGAGGCCACTCTCCGTAATCTTTGAAAACTCGTGGAGACCATGAGACATGTCTGAAGACTGGAAGAAGGCTAATGTCACCCCCATCTACAAGAAGGGTTCCAAGGAAGACACTGGTAATTATAGACCCATTAGCCTCTCTTCAATCCCTGGGAAAGTTATGGAGCAAACCCTCTTGGGAACTATCACAAGTAAACTGAAGCACATGATTGGGAAAAGGCAACGTGGATTCACCAGGGGCAAACTGTGCCTGACAATCCTGATCACCACCTACAACTAAGTAACTCCTTGGTTGATGCAGAGCGAGCGGTGGACACTGTCTACCTGGACTTCTCCAAGGCTTTAGACAAGGTCCCCCACAGCCACCTCCGAGAGAAACTGACACGTTACAACCTAGACAAGTGGACAGTGCAGTGAGTGGGAACTGGTTGACAGGCTGCACCCAGAGGGTGGTAGTCAATAGTTCTCTCTCAAACTGGCAACCAGCCACAAGTGGGAGATCAATATTGGACCCAACACTGTTTAATATCTTCATAAGTGATTTGGATGTTGAGCGCCCTGATAAAGCTTGCAGAAGACACCAAAATGAGTGAGGAAGTTGACTCTCCAGAAGGGAGAGCCACCCTCCAGAAAGACCTGGACAGGCTGGAGGAGTGCTCTAGCAGGAACCTCACGAAGTTCAATGAAGACAAGTGTAAAGTCTTGCACCTAGGAATACATAACCTAGGAATGAAACTCAGACTAAGATCCACCTGGCTGGAGAGAAGCCCTGTGGAAGGGGACCTGGGGGTCTTGGTGGACAACAAGCTCAACATGAGTGAACAGTGTGCTGCAGCAGCAAAGAAAGCCAACAGG
>WUAM01000274.1:549492-572205 GCA_024336885.1 Actenoides hombroni | reverse complement strand
CGAGGGAGGCGACGCGGGGGGGGGGGGGGGGGGAGAGGGGGGCGGTATTATGCTTAGTTAAAGGTACTCACAAATCACCTTTACATTTCAAAGACTGCTTGCACAGTCTCTTATTATTTGCCAGGAATGAAAAAAACACCAACATTTACAGACTCGGAAAGGTATTTTTCACCACAGCCTGAAGATTTAGCTTTCCTTATCTTATAGTTAAAGCTTTTTAAAACAAGTTTTCAGTTAGGCTTAAAATAGTCTCCAAAGGACTTTATTTAATTTTAACTGCTCACAAAATGCTTCAGAAGCCAGGCTCTTTAAGCCTCAGCATAAATACTGATAAGACAAAGCAGCACCTCTATGAGAACTTGGGAAATACTGTAAAACATGTCCCAAGGATCAAGTCTGGATGACCAGGAATAAGAAAGATGAAGTAGTACAGAAGTCCATGTGATCAGTCTCTAACAATACTATTGATATTAAACACTAAGCTACATTATATTTGTATGTACACTTCTATGAAAAAAAAAAACAACAAAACCCAAATACGTTTAAAACCAGATTTGGGAGGCAGGAGAGCAGGAAGATGATGGGGGAAGGGAAAGAGGAAGAATAATACTAGATTGTGGATAGCAAAGTCCTCTTCATTATGGTTGTAGTTTATTTGGGAATGGCTTCGTGTCCTTGAGCCAGAGTATGAGGATTTAAGATTCATCTTAAAAAAATCAGAGAACGATTGAATCTTGTATAATCCCATTATAAAAGACAAAATAGTATCAAGATAAACAGGTAGAACAGGGTTCTAGATAGTACCACTGAAGAAAGACTAAATTAATGTCATATTCTCAGCAGGTCAGTGACTAAAAGTTAATTCAGGCTCTAAAATGACACTCATAGGCTTACACAAAATATGTCAGAGTGCTCATACTACGGATCTACATCCTCTGGGCTCCAGTTCAAATGTCCTCAAAGTGGTAAGGGTTGAGCTGAAGCTGGGTAGTAAACAGGAGTTTCAAGTCAGAACAGATGACTTTTACTATTTGCTTTTTACCAAAACACCCCGTTATTACTCCAACAGTCCCCCACACCACTCTGGCTAAACACTTCCTTAATAATGCAATTTTTAAACAAAGAATTTTGCATCATGGCATTCAGGTTGAAATGTCATAACTCAACTTTGTTCCTGTTTATTCAGTGATAAAATCCATACAGCTTTGCTGTGAGCACATCCAACTTAAACTTTTAGAGACTCCTCATCCTTACAAAGTCTTCAGTCCAGGCAGAAATGCAATTACATCAACACTTCATAAGGTGCTTGGAGGACAAGCAAAGAAAACCCAAATGGTGGCTCTTTATATAACATGACAGACAACATATTTCTACTTCTATGCATTAATGTCACAAAATTTCAGTTCAGATTTCGGTTCAAATTCATGTGTATTTTTTACAGTGTAAACACGCTCACACACACTGCAAACGCCAAGATAACTTAATCTTCACCAAAAGGCTTTAGACTTTACACAAGTTCTTTTTGAAACAACCTGATTCAAAGTTATATTGCTAAGCATTGTGGTGAAGAAACCAATTTATTATTGAGACACGCTGTATATACTGAATGCCAAGTCACTTCTAGCTCAATCAATGGTGTCTAAACTAGATTCAGGGGATAAAGCCAAAAGGAAAGTTTGGTCCATTAAATATTTACTCTGCCTGTAATTTTAACTGTGTGTTTGTTTATTAACTGGGTGGTGTTTTGGTTGGGGTTGGTTTTATTATTTCAATTGTTTTAGCAATCTGCTTGCTTCTTTGAGCAAAGTTTAAGCCTATCAAGTTTAAAAGACCAATATTTACATTTGAGCCTACCAAGTTTAAAGGACCAATGTTTAAGTTATATTATCATCATGCACGGGTGGCTTAATATTCACTTTATACAGGATGGCAGTTAAAGCCTATGGGGATCAATTCATTTTTTGAAGCATGTATTACATATAGACAATATCATTCAGAAACTCAGCAAAAATCCACAAGGAGACCTTCAGTAATTAATCATTCATAAGATCCAATTCTTACAGCCCACCATTTTATTTTTAAATACCTAATTATCTGCTTGTAAAAGACTTGGAAGATGTAAAATGCTATGTACACCCATCAGAAGTAATTAAGCCACTTTGGACAGACGTTACGTTGAAGTGCAGATCGCCTCTTTAAAGGAGTGGGTCTGGGAAGTGCAACTGTCACTCCACACTGAGCTTCTCTTGCATGAGGGGAAGGAGATACGAGCTAGATCCTAAACCCCAAGATTCAAGCAAAATAAAAGTGATGTTTCCAAATTCAGAAAACAGCTCTGAATATTCTGTATTGGCATAAAGTCAGAATCCACACAATTGGCTCCCTCTCTGGCCATTACAATTCATTTCGGAATGAACATGTTAAGAGTAAAAATTAATACTCAGGGCTTCATTCCACTTCTCCAAAATTAGTGATCTTTAGCTGAATATAAGCAAAAAAGTATGATCCATGCTTCTATGAAGCATTTGCTTATATTTATTGAAGAAAAAGTGAAAAAACTAATATGAGAGAGATCCCGTCCACTAGATTTCCAAATTTTATTGCCACTCTTAAGCTCTCAATTTCAACAAGAAACTAATTGCCACCGAAACATTTTGGAAACAAGAGGCAGACATTCAAACGGTAATTATGAATTTCTGGTTTATAATATCTTTAACGCAGTATTTGTCTCCAGAACAAACCTTATTCATGGGCAGTCTACGCAGGAATATGCGTATAAATCCTGAAACATAATGCTTTCCAAAAATAACTTCTGTTAAAATAGGATAAACTACAAATTATAGGCTAATATATCACACGATACGAGAATATTCTCCCAGATCCTTCAGAATTATATTGCACTGGTGACACTTCCCTACAAAATTATCTGTTTCATTATCTCTGCAGTAAGGCACCACAAGAGTAACGTCCCTTTTTCTGCCACCGCTGAAAACTAATCTTAAAATCTGAAGAACTTAATGCAGTAATAAGAGAGATTCCTATTCCCTGAAATACTTCAATACTTTAAGAAATCCTGAATTTTTCTACACATCATCCATCTCCTCCCGAGATCTGAGTATTTTCAATGCCAACGCACTATAAATTACATCAGTGACAAGACTTGTTGCCATGTCTAATGATCTGCTACCTGGAACCACCAAGTTCAGCTCCTAGTTAGGCTCTTTCTTAGATAAATTCAGGTTATCTTTCTTTCTTTCTGTGCTACAGAGTCCCAGGACTGTGATGGGTTATTTTTCACTCCAGCCTTCTGAGTATTCAAGTTCCAGTGGTCTTGTGTTTTTTTTAATTTAAGGCATAAGATTCGGAAAGAAAAACAGCAACCTAACAGTAAATGGTCTAAGAATAGAATCAAGTCATTTTACATTAATCTTTCATTTCAATTTAAAACTGGTTACAAAACCAGTCTTCAATAAAGCATATTTTATGCTTCTTCCCTAAAACAAGTCTCAAATATTACGTGGGCTGTTTGCTCCTGTACTGAGACTGCCAAAGACTGATACGTGAAGATATTCCTACTCCTTCAGAACATGTACACATGGGAAAAGTCTTGCCCAAAGATGGTCAATCCAATATTCTCTAGATAGTTTACATTCCCAGAATCACCACTAAAAGCAACAGTATCACCAGCTATACATATTATTTGGATTATATTAATGTGGCTGAAAAGCTGCATTCATCAGACACAAAAGGAATCGCATCTGCTCCAGAGAGCAGAAATGACAGGCAGAAATCAACACAGGAAGGAAGTGGATTGAAAAGTTTGGATATCTATAAAGGGAAAAGGCTATTTTATTCCATACTAAAATACTCAGGTTTTTTTTTTTTCAGTCATGAAGGCAAGCCCAAACTGACTCCTAAGAAATTTCTTCAGCCTACATTTAGTGACAGTGAAAGTCAATGAATGTGATTTAACCAATTCAACATTTGTGGAAAGTCTTGATGAGGACGTGTTCAGCTGCTTCAAGTCACTGTGTCGCTTAACCAGGTGTGAAGCTTTAATTCAGTCTATTAATAAAGTTAATACAAAGCTTATCATTTTTCTCAATAAATTGACTCAAAGACACTTACCAAAAGGCAAACCTGAACAGAGAAACTGGGATGAAGTTCAATATTTTTCGCTAAATAAAGTATCTTAACTTTTGCTTTCAGAACTATTGATGCAATCCAGCTTCTTCTCACCTTCAGGGGAAGCACCAGATTGAGATCATAAATTAAGCACTTCACTGAACAGGTCCCGGGGATGGAGTTTTGCTAGTTTAGCACAGAAACAGATTCTACAAAAATGTTATGTCAGCACAGGCACACCAGAAGAAAACTGAATTCCCTCCACGTGTTTTAGTACCACAGTATGAATGCATCAAAATCGGTTAATTTTTTTGAGGGCTACTGTGCCCACCTTATGCATCAACACTGCATAAACATCATTAAAATAACCTGATTCTTCGTAAAATCTCCAATTTTCTGTTTCAGAAAGTGTGACACTGACTTGCAGCCGTAGAAGCTACAAGAAGTGTGAAGCCATTAAACTTCCCAATTAAGATTGGGAAAAGGAGGAAAAGTTGAAATTATTAGACACACAAAAAAACCAGATGAAAGTATCCCAATATTACCGGTATTGCTGCCTATTAAAGGCAAATTATTGTTCAGTTGAGGAGCTGGAACATTGGGAAGATCCTTACAGCAAAGACATCCCAGAACACCCCAATTCCCATCACTTGACTTGGAGCAGTCAAGTTTTAACCTTCAGCTTCTTGGGTTTTGTTCTATTTTGAGCTGTTGTATTTCCTACTTGAAAGCTTAACTGTAGATGACACAACGCACTTAGACACACAAAGCTGCTGAACCTGGGAGACACCTCACCTCTGGTTCTAGAGCAGCCCATGAATCATATTTTTCCTTCTTGAAGTAGTTAATTTATTAGAAACTAACAACACAGAACAGTACAGCCTTTGGGATGGCTCCCGACCTACAGAGATTTCATTAAAACAACTGATTTGGGGGAGCAAAGGAGGACAATATCTGAGAGTTATTTGCACTATTTTATGACACTCTATCAAACTTCTTATGGCACTGTAAAGAATTCTAGACTAAGCATTTTATCCTTTAAAAAAAAATTAAATATATTTCCATAATCACAAACAGCAATTGAATCACAAGATCCAAAGGCTTTGACTAATCTATCTAGGGAGAGTACCTCAAAAAGTGTTCATTAAATACTGCAAACAGGACAATACACAAAATGCTTCTATTTAAAAACATCTCAATAGCGGTCAATTAACTCATTATAAAAGGTGTTTTCAACCACAAAACACCAAGGCAGATTCTATTTAGACATGGCAAATATATTGGCAAACTGAATGCCGTGAATAAAAACCTGGAAGAGCTCAGTGTAAGCAAAGTGGTTCAAACTTCTGGACTTCACTATTAAAATGAGTCCTGTGATAATGTTAAATTAACATTTTAATTGGTATTCCATGCTCAGAGAAAATGGAAGAGAGGAATCTGGATGATTCAGCTTCCATTTGGAACTGTTCCAGTCATCTCAGGGCCAAGAGAGAAATATTGGATTGTCCTGTTTGAGAAGATGTGTGACCCCTGGCAAGCTTCAGACTTCTCCCAAGAGAGCAGAAGTGGATTCCCCTCCTTGAACTACTGAGAAACAGGGAGAAAAGTGGTTTTCATTAGCTGATTTTCATGCATACTGATCATATATAAATTATAGCAGGACAGGTGAACTAATATCTACGTTCTTTACATTTAGCCGAAGCACCCATACACTTCTAAACATCCCTCACTATCTCCTTCATAGCTTTGAACCCCCAAAATTCTGCCATGTTAATGTGGAATTAAACTGATAACTAAAAGAATTAAATCAGCAAAACTGAGCAACCCTTAGGGAAAGGTGTTTAACCAGAGAAACTAAATCAAACCACGAGACCTTGTCAGCTACCAACAGATTGTTCAACACATCAATTTCCTTCACTACTATAAAACAGTATGCTTATGTATTTCTTCTTTTTATTTTTTTTTTTTAAGTACTAGGACAATTTATCAAAAGATAACATGTTTGAATTTTGCACCTTTAAAGACCACACATCTGCACTGAAGACAGAGATTTGAGAAAGTGAATTGGAAGGGTGCCCATAGTTTAAGGAGTTTGGTTTAAATCGCTAAAAAGCCTACGTTTGATGGGAAACATCACCCTCCTAACACCCCCATAAAGCACAGTAATTCCCTGCCCCCATTACAGATAAGTAGGGGTAAAATTCACTCACACTAACACAAATGCCTGATATTACATCCAAGGTAGTCACTGAGGTTGTCATTGTAATTGGTGGCACCCATTTCACTCAAGATGAATATATGGTCCTATGACAGCTTTACGTGAAGGCTATCCCAACTGCACAGCCAGCTGCATCACAAGTTGTGAAAGCTCTAAGAGAGGAAAGAATACAGGGTTACTAGATGATCACTGTAGGTTCCTTCCAAATGAAACAGCCTGAAGACCCTGACCTTCACAGCGCGACACAGAGTCTCCATCCCTGAAGGCATTTAAATGGCATGCGGACCTGGTGCTCAGGCACATGGTTTAGTGTTGGGGCAAAGGTTGGACTGGATGATCGTGAAGGTCTCTTCCAACCACAGACATTCTGGGATTCTGGGATTCCTAGAAATTTAAACTCTACCCTTCCTGCTTACTAGTAGCCCAAAGCACCTCTGAAAGTGCTAATTCAGCAAAATTTTTTCATATTGTTATTCCTATACACTGATTAATCATTTACCTTGTCTTGGCTCCACATCTAGTCAGTACAGGATCTGAGTAGATACATACTTTGTTGTAAAGGGGAACTACTTCCCCCCACTACTTTAAACATCTATACAGTCATTTACACCCTTCTGAGAGTGGGTGGGGGGAAGCCAATATTCTCCTCTTCCCTGTTCAAAAATACCCATATTACAGAAATCTCAGCTTCTGGCCTCTTAAAGTAAACTGGAGAAGAATCTCAATGAAGCCTGTAATAAAACAGCACAACACAGATTTGTGAAGTCTTCTCTTTTAAGAGAACCTTCTGGATTATTAATTTCTGAAGGGGATCTACTGTAATTTTTGCCTGAATAGCTGGAAGAACGCAGTGCGCAGCAAGTTTCATTTTCATATTGCAACATCGCTTTATATATTCATATATAACTTTATACATAAAAGCCAAACAAAAGCTCTCCCTAAACCTTCCTAATTGTTTCAAGTATCCAGAGGTTCCTTTTAGTTCTTTTAGAGCTCACCTATAAATTCCTCCCTGGTTACCCAAAGCTGGCCTCTTCCCCTCACCTCAATGCCATATGATCACTGTTGGTGTGAACACCTCTCCATCCTCTGCCATTCACAGAAGATTTCTACGCCACTGTCACTAACTCCTAGCCTTGGATGAAAAAAAAAAAAAAAAATAAATTTATCTGTTGTCTCCACTATCTTCTCTTTCAAGTAAGAGCCAGATTCACTGCTGTAACAGGAATAATCTGGATTTTCCTAAAACAGACCATCTGTCTCTCCCTATCTTACTGCATTTCCGTACTTTGAGGGACCTACCAAAAAAATGGGCACAGACTCTTTAGCAGGGCCTGTTGTGACAGGACAAGGGGTGACGGTTTTAAACTAAAAGAGGGAGATTTGGACTACATGCAAGAGGAAATGTTTTACACTGAGGGTGGTGAGACGCTGGCCTAGGTTGCCCAGAGAGGGGGTAGAAGCTCCATCCCTGGAAACATTCAGGGTCAGGTTGCTCAGAGCCCTATCCAGCCTGATCTAGTTTCTTATGTCCCTGCTCCCTGCAGGTGTGTTGGACTAGATGACCTTGCAAGGTCCCTTTCAACCCAAACCATTCTATGGTTATATAAAGCATTGGAAAGAAGTGATATTTCTGAAAACTAAAGCAGTTGAATGTGCTTCTATGACCTGAGGTTTTCCTGTGGTCTTTGATTATCTCAAGTTTGGTTCACCACCTTTATCCTGCAGATGATGCTTTCCTAATTAAACTCCGCTCTCTGCAGTCACTTAGAAATACGGCATTAGGACATCTGTCACCACCGCATCTGTCATTGTGCTTAAATATTATCTATTCTTGTCCTTTCTTCCTAACCCAGAAGGCTTTATTTAGGATACTTGGAGTGACAGTGTCAGTTCCCTGACACCGTATTTGCACTATGCCTAGGCACAGCTAGGTCCACTCCTAATAAATCTTTTGATTTACAGTGCTAGTGGCACAGGTAGACAACTTCTTCAGGCCAACTGCAAGACAGGGAAAGATGGACTTCCTGCCTGAAGCTATTTGTGCCAACAGGAAGTTTGAAACAGAATTCTTGATAATTGTTACAAAACATTCAGCCTTTATCCAAGTACCCTACGGGACTTTAAATGTTTATCTTCCCATTTCCCCTCTACATAAGTATGCACAGTACAACTTCTTTGTTCTCCATTTCCATGTAATCACAGAATTCACAGAATCCCAGCATGGTAGGGGTTGGAAGGGACCCCTGGAGATCATCTCATCCAAGCCCCTTGCTCCAGCAGGATCCCCCACAGCAGGGTGCCCAGGATTGTGATCTGGCAGGTTTAGAATCCCTCTAAAGAAGGAGACTCCACAGCCTCTCCGGGCAGCCTGGTATAAGCTCTGGCACCCTCAAGTGATCTCCCTCCCATCCCCTGTAATACAATGAGCTAAAGTCAGATAAATAAAAATATATTCGAAGATTCAGTCAGCACTGGTGAGTTAGAGCAAACTAGGTAGAATCCCACGCAGCAGATTGCAATGGTAAGAGAGAGGATACTGTAGATTTATTCTAGATTTATTCTGTTTCACAGGAGACACTTCTCCTTCACAGTATCATGGTGTAGAATATGCAAGACTTTCTATAGCTGTGGAAATTAATGTTCAGCTCTCCTCAGGCAGAGAACAGCTGCGGAAGGGAGGGGATAAAACGGGTGACCACCTGATTATGCCCTTCTGGAGTGAAACAATCATGGTTTCTAATCTTTTCAGCACTAAACAACATTCTGATGCAGGCTACCCAGCACATGCTATCACCTAGCTCAGGGAATCCAGTCATCGTTTCGCTGTACCACATGCTGAATGGAGTCCTTAAAACAAGGATACGTTTTGCCCTTGAAAGCACAACAAGCAATGCGAAGTCAGCCTTTTCAAGCAACAAATTGGAGAAGTTTCAGGAGACCTATTAAAATGCTGGGGATTAGGACCAACTTCCCTTCCCTCCATCCTTGAATGAAGTTTTGCCTGATGTTTCCCCAGCACCATTATCCACCCAGCAAAACAAGTGAATACTTCCTCCTGCTCCCTCCTCTTGTGACTACTTACCCTGTGCTGCCTCAAAGAACATCTGCCCCTCACACTGCAGAAAATGTTGTCCTGCCTGGGTGAAGGAGAGAAAAAAAGAATATAGAAGGAAAAGCTCCATATAGCTTTCTCCTCAGCAACTCCATCTTATTCCCAGAACCTACCATCTTCAAGCCAGCTCTGGAAGACTTGACCTTTACTCTTTCCACACAAGAGCTGAAGAGCAGCTTCCACAAGAGCTCTTTTCTCTAACTCATTCTTCAGGCAGACACACAAGTGAGTATTTCTTCAGAACGAAGCTCAAGAAAGATCTTAAAATAGTCCTGATTTAAGGTTGATGCAGTCTGGCTTCTAAGGGAGGAAAAAAAAATACAGAGTACATTCTGCCTGCTTTCATTAAGCACACCTCTCCACTCAGCACAGCATGGATTCAGTCACCATTTGCTGATCCAAGCTGACAAGGATGTCTGTGGAGAATACCTGGGGACTGGTGCAAAAATAACCAGAGCTGTGTGCAACCCTCTGCACAACAATACACATGGGTTAAACTGTATGATGTAACTCCACTGCAACTCATGAGGAAAATAGCTGGTATCAAAATAGAAAAAACATGGATACCATGGGCAGCATAAAACCCTGCTTTTCAGTAGCAAAAAAAACCCCACCAAACCCAAAAACCACGCCAAAAAAAAAAAAACCAACCCAAACACCACAACACAACCACAATTACTTTTTATAGCAACAGAAACGAAAAAAAAAAAAACCCTAGACCTTGAGAACAGCACCATCTAAGAAGTACACACTCCATTCTCCTCAGATACTCATCCAGGCAACACATAGCTGCAAATACCTTACGTTAAGAATTTAAAATAAGTGTATCTTGACATCACACTCCTCATTTCTCCTTCACAACTCTGCTCCTGAACTTTCCTTCTGAGGACTGGGGCAGAACTTAAGCCACCAGCATGGACACTTGACCCTCCTGCTGCTTGTTCCACCTGCACTGCAAATGAAGAACTTCAAGCCCAAAGGATCTTAATCTGGCAAACGAAGCCAAGTTAATCCAGCACAACAATTTTCAGCCTTTCAGTGTTCAGACCTCGAAAAACTTCCCGAGACACAGACCTCTCTGTCAGGAGTCTAAGCCACCTGACAATAAACTTGTTTCTTCCCAACTGCATTTCACAAATGCCTTGGAACGAGGCCATGAAGCCTGAGGGGTCTGCAGGCCCAGGGTTTAATACTCATCTGGAAGAATTTTTAAAAAAATGTTAATTTTTAAAAGATAGCAATCTGATTCCAAATGAGTACAATAAGTTTTGGGCTTGGAGTTTTTTGTTGGTTTGGTTTGTTGATTTGTCGGGTTTTGTTGTTGTTGTTGTTTTGGGGGCTTTTTGGTTTGTTTGTTTGTTTTTTGTTTGGTTGGTTTTAATTCTGAACTTTTCTAGAAAAAGGCTATTTCAAGAATTATAGGGTTCAACTAGAGGAAAAAAAATAAAGTGTTTGTACCTAGAAATTGGGTTTAGAATCACAGAATCGCTGAGGTTTGAAAAGACCTTTAAGGTCATCAAGTCAGAATTATCTACACTCCAACTGGGATACAGCATCTCGAAATAGCTCTTCTCCTCTGGTAGCATTTTCCAGAGGAACAATCCCTTCATGTTAGGGCTCTAAGGACATATACTAGTTAAGTTCTATTTAACTATAATATTTACTCTCCAAGAGACACAGAAAACACTTGTTTCTACCTCTAGCAATTCCCTGTATAATGTGCACATGAAGTAATTTTGGGTCTTCAGGCTGTCATACCTACAAAACCAGGTTCTTCAAGGACCTCAAAGACATACTACCAAACACAAAAGGTCACGTTTGCCATTAAGATGTACGAAAAAAGCTGCCACCGAGTCCGGTAAATTACTATGTGACATCTGGTTACTGTCATCTTCCGCTGTGGGGCTGTTGGTGGCAATAAGGAATCAACTATTGAACTCAACCCACCATGGAAATACAATGGAAAAGCTGATTCTTGAGTCGGGTATTTTAGGCAAGCTCTTGAGAAGCATCAAATAGGTGAAAAAGCATGGAACTGGTTTGAAAATCCTTCAAGACGTTTCACGTGGGACATTTCTTCCCTCCCTCCATTTTCCAAAGGGTAAAGCTAGAAAGCCTTCGCTGTTCCTGAGATCCAAGCTCCAGAAGGATCCTTCGCCAAGGGTAGATGGCTTCTCCACCTGCCGAGGGGCATGGTTCTGATTTGCCACACACTGTGAACAAGGACTGATTTCACCTGAAAGCAATCTCGAGTCTTGGACTCATTCTTAGCCGTGCAAGTCTTGCACAGACTACAACTGTTTAGAACATCATCCACACAATTCCACAGGGAATTTTTTCTCTAGATGTCAGGACTGACTGGAGAGAATGCAAGTGGTAATTAGCATGAGATTCCTCTTGAGTTTACTGTATATTCTGCAGTTTAATAAATTTGGGGGAAAACCCAACTGTCTTCCAGAGAAGGGGGGAGGAATCCTCTTGCATTTTTAAGCAGAACTGTAGAATTCCTAAGGCTAAGACTGTATTTAACTGTAAATTACTTGCTGTGACACCATAAACAGTCCATCAAGCTTCCAAACAGAAGCAACCTATCAGCCCTTTGCACTCCTGAACAGAGAAGGGGAAAAATATTTTAACACCAAACCAGCAGATGATTACAAGATTGTGACACTTCCAACTGGGAAAGGCTTTTTTTTCAAGTCTGCTATTACACTACAGTATCCAAATAAAGAGGTCAGTTTTATGGAACACAAGCTTTTGGTCTGACTACTGTTTATGCAGATTCAGAAAAAAAAAGAAAAAAACAAGCAAAAAACTATCCCCTTCTCCAAGTCACATTGAGGTTTAAGAGCAACTAAAAATAAAAGAGTGGAAAAAGAACTATGGTCATAAAATTAATTGTATGATGGTGGATAAAAGCCATTCCAATGGCTGCTCAACAAAAAAAGGCAAAAGATAACCAGAAAAAAAAATATGATTAAGTTGGAAGGACGGAAAGAATAGGAACATAATTATTAACTGAATACATAATGGACTGATCATTAAGAGGCAGCTTGGAAAGCTGAGAAGAAATTACAAGAACCTGAATTGGTAAGTGGGGTTGGAAGAGACCCACCCTGTGAAGACATCTTTGGAAGGCATTCCAAGGTCAGGAAGAAAGGGGAAAAAAAAAAAAGCTTAAGATTTCCTGGAGATGATACACCAAACTCAAACTTTCTTCAGCAATTTGGGCCTCTTCCTGCTGTGTTCAGCTGCTGAAAGATTCACCTACAGCTTTATCCACAGAAGCAGTTCAGCTTCAGTAAAACCATCCTAGCCTTTCATGCAGACAGGAGTGATTTTCAGCCATTTTGAGTGAGCCAAGGACACGATACTCAAAAACTGCTTCAGCAGCAAATGCATCAATCGGAAAGCAGAGGAAGGAGGGGGAAAAAAAACTAAAAAAATCAGGTAATATAGACAAGTCAAATAAGGCAGCAAAGGCTCTAGCATCAGGACCTGCCATGGGAAGTCAGGAAGGGGTCAGATCTTCCGGTGAAAAACAGACGACGCTGCAGCACAGTGCTTCACTGCCAATTAGTTCTGTTATACATGAAAGTTAAGCCCTGTCCACCTACGTTTACAATACTGCCTGCAGCCATCAGGAAACACTACCTGCAGGTTCCATTGCTTTTCCAAAAAGCAAATGTTCTCCACTTACCTGCATTTCTAACTGGATGCCCTCTCCCCTGGATCCGAGCTCCCGCGGCTCTCGCCAAGATTTACCGATCTCCGTCTGCGCTCTGTGCTTTTGCTCGCAGCACTTACAATAAATTTTGGTCTCTCCCATTTTCTCTGCCACCTCAGACATCCACGGGATGATTCAATCACCCAGCTAGTTCAGATTCCTCTTCCAAGCCTTCCATTAAAAAAAACCCCAACAACAAAACCATAAAAAATCCTCCCATCACTGACAAGGAGGGTTTCTCTCGGCCATTTCTGTGCTGCCAGAAGAGGAAAGAGTCAGTAATGAGTGAGTGTTTTCTACTCCCAAAGAAGGCAGCATCTTCATTAAAACAAATGGAGTGCTACAAACTGCAGAGAAACACTTCTGTGCTCAGATTAATACGACGCTGCCTGCCCATTTCCATGCAGACAGCTTCAGAGCCTCTGCAGGGCCAAACTCTCGACCTGTTAGAAGGAGTTCACTCTTCCCACTCCAGCAGCAGCTACCGAGATGCCCTGGCAGAGATCAAACTGACAGGAACTTTGTCAATCCTGCTTCAAGCTTTGCCGGTGAGACTGCACCCTCTGAGGGCCCCTCTCCTTCTTAGCCACACATCTATTCTAGATTTCATTTCCCTTCCTTTTGTGCTGCACGTATCAAGAACATTAAGAATATGAACTGGCTGTAACTCAAACCTAGACAGAGGCAAGTACAGGAAGCATAGCAGGAAGCATTTAGAGGACTGGAAGAAACTGGCCTCTGCATTAATTACAAAAATGTTGGAGTGTTTTGATTTTATTTTTTTTGCTGCAGCAATTGCCAACTGCTCTCTTACAAGCAAACCATTAAAAAAAGTCACTTAGCAGGATAAATGGCATTAATTTATAGGGTAACAAATGTTAATAGTACAGAGGTTTAAGTGGTCACAATTCAAGACATAAAAGAGACCGAGCAAAAGTTAAAAACATTTTCTCATTAGTATGTTTACCTGCACACCTCCCACTAGCACAGCTGGCTCTGGCCCCATCTGAAGACAAAATAGGTACCTGCTCATCAGCATTGCTCCAATATTTCTTCCTAACTCTCAGCTCTGGGCAAAGATGCTTTATATTTCAACCAAAGCCTTAATTTTGTGTGTTGATGACACCTACACATGTCTGGATGAAAGAACACTACGAGCCTGCAAATCTCAGAATAGCTGTGTGGCATCTCCCGGGGATACTGGCAGCTCATCAAGTCATGGTAACTCTTAAAAGCATCACAGAATCCTAGAATACCAAGTTGGAAGGGACCTGAAGGATCATCTGGTCCAACATTTCTTGTTAAAAGCTCCGTGTGCTAAAATGGAAGAAACTACCCATGGGCGTGATCATTGTGCACCTCCACTTACCCAGGTACCTGCACTCATCAAAGTAGCCAAGGCCAAGGACAATTCACTTGCAGAGTTACCAGTAAGACTCCAGTGCAGCAAACAGTGGCATTTCTAGCTCGGGTTGTTGTGATGAAACTAAAGGAAGAGTTATGTGGACACAAAAAAAAAAATGCCCTAGCAGAAGGAAGAGGACTTCAGAGCCCATACTCTTTAATAGTTCTTATGATCATTGAGGATCTTAAGGATGCTCTGTTTGGCTTTGTAAAAATACTTTAAAAGTCAAACTTCAGGATGTCAGAAATGTATATTCCTCAGCTTCCCACGAGCGCACTGTAACCAAACCAGTCAGCATCACAGTGCATACACCAGAAGTCCAAGAAGTCTTTCAAGATCATACAGCAAACTGGGAAACCACGCTCTGGCATTCTGGCAGCACTGACTCATCACAGTGGTTTACAACGGCCCAGCAGATAGAACATGCTAACGGGGAACAAAAAAAGGAAAGTTACACCCTTGCTCTAAAAAGGCAAATCAAACAAATGCCACTATTACACTGTATAAGGACTTCCTTCCTAATTTGAAGGTTGAACTCTGTCTGGCAGACTCAACAGGGGTCAAACAGAAGCAAGCCACGGGCTCAAGAAATAAGCAGCAACACAAAAAACAGGTCCACGTATCCAACAAGGGGAGGTTTCGGCAGCATGTTTTGTAACCACATAAAGTTGCGTGCGACATCAGCAGCAGGAAGACTTTCCACTTAACCCCCCCAATTCTGATCCTGCATTGCATTTGATCTTACCAATGCTTCCCAGTATCTAAAGGGCAGGAGTCAAGAGGACGGGGCCAGACTCTTGTCAGTGGTGCCCAGTGACAGGACAAGTAGCAAGGGGCACAAACTGGAACCCAGGAAGTTCCATCTGAACAGGAGGAGAATAATTCCTTTTCTCTTTCTTACAGAGCTTGGCCCAGGCTGCCCAGGGAGGTTGTGGAATCTCCTTCTCTGGAGAGATTCCAAACCCTCCTGGACAATGTGATCCCGGGCACCCTGCTGTGGGTGACCCTGCTGGAGCAGGGGGGTTGGATGAGATGATCTACAGAGGTCCCTTCCAACCCCCACCGTGCTGGAATTCAGAGTTGGTCATTTTCTTTGATTGGTATTTTTACTGTTTGAGGACCAATGAGAAGCACGTTCCATCTCAAAATGATCTCAGCCTTTTCACTAAATTGGGTATTTTCCAAGTGTAAGATATATACATACTCCCAACACACACATTTACTGAGCCATTACAGAGTTCACACAGGTGAAAAAGCAATGTATTTAGTTTCATATATTTGCTTACAGGACTATAATTTTGAATTCATGATGCACTAAGCTGCATTTATGTATGAGACAAATACCACTGAAACACATAAAAAAGTTGGGGTTCTTTTTCAGTTAATATTACTCAAACATTCCAAAACATATTTAGCCATCATGTTGGGAACATAAAAAGAAAATATCTGATGTAAAGTAATTGATTCAATTGTTTGCTGTCCCTAGGCCTTTCAATATATTAGAGCCAGAAGAGTTTGGTTTATGCCAAGGGGAAAATAAGGAATCCATTTAGCTTTTCGACTCTCCGTAAGCTCAGTAAATAAATCAAGAAAACGGGCCTGAAAAATTCCCCTTTCACTGCCAGTCCATATTTTGACTGTTGTTTGTTTGCTAAGACACACATTTTTCATATAGACTTCCAGACTTGTTTCATTTAGACTACTTCCATAAATAATTTATACTAATGTGCCAAACTCATAATCATTCTGGTTATATCTGTTCCTTTTCGAACCAGTGCTTTTAGTCTTGTCCTAGCCTGCTCCATTCCAGAATAGATGCATCAAAGGTCCCACAGCCTTTCAGAAACATTCATCTGTCACAAGGTTCTTGCAGGTTAGGGGACTCACAGGTGAGGTTTGAGGGTTGTTTTGAAAAATCTGATAGTGTTCATGTTGAGACAACAAAATTCAGTTTCTTCTGAGCCATGTTCCTAACCACCAGAGGTTTTGTTTGGTTTGGTTTTGTTCACTGGTGTGGGTTTTTTTTAATTAGCAGTGTTTACAACAGGCATTTGTACCTGTATGAACATAACAAACGCCTTTAAATACCAGACTAAAATACCAGGTAAATAGGAAGGTAGCTACTTCCTCAGTCTGATTACAGAAGACAGATTTTTTTTAATCATCAGTAAGGACAAGAAGAATGGCTGACAGTTGTTGGCCCTGTTAATTTCCAAATGCCAGATCTTCTGCTAAGACGGCCTCAGATGGTTCCTCACCTTGGTTTCTCTGCCAGTCCCATGTATAGCTTCAGCAAAAGCCTCAGAAATCAGCTTTGTAGAACCTGGATCATGCACCAAGAAAGTGTCAAGTACCACTGAACACCCCAACAGCTGCAGATACAAAACCCATTATTTTAAATCAAGGGATAAGGTCTTTTCCTTCCAAGTTCACAAATTACTGCTCAGATACAGAGACCCCAAAACGAAGAAAGGCACAGCTATTCTTCCTTTGAAGAAAAGGTCTGGCTCCTCCAGAAGCTCCCACAAATCAACATGGATCAAAAGGCACCATGAAATAGGTACCACAAAGCACTTAAGCCTTCTTCTCCAAGTCTGACATGCTTCTTCCAAACATTGCTATAGGAATGGCTACTCTGTAGATGGAGAAGACAAAGAACTGGGACAGTACTCCCAGGTGTACTCTCCAGCCTCCAAATGTACCCAAGAAAACAATGTTTAGCAACTCATGGAAATGCACAGTCCAGATATCTGAGGACCCGGCCACAATAAAACCAAGACATTAAGAAATGAATAGGAGGGAAAGGGATAAGATTTTAAAGCATCAGTGGGTCAAGATAATGGCTCTGTTGAGCTAACAAAGCCAAGAATTCCTTAAAAAGAAGGGAGTTTTAAGTTGCACAGGGATGCCACTCTCTGCAGACAGACTGAACTATGAGCAGTTACACCAGCTTCATGTTACATGAACCACCTGCAGTTCTCCTTATCTAATAAAATACATCACACTCTTCAGCAGTGCCTGTACCAACATCGTTATGCAACAGTGTAGTTCATTAGTGGCTTCCAACCAGTTCTATTCCTCAAGTTATTATACTGTACTTATCAGGTTTTTTCAATACTAAAAATCTCAGTTCCTGATAAAGAAAGTGAGAACAAATTTCTTTCTTTTTTAAGATCGTATGCAATGCAGGAATGTCAGCAGAAGAGAGACAACAGGGGCTTATTTTGATTTCTGTACATATTAATGCCCTTCAGACTTGCTCGCCAATAAAAGCTGCAGCATAAAGCCACGTGACAGAAGAATATTTCTGTTTTGGTGCCCCAGCATTCAGTTTGGCCCACTCAATCAAAAAAAAAAATCAATATATTAAGAAGTGGAGGTGTTCCCATGCAAGGCAGAACCAAAGATGTTATTAATATTCATATATCATATTTACTGCAAGCTACCCTCGGGGGATGTGCACACTAACTGATATGACCCAGAAAACAGAATTTCTTGAACTCGAGGCATTTGGACTGATGAAAATCACCTGACAGAACAAGATCAAAGGCAGTAGGAAGGATACTTTTTGTATGCACACACCCCAACAGCTCTATGTAATCCCTCAGCACAGAGCTCTCTCTGCCTTTTCAGTAAAAGATTAACATATTTTAAACTGCTAAACTCTGTATAATCTTCAATCATTGAGAAAAGTAATTCAATTAAGGCAAGCGCTGGGGAAGGTGCCTCCTCGCTTAGCTGCTCAATGCTATATCCTTGTACTACAAGCTAAAAAAAAATAAATAATAATAGCAAGAGAAAAAGAAAGAGAAGCTTCTTCTAGCTGGACACAGACGATGTTGCAGGCTCGCGATGAATCCACAGTCCATGCGGCAAGTACCCAGGCTGGGCTGCGGAGGGGTGTGGGGGACCCAACACCCACACTGCTGTCGAGAGGCAATGACTTGCAGTAAATCCTGCGAGGAGCCGTGAGTGACACGATGCCATTTAGCCAACACACCACCATCCATCAGGACCCACGGATGGAGAGCTGCAGCAATGTGTCAGCTCGCCACAGCATCGGGGAGTTGGCACAATAAAGGCAGAAAAGGCAAACGATGTGACAGACACAGGAGAAAAAGATTTGGGGGATCAGGGAGAAAGGAAAGAAGGGGCTTAAAAAAAAATAAAATTAAACACCAATACACAGCATAGTAGCTGCAGCTAGAGATGAACAGCATAACGAGGAAGAATCACCGCAGTCCACACAAACGCCCAGGTTTACAGCATTGAACTCCCACAATATGGCTGAGGATACCAGAGGGGGGAGAGGAGAGAAAAAGAAGGGGGGGAGAGAAAAACTGCACCCACTGGACACTGTCAAATAAGACTAGAACATCTAGAGACGCTTCCAGATCTCTCACAGAATGATACTGTCTGTGCTCACGCAACCGCATGGAAGGGCTGTAAAGCCTGTGCTGCAATGAACTCCGGGGAAGAATTTCTTAGCCATAACATACACATTTATTGAAGAGGCTGGGTACGGTCAGCACGGAAGGTCTGATATTAGCCAGCTTTGGTTGCCGAGGCAGCTAGTCGACACCGTAACATTTCATTTGTCTTTGCAAAGTCCCCAAATGTAAATGAAGCAGAAGCATTCAGCCTCAGCAGCAGCAGAGTTCTCTTTAATTACAGCTTTCCAACAGGGCAGACAACCTTCTAGCTAAACAGGAAGCAAATGTAGCAATCCGGCGCAACAGTTGTACAAAGAGATCTTCTCTTATGAAAGCTGCTATTATAAAAAACTTTCTTTCTACGTCTCCCCTTAACCTTCAAAACAAAGAATGACAAAGGGAGCTACACGTAAGCGAAGCCCACTCAAAACTCCCTTTGCAGCAGCAGAGATGCTTCTGTAATTATCTCCATCATGCAGAAGAACATTATTAGGGCATTTATTCTTCCAGGAGCCATTCATAATGGGAGCTACACACCCTTCGGACAGTAAAAAAAAATAAATTACCCGGAATGACATCATGACAGCAATATCGACAGAGTCTCAAACCACATTCAGAAAAAACACAGCTTCTCCATCCGAGAGGAGAAGCAGCCGAGCGCTGGGCTGGAGCATGCCCACGCTGCAACACCCCTGGGGCTGTGCGGACACACCGAGGGCTCCGCTGCCATCGGCACCGCCACCTTTAGCACCCGGTTCAGCGCGGATCGGTCACCGAGTCATCGCCCAGGATCCGAGACAAAGGCAGGTCTGAAGCCCAGCCCGCCGCTGCTCGCTGGGCCCTAACCAGTTGAGGTTCAGATCAGCTTGAACGCATCTGTAAGCCACAGTCAAGACAGCGGTTGGGGATTTTAGTTAAGAGTATTTTGCTGTGCTATACCCAGAAAAGCCCTTCTCTCCTCCCCAGGTTTCATGCTGTGAACAGAAATTATTTAAAACCTTCCAGTATAAACACAGATTAGTAGCTGAGAGAGGGGGGGGGGGAAAATGACAAAGACTAGAGGAAGCAGGTATCTGATGTTATGTCTGCTAGAACAGACAAGAAATCCACGTGTAAACTAAGCTGCTGAGATTTAACATCTGCACCAGGTTGTACAACCTTCCATGGAGGAAAAGCTTCATGAAATTGCAGCTCAGCAATACAGGAAAACAAGCCAAGCATTTTGTAAATACACAGCTAATAAATTTAAGATTTGCGTTATCAAATACCAGGGGGAGAGGGAGGAGGGAGAGAAGGAAAAAAAATAAAATGAGAACAAAATCAACAAAACAACAGCATCTTCTACACATGACCCTCTTACAAAATCCTCATAAAATGGCTGGCCAAAAAGTACCTCATCAAGCAGATCAGGTGACTTATCCCCACCCCCCCCAAAATTAAAAAGAAAATACCTAGGTTGAACTTGTGCTCCCCGAATCCCTATTATGAAGGGAAGCTATTCCAACACCAAAAAAAATAAAATGAGATGACGAAAAGAACAGGCTGAAGGAAGCCACCAGTGTTTAGGTAAATCATTTTAATAGCATCCTCACCACCAAGCTCATCTACATGAGTAAGGAAACACCGAGATAAGTCATTTGGGGAAAAAAAATAATAATAAAAAAAATAAATTCGTATTTCATCATCTCCTACCACACAGAGACCAAAGGTGGCTGAGGGAGCAAATACCCCACCCTGAGACAGAAAATATTTTGCACCTACTCATTATGTCAAAGATCGCTCAATATCTGGCCAGCATTACACAAAAGCATCTGACAAACGAGCTTGCTTTTTTTTTTTTTTTTTAATTATTATTATTGAAAAAAACCCCTCTGCAATAGAAGATTTGAAATACAGTATTGGAGATAGAGGCCTGCCACGGAGGAATAAGACATCGTTTGGGTTGTTGGTTGGGTTGTCTGGGTTTGGGGTTTTTTATATTCTAAAGATAGGAAAGAAAGTCTCATTCAGACTGAATTAAATATTTACAGCATTGGATACGCTCCGTTTTCCAAAAGTAGTGTATTTACACAGAAAGCACCAGGGATTGAGACTCCTGCTCCAAAAAAAAAAAAAAAAAAAAAAAAGCAAACCAGAGGAGCTGGGATCAAATGAATCAGCAACTGTTTCTGGAGAGGTGGCCCTTGGGTTTCGGTGGGTTTCTTGGTGGGGTGTTTTTTGTTGTTTTTTGGTTTGTTTTTTTTTAACAAACCGTATCTCACTCCCTCCCTGTCAGCCAAGGCGCAGCGCCCACAAGGCAGAGTAGACCCTGCAAGGAGGGGGGGGGGCGGAGGGGCAAACACCCCAAGGTGCCCCCCCCCCCCCCGGCCCACAACTTCCCCGCCCCACAGCAAACGGCGGGTAAGGAGCGGCAGATCCCCTTTTCCCCTCACAGCGCGGGGGTCTGGCACAGCCGAGCCCCTCCGCGGAGGGTGAGGAGGGGGGAACCCCCTCAGGCGCGACCCCAGCCCACAGAAGGGTGCGCCCGCCGCAGCTGAGGAGGGGAGAGGGAAGAACCCGCCACACCACCGCTGTGGGAGGGAGACCCGGACCGACCCGAGCCGAGCCGGGCCGTGACTCACCGCTCTGCTCGCCCAGGAACACCAGCTTGAATTTCCGCAGCGGGTTGCCGAAGTCCCCGCCCGCCGACATGATGGAGGAGCCGCCGCCCCGCGCTCGCTCCGCTTCCCGCGGCGGGACCCGCGACTGTTCTGCGCTCGGCTTCTTTCCGCCTACCCTTCCCCCGTCGGCGAAAGCTGCGAGCGAGCGGGCGGGCGGGCGGAGGCGTGGAGCCGGGCGGGTTAGCCCCGGCGAGGTGCAGCCGGCTGGGTGAGGCGGTGCTGCCGCTCCCCTCAGGGCCGGGCTTCTTCCCCCGCGCTCCCGGCGCCCTCAACACCGCGGCCGCGCGCTCCGCTCCTCCTCCCCGCGCGCGCGCGCCGCCACTCCCACTCCCCCCTCAGCACGTCGCGCTTACGTGGCCGCCACGCCACGCCCACCCCTGCGCGGCCGGGGCCAATCACAGAAGGAGGGGCGGGGCGACATGGGGAGGGCGGGACTTCCCGTCCTTTGCCTCCCGGTTTGGAGGGAGGTGTTCACTCTGGAGCCTAACGATGGGTTTCCTGGCCTCTGGGGTGAAATGCTGCTCGCTGAAATCGGGTGGGGACTCAAGGGTGTGAGGAACAAGTAAAGTCTGGAGGACCAAAGGCTTAATCCTAAACTGTTATGCATATTTCTTTCAGAAAAGCATCTCCTGGTGATACCCACTCCACGATGCCCGCAGCAGATCCGTCACAGCAAGGTGACATTTCCCAGGGAGGTCAATGTTTCCCACTGTCACCCTTTCACAGTGGCTGGAGCTGTTATTCAGAAATGGTTCAGGAAGCTCTCCCTAACTGGCCAGAACACCACCTGGGGGGACAGCTCTCACTTTAGCTATTTTTTGCCTATTTCTCCCCATTTTGCTCAGCTTGTCCTCAAGGTTCAGCAGATGAGGAGTGTCCCAGCCCCTCCTGTTTCAACCTTGGCTTTAGGATGTCTCTTGTCATCACAGAATCTTAGAGTGGTTTGGGTGGGAAGGGACCTTTCAAGCTCATCTAGTCCAACCCCCTGCAGGGAGCAGGGACATCTGCAACTAGAGCAGGTTGCTCAGAG
>WUAM01000274.1:526908-539488 GCA_024336885.1 Actenoides hombroni | reverse complement strand
CCAGGGCAGTGGTGGAGTCCCCGTGATCCCTGGAGGGGTTTCCAAGCCATGGAGCTGTGGTGCTGAGGGACAGGGGTTAGTGATGGGTTAAGGGTTGACCTCTACGATCTTTAAGGTCTCTTCCAACCAGAACAACTCTGTGATCCTACCTGCCCCAAGCAGGCACCGTAACTAACCTGGTAAGGCAGGGTGCTATCTAAAAGCAGGTCCTGTGCAGCTCTGGGCCGCGCGTCGAGTCAGGCCGAGCAGCAGCACGGGCCGCTGCCTGTCTCCCCCTCGGCGAACGCGGCCCGTGCCCAGTGCAAACACAACGGGCTCGTGCCCGCGGCCGTGCAGGCCGAGCCCGGCAGCTGCGCGCGGTGCTGCCCGGCCCAAACGCGCCCGGGCGTGGGCTGCGGTTTCCGTGGCAGAGCCGTTTGCCTCGGGCTTGCTTTACCAGCGTAGCGTGCCGGGGTAAATCGGCGTGCGGCGGCATCACCGCGCTGACGGAGGTAGGGAAAGACTCTGCTTTCCTGGCTCGGGAGAGAGGATCGGCAATTACCGCCTCGACCAGGCTGGGTAGCAGCACTGGTAGCTCAGCTGTTCCCTGCAAAAACCCACCTCGTCTAAAAAAGACCTCCAGAAACGCTGCAAGCGCAGCAAAGATTACACACTGCTGCATAACACCACTCCCTGCTCCTCCTCCTCCTCCCCACAGCCCAGACACACTCTCCCTCCCCTCCCAAGCCTGTCCCACCAGCCGCAGAGGGGCCCTGCCAGCCACCAGATGAAGCTTCAGGTTAACAAACCCAATTTGTTGGACACAAAAAGCCAAAGCATTTCTTTTCCGCTGCCTTTTTCCTTATGAAATTGCTCAGACATTCAAGATGTGAAATGTCACCGTGTGACTCAGTGGCAGCTGAGGGCACGGAGCTGGAAAGGTTGGGAGAGGGTCTCCAAGAGCTACCTCCAATCAGCTTGAAGGGAAGGGGGATGGAGCCACCACCACTGGGGACAAGGGGGCCATCAGCCTGTGCTTCCCTCGCCTGCAAGACCAGTGCTCCCAGTCCCATGAGTTCTCAGCAGAGCACAGAGGAATATTAATGACTGGTGCCAGAGCACAAGCACCCACTCGTGTACTACAAACAACCCCCTTTTGTTCTCCTCAGCCCCAAAACCCTCCACCACGCTCTCCTCGACTCAGGGGCCAGCTGGAACCACCACATTTCCAGCTCGCTCTGACCACCCCAGGGAACAGAAAACTCATCACACAGGGGCAAAAAAAAAGCCCCAGCCACGACACACAGCCAGGCCCTTTTCACCAAAACTAATGAATAATCACTGTGCACGACGGTGCACGACGGCAGGGCCACCCCAGCAGTCACGAGCGAGCCGTGCCGCCGGCTGCTCCATGATCGGGCAGAGAATCTGCTGAGAAGGGAGAATCCTGCCCAGAGAAGGGCAGGAGTTTGGATCCCTAAAGCGTTTGGCTGTGGGGCAAAGCTCGTTGGGAGCCTGCCAGCAATGCCCACGGCTCCCTGTGCCCCAAGGAGACCGACACCGGTGCCCAGGTGCCCCACAGCCCCCAAGATGCGGCACTCCCCCCCGCCACCATGCGCCCCCCCCCAGGCTCCGCGCCCCCCGCACCCCCCTCCCGCCCCCCCATCAGGGCCCCCCACTTCCCCGCCCCCCCCCACGGGTGCCCAGCATCTCCGCCATGGCCCTTACCCCCACCCACGGGTGCCAAGCACCCTCCCCACCCCTGACCCTCCATGGGTGCCCAGCCGCCCCGTAACGGGTGCCCAGAACCCTCCATACTCCTCCCATGGGTGCCCAGCCCCTCCCCCCACCCCGCATGCCAGCACCACCCATGGGTGCCCACGACCTCCCCCAGCACCCTCACTACCGTTGCCATCCCACCTGCCCAGCAGCGCAGCGTGGCCCCTTTAAGAGCGGCGGTGGAGAAGGCACTGCCGGGGCGGGGCGTGGCGACGGAAGAGTTCGCTCATTGGATGGTGCCTTCCTCTTCCGCCCCGCGGGGCCTGCTGGGAAGGAAGGAGGCGGAAGTGAGTGCAACGCCTCGGTAAGATGGCGGCGACGCTGCGGATCCAGAGCGACTGGAGCCAGGCGCTAAGGTGGGCATGGCCCTGCTTGTTCCCTTCCCACGGGCCCCTTCCCCCAGCCCGCGCTCACCGTTGCTCTTTCTCCCCGCAGGAGGGATGAGGGCGAGGCCTGGCTGAGCTGCCGGAGCCCCGGTGAGAGCTGGGCGGCCTGTGGAGGCCGCGGAGGGAGGAGGGCTGAGGGGGCATCTGGGGGGCTCGAGGGAGTCCTGTGGGTTAGGAGGGAGAAGGGTTGGGTGGGGGTTTGCCCTGTAGTTAGGAGCGGATGTGGGTGCCTGGAAGTGGGTGCCTTGTGGTTTAGGAGGAGGGCGGGGAGTCTGAAGGGGGGTGTCCTGTGGTTTAGAAATGGGTGAGGGTGGTTGTGAGGAGTGCCCTGTGGTTTTGGAGGGAGTGAGGGCAGTCGAGGGAGTGCTTTGTGGTTTAGGAGGGGGTGAGGGTGGCTGTGGCGGGTGCCCTGTGGTTTGGGAGGGAGTAAGGGTGTTTGAAGGAAGCCCTGTGGTTTAGGGGAGGCTGAGAAGAACGTGAGCTGAGGGGTGGCTGAGCTGATGGCTGCTCTTCCCACAGGGAAGCCGACACTGTACGGCAGCCTGACCCGCCGTGGGCTGAGCTCCGAGGGAATCCCAGACATCGTTGCCTCCGAGGGATTCGTGGTTGGGGAAGTCACCAAGGTGCCAGGGCTGGGGTGGACAGGGGGGGTCAATAACCACCTTCCATGCATAAAGGGCCGATACTCTTACAACAGTCAGAATAGTGCCTAAAGCTGTCACCCTGTCCCCTGCACGGTCCTGTCTAGCTCTCCTGGGCTTCTTCCCTGTGTAACACCCTGGAGCTGGTCTGTAACATCCCATAGCGAGGCTGGGGCTGTGTGTCATGGCTGGCCAGGCCACAGAGGCCATCCCTTGCCACACAGGACTTGGATCTTGAGGAGGTGTGGGGAGGCGAGCCGAATGCAGCACCTTCCAACAGTCTTCAGGCTGTGAGAGCCCACAGCTGGGTCCAGGTGGTAGTTCTACCTCGCCAGCTGTTGTGTTTCAGTAGGACTAACAGCACTTCTAATTCTTTCTCCTTTCACTTTCTTCTTCTAGAAAAGCATTCTCATTTCTTGCCCTCATGAAAACGTGTCCACAAAGTTCCTGGCCCCATACACAAATTTTTGTAGAATTCAGCAGAAAAGCGTAAGTAACTTTGCAAAGTGGGTGGGAAATAACTGCAAGCAACTGTGAGCTTTCATGTGTCTCTGACTATTGTGTGCTTGTTCTGAGGGGTGGCTGCAGCATGACTTTGTGCATGAACTAGGTAAAAAAAAAATAAAAAATCAGTCCATAGAAAGTTAGGAATATTGATGGTGGTGAAGTGTACACACACACCCCCCAAAGACACACAAAAAAAAGTCTACAATTCTTTAGACTGTTTTCTTGCAAGTGATCCTATATCTGCTCATTTCAGGCCCATGATACATCCCCCTGTAAAGAAATAAAATGTGTGAATTAATGTGTTAAAAACCAAGATAAAAATAAGAGGCTTCAGGCACTGAACTCTTCATCTCTGACTGCTTCAAATCTATCCCCAGTTTGCAGTGGCTGCTCCCGTGTAATGAATTGCTTGTCTTTGAGATTTGCCCTATGAATTTCTGTTTGTGGGGCTGGGAATTGAATGTTGCATAAACTTACCTTGATCTGGTGGGACTTCAGAGACCAGAAGGGCCCAACTTATATTTAAAAAATAAATAAATTGCATGAACTTGTTACTTAAAAGCAGCCCTGCTCGTTTTGCTTGAATAATCTTATTTCTTACTGCATCCCCATCAATCTGGGGGTGCAACAAGTACAGCTGCTCACTGAACAGTGGTACAGAAAGGCTGCCTCTGACCTGAGATTTCATTGGTTTGCTGAAGAGAAGCTCATAGCTTGGCCTTGCTGGAAAGCAGCCTGTGCTTTCGCTGGATACTTCACCTTACATGGAGGTGATCCAAGAATCTAGGGAGTGTGTTGCCTGTAGGTACAGCCATCTGCCCTAAAGGCTCTTGGAGGTGTTTTAATGTGCTTGTCTCACAGCTTACTGAGTAAATCATTGTGATAAACCCAGATGAAAACGTTGAAAAGTCAGTCTCTGTAAACAAAGCTCAAAAGCTGTATAAATCAAGGTGTGCTTTGCCAAAAAGGCAATTCTGCATCTCTGCAGCTGGTGTAAGAGGAAGCGGGGCTCTGCTGAGAGATGGAGCTTGGCAGTGAGGCAGTTTCAGAGACAGAGGTGAATCACTTCTCTGAGCTTTCTGCTACTTAAGAGTCCCCAGCTGCCCTTTTGTGTGATAAATGGAATCAACATTCAAAGCACAGCAAAATGGAAATGCAGATGTAAGCATGTAGTGTGTGAGGGGTTAGAGTTGCACTGCAGATCTCTTCTCTGGAAAGTTGCTGAAGCAGTATCTATTAATATGAAGATGAGTTTAAAGCCAGTGTGGATGAAGCTGCAGTTATCCTTTTTACCTGCTGCCACTTGCTCTGAGCACTCAAGCTTGGCCTTGCCTTTTGATGTATCCCTCCTGAAAAGCTGGGGCTATGTCAGATGTCACTGAGGCTTCTTGTTCCTGTTTGAATGAACTTTAGAGGCTTTCTTTTTTCTAACTAGGGAGCAAATTACCACAGATTGGTTTACTATATAAAATGCCACTCGTGTTACCAATGTATTCCTCCCATTACTAATGTGTAAGTAAATGTATTTAATGGCTGCTGTAACAACTGGACCATTACCTTGTGTCTTATTTAAATCTTCTAGTTCATGAGGAAAAAATTCTTTGTTTTGAGGGTGTAGAGCAGTGGACCAGGCTGCCCAGAAAGGTTGTGGAGTCTCCTTCTCTGGAGAGATTCCAAACTCTCCTGGACACACTGCTGGAGCAGGGGGCTTGGATGAGATGATCTCCAAGGGTCCCTTCCCATTCCCACCAGTCTTATGATTCTAATTCCTGTTTTAATCCCACCCCCCCCCCCCCTTTTTTTTTTTCCTTAGAGATTTAGTATTGATCCTGCACCTTATTGAAATTGTGAAATCAGAATTGCTTTGGTTGGAAAAGACCTTCAAGATGATCAAGTCCAACTGTTAACCCAGCACTGCCAGGTCACCACTAAACCCTGTCCCTCAGCACCACAGCTTTGAAACCCCTCCAGGGATGGGGACTCCACCACTGCCCTGGGCAGTCTGGGACAGGCATTGACAACCCTTGAGGGGAAAAAATTGTTCTTCGTGTCCAACCTGAACCTCCCCTGGCACAAATTGAGGCTGTTTCCTCTTGTCCTGTTGCTTGTTCCTTGGGAGAAGAGACTGACCCCCACCTGGCTCCAACCTCCTTTCAGGGAATTGTTGAGAGTGAGAAGGTCTCCCCAGAGCCTCTTTTTTTCCAGGCTGAACAACCCCAGGTCCCTCAGCTGCTCCTCACCAGACTTGTGCTCTAGACCCTTCCCCAGCTTTGTTGCCCTTCTCTGGCCATGCTCCATCCCCTCAATGTCCTCCTTGGAGTGAAGGGCCCAAATGATTTCGCTCCAGGCTAGAATGCCTGTTATCTTACTATTTTAGAATATAATATTTGAGTGACCTACACTTATCATCTAGTCCAATTGCATTTATACACAACTGAAATGCATCTGTCTTTTCTAAAAGTCTGCAATTTCTGGCATCATGGAAAGATTGCCCTTTTACAGCAATATAAGCTCAACATCTGCTCTCTTCAAAAATATTCTGCTTTCCAGTGTTTATGCAAAGCAGGCAGTTGTTAATAGCGTAGTGTGACAGACTGTGTGAGGAGTTAGCCTGCCTGCATAAGGAACTAGTTTTGAGCCAGCATTTTAGAACATTGACACCATGCTGTTGGCTTTATAAATGCCTCAATGTCTGAGCTCTGTGGAGAAGGACCTGAGATTCCTGGTGGACAAGAAGTTCACCATAAGCAAGCAATAGGCTCTTGTGGCCTAAAAGACCAAAAAACAAGTGGATCCTGAGCATCAGGCTTTTTCTAGATGATGAGGGCAGCACAAGGAGAAATTCTCCTCAATTTATTCTTTTACATAGATTGCAGCTTTCCTCTTTCAATGGTGTTGTGGGAAGCATGAAGAAGAATGTGGCCAGCAGGTCAAGGGAGGTTCTCCTCCCCCTCTACTCTGCCCTAGGGAGGCCACCTATGGAGTCTTGAGTCCGATTTTGGGCTCCACAGTTCAAGAGAGACAAGGAGACAATCCAGCAGAGGCTCTGAAGATGCATAGGGAACGGGAGCATCTCTGTGTTGAGGAAAGGCTGAGAGCCCTGGGGCTGTTTAGCCTGGAGAGAGAGAGAGGGGATCTGATCAATATCTCAAGGCCAAGGGACCAAGACTCTTGTCAGTGGTGCCCAGCAATAGGACAAGGGGCAACAAGCACAAACCGGAACTGAGAAGGTTCCATCTGTACAGGAGGAGAAACTTCTTTGCTGTGAGGGTGGCTGAGCCTGGCCCAGGCTGCCCAGAGAGGCTGTGGAGTCTCCTTCTCTGGAGAGATTCCAAACCCTCCTGGATGTGATCCTGGTCACCCTGCTGTGGGTGACCCTGCTGGAGCAGGGGGCTTGGATGAGATGATCTCCAGAGGTGTCTTCGAACTTCCACTATGCTGGGATTGTGTATCTTGTGAGTTAGGGCACTCTCAAGCTGACCAGTTATCTTGGGCTAGTGTGGAACAGCTTGGCTCAGTTTCTTCCCTGTGTAGGAGTTGCCAGAAAAACCTGTCTCTCTGCTTCACCTGGGGTAAACCTGAAGCACAGCTGCTGTCTCTGCAGACTTTTGACTCAGCACTTCTTTTTCTCCCTGCTTTGCATCTCTCTGCAGCATTACAGGCAAAGAATAACATTTTTTTTTGTTGTTAAATATGGTGGCAATTACAAGAAATCTGTGGTGCTTTGTGCCATCTTCCAGTCACCTCACTTGTGTGAGCTGTGACTGGGTTAGCCCAGATTGGCAGCTCACTCTTGAAAGAGGAAAGCTGCAATCTGTGTAAACGGATGAATTGAGGAGAATTTCTTCTTGTGCTGCCCTCAGTCATCTAGAAAAAGCCTGATGCTCAGGATCCTCTTGGTTTTTCATTTCTTAAGGCCTTAATTAACACCTCATAGAACATTGAGAGGGTGAAGTGAGAAGGGCTGTGAAGCCCTTGCTTAAATTTTAGGATATTATCAGGCTCAAACTGTTTCACTAGAAATACAGAAGCTCTTTGAGGTGTTTTAAATGAGTCCAGCAGTGTGTTTTGGGGAGATGATAGATCTGAATGGTCATAGGATTGGTTTGGTTCAAAGAGATCATCAAGTCCAACTGTTAATGAGGTATGTAGCAGGTCTTCCCCCAGTACAGAGTTGGGCTCCTGAGCAGAAATACTTGACACAGGTTGAATAACATTTGGTGTTCTTACCCTCCCACAGATTACCTGTCTTGATATTTCCAGTGGTGGAGGGCTTGGCGTGTCGACCAGCACAGATGGGACCATGAAAATCTGGCAGGCTGCAAATGGAGAAATAAGAGTAAGAGCATCAAGCTTCCATGTTGTGTGTTGTCTGTGACATTGCTGAAGTCATTTGGCCGAGACTTTGGTCAGGCTACTCACGCGCTCCGGTCTAAGGCGGGCAAGAATCTGGCTTTTGATTGAAAAGCTGATGGAAATTTGACATCTCTGAGGTTTTAAGTCAAGTCTGTTGCACAGCATGACTTCTCCTGAGGGAAATGATGCTCTGCAATCCAGAGAGGAGTCTCGGAGTGCCAATGAGAATGGATAGTTAGGGATGAGAGCCAGAGGTAACTGACAGCTCTTAACCTGCATGGTACTAGCACTGAATTTCCTCTGCAGTAGAGAGGAGCTGAAGAAAAAAAAAGACTCCTGCCTGTGATGGATTAACCATCTTGTGGCTAATGCCTTCCCAGTTAAGGTGTTTCTTGTGGAGCTTGACCTGTCAGCTGCTTGTTTGGCAGAAGATAAAGACATGTAACCTGTAATTAGAAAGAAACATAGTATCCTTTGCTCTGTAATTAGCTACTCAAACGGTGGAGGGAGGCTCAAAGTTACTTCTATTATTTGTTTGACTGCCTCAGAATTCAGATGAGTCCATTCCAGGAACCTGAAACCAGAGGATATGAACTTAATCCTCTGGCCATGTGGGAATGCCAAGTTTTGTAGTGTCATAGCTCAAACTTTGCTCGGCATAAGGGTGATAACAATGGAACTAGCACATAGTTCTTTGTTTTTCCAGAGACAATTGGAAGGCCATGTGTATGATGTCAATTGTTGCAGGTTTTTCCCATCGGGCCTCGTGGTTCTGAGTGGTGGAATGGATGCCCAGCTAAAGATCTGGTCAGCAGAAGATGCCAGCTGCGTAGTAACATTTAAAGGTCACAAAGGAGGTACAGAGCACTTAGCTGTTAAACCGCTTGATCTGCCGCGTGTATAATTGCCTCACAGCCGAGGGCTAATGTTCCAGCACCAGCCTGCTGCTCTTTGTGCATTCATATTAGATGTCCAGAGCATCTTTTTCAAGCTTCCAGAGCATGTAGTTGCTGTGTTAGATGAAACCGTTTCTCTCACCAACCTGCATTTTCTTCATTAATTAAGATAAAAGCAGGGAGGATACAGCCTGTTGCGAGCACCGGAGGTAGAGGCATTCTGCACCTCCCGGGCAGTCTCAGCTCTCCAGAGCTCCAGCCTGCACTCAGTAGCCTTCCTGCCTGCCCTGGGCATGCCTCCTGCTTGCACCCCCATCATCCTGCTCACCTTCAGTTGCTCCACAGTCTCTTTGTTGGCTTTTTTTTTTCCCTTGCCCAGAAGTTTATTATGGACTTGCAGAACTAGGCAAGCAGTTACCTGCCTGAGGGACAGATGCTGTTGACAGTGAGGCACAGCAAGAGCAGTCTCAAGGATACTTAAGTGATTATTTCTTAAGAAGGGCTGGAATAAGCTTGTTCACTTTTGTACCCAGAGCAGATGTTCAGCTCTGCCCCTGATGATGGTCTTGCTGATAAAAATGAGAGTAAATTCTTCCCTTTCTTTGTGTCCTCGCATAGAGGATGCACTGGCCACATTTACATGGTGACTTTAGTGCTCTTCCAGCTGACACTGTCTTAGTCCTAGAGAAGCACCGCAAGGGATGAAAAATGAGCTACCCAGACAGGCTCCCGAGAGCTGCGATCACAGCAATTTCTGGACAGAGCCTCCCTTAATCTCTGGAAAGAAGATTTGGTTTCCAGGACCCCTAGTTCAGAAGCAGGGTGGTTTTATATGTAATGCTTAAGCAGGCTTCCATTTTACTCCTGTTTACACCTGGCCTAAAGCACAGTGGATGGCCAAAACCCTGCCCCAGATTATCTCTTCCCTGACTAACTGCTCTCTACAGGCTCTTGTTTTCCCTGTCTCACAAGGTGTAAGCCTTTATTGGAAAGGTGAATAAGCCATGTGACTGGCTGCCCAAAACACCATTAACTTGAAAACCCATCTTGCACTGAACCTGCCGTTGCTCTCGGGGGATCTTTGGATTCCAAATACCCTGCCACAAATGTCCTGTAAACAAAAAGTGACAGGCAGTGTACAAAGCTTTGGTCAGAATGGCACCGACTGGCTCTCAAGTTGACTTTGTCTACTGCTTATAATTCCAGCGCAAACTGCTGCACTCACTTTGCTTTGGCTTGTCCTGTCGTTTGAGCTTGTCACGTTTAATGACTGCTTCTTCAAGGGAAGCATCAATTAAATCTTCTAGCGGTCTGACTGTTCCAAAAAAACACTGTGTCATTTTTTCAGATCTAGACTCAACAGCCTGCAGTGAAATAAAGTATTTAGGGCCCATTTGCACCTGCAAAAACTGCTCTTTTAGCTGGATAACATAAATGCTGCTTGACCCACACAATTTTTAGGATTATCCAGAGCTGGACTTGGTAACATTTTAAGATTGCTGGGCCCGACTGTTTTCTGCTCAAGTTAGAGGTTAATTTTGGAGGTAGAAACTCGCCAACAGCTGCAGTATCAGCACAAGCTGAGGCAAGATGTTGCTGAGTGTGTTATTGGTAATGTCTTGTCTTTGTGCCAGGTGGTGGCTCCCACTCTGTATGGTTTGCTGGGAGCTGCTGCCTTCCACGTGCACCGCTTTCTAGATGCTGTGGCTCCCTGACCCGCGTTGCACCCCGCACCGTTTGGCTGTGTGTGAGTGACCGGTGGCACTCGGGACAGCGGCTTGCGGCTTGGAGTTGAGCTTGCCTTGGGAAATGAGATGCTTTGTCTACCTGCCTTCTGTGCTGTCCATCTGAACGCAGCCTTTGCTTTGAGGCAGGTATTTTGGACACTGCCATTGTGGATCGGGGAAGAAATGTCCTTTCCTGCTCTAGAGACGGCACCGCCCGGCTCTGGGACTGTGGAAAATCGGCCTGTCTGGGTGTCATCGCTGACTGCGGCTCTCCCGTCAACGGCATTGCTGTGGGCACTGCTGACAACTCGCTGAACCTGGGCACGCCTGAAAAAGCTCCAAGTAAGGATCTTTCTTTTCATTCCCCTGTCCATAACTGCTTTGATTTGCCACTACTTATCCTGGGTGTGTGGCTTACTGCTCTGTGCCCTTGTATCACCTTGGGAAGGGTCACCAGAATAGAGCACTTCAGTTCTGTGGAGGAATTGAGCCTTATCAAGCAGTTTAGGACAGGATAGCTTTGATTATTAGCCTGCCTTGCTGCATCTGTAGAGAACAAGTTGCCTAGGAGCCAGCAACGTGCCCTTGTGGCCAGGAAAGCCAATAGTCACTTGGGGTGCATGAAGAAGAGTGTGGCCAGCAGGTCAAGGGAGATTCTACTCCTTCTCTACTCTGCCCTAGGGAGGCCACCTCTGGAGTCTTGGGTCCAATTTTGGGCTTCACAGTTCAAGAGAGACAAGGAACTACTGGAGAGAGTCCAGCAGAGGCTCTGAAGATGCAGAGGGGACTGGAACATCTCTGTGTTGAGGAAAGGCTGAGAGCCCTGGGGCTGTTTAGCCTGGAGAAGAGAAGACTTGAGAGGGGAAGAAGAGAAGACTTGAGAGGGTATCTGATCACTACCGATCAATCGCTAAAGGATAGGGGTCAAGAGGATGGGGCCAGACTCTTGTCAGTGGTGCCCAGTGACAGGACAAGTAGCAAGGGGCACAAACTGGAACCCAGGAGGTTCCATCTGTACAGGAGGAGAAACTTCTTTGCTGTGAAGATGCCAGAGCCTGGCCCAGGCTGCCCAGAGAGGCTGTGGAGTCTCCTTGTCTGGAGAGATTCCAAACCCTACTGGACAATGTGATCCTGGGCACCCTGCTGTGGGTGACCCTGCTGGAGCAGGGGGCTTGGATGAGATGATCTCCAGAGGTCCCTTCCAACCCCCGCCATGTTGGGATTATGTGATCTGGTGTCTTAAGGTATGGAGAAACGCTATCATAGGTTCAGCAGGGGTAGAATAGAATGGGATATTTCATCTGGGACCTTCAATGATCATCTAGTCCAGCTGCCTGAGCATGTCAGGGCTGACCAAAATTTAAAGTATGTTAAGGGCATTTTCCATATGCCTCTTAAACACTGGCAGGCTTGGGACATCAACCACCTCTCTAGGAAGCCTGTTCCAGTGCGTGACCACCCTTTGGGAAAATAAATGCTTTCTGATATCCCATTTAAACCTCTCCTTGTGCAGTTTTGAACCATGATCCAAACTGTCAGGTTTTGGTACCATCAAGACTTGTGCAGTCACTGCTGGAATTAACTATTTTCCTTTTGTCAGGTGAACGTGAGATTGGGACTGAAGGGAAAATCCTGCTGCTGGCTCGAGAAGACAAGAAACTTCAGGGAGTAGGACTGCAGAGCAGGCAGCCGGTAAGGAGTCTGAGACCCTCAGTAGTACTTACCTGGGAGAGTGTTCTCTGATGCTGCTATAAAATCAGCTCCAAGGTCCCAGTCCCTTAATTTCCATCGCTGCTGCAGTGGATCCTCACTTTGTGAGCTGCTTTTCATGTGGCTGTGCTTGAACCACATTAAAACCAACCTAGATGGGTGAACTGGTTAGCATTAACCCCACTACACTCCCCTGGTGAGGTTCACTGTGTGTCACAGAAAGGGACGGAACCAGGCTGGAGTCCGGGGAGGGTTGATCTGCCTTGAACTGGGGTGCAACACTGCACTGTTCTCCACCCATGTGTATTCTGTGGAGGAGAGACAAAACCTGGTACAATAAAGTGGTGCTTCTGTAGATTCACAGCATGGTAGGGGTTGGAAGGGACCTCTGGAGATCATCTTGTCCAACCCCCTGCTAAATCAAGATCACCTAGGTCAGGTTGCCCAGGATCACATTGTCCAGGTGGGTTTGGAATCTCTCCAGAGAAGGGGACGTCACAGCCTCTCTGGGCAGCCTGGGCCGGGCTCTGGCACCCTCACAGCAAAAAAGTTTCTTCACCTGTTGAGATGGAACCTCCTGGGTTCCAGTTTATGCCCGT
>WUAM01000274.1:513885-523907 GCA_024336885.1 Actenoides hombroni | reverse complement strand
TTTTGGTTGGAAGAGACCTTCAAGATCATCAAGTCCAACCATTAACCCAGCACTGCCAGGTCACCACTAAACCATGTCCCTCAGCACCACATCCTCATGGCTTTGAAACCCCTCCAGGGATGGGGACTCCAACATTGCCCTGGGCAGCCTGGGACAGGACTTGATCAACACTTTCAGGGAAGAAATTGTTCCTCTTTTCCAATGTAAATTACATGCTTGCTTTTTACCTTGTGCTTTCGTTTTTAATTCGCTGTGTTCTTCCAGAATAGGGCCTCTAATTGTTTCCCATCTCTCTGGCATCCTCACAACATTTTTCCCTCATCCTGGGGGCTCCACACCGTGTGTTCAATCATTTCTGACGGGCCTGTTAGTGCTATTTCAAGAGCGTGGTTTATTACACTAATCAGCTGGTGTTCCTTCTTTGTTTGGTGTCTTTTCTGTTGGGGTAGGTGATGGAACCTGCTTTATCATTCAGCAAGACCTCGATTACGTCCTCGACCTCACAGAAGCTGACTGCGACCCCGTGTACAAGGTAAGGACTACAGTGTATCACCCAAGATAAAGGGTGTTGGGAAAGGCGATGCCAGGTAGCAGGCAGCTGCCTTTATTTCACAATTTGGCACTGTTCCTTCACACAGTTGACTTTTAAGCTTTTTTTTTTTTTCCTACCTGAATAATCTTAATATTTTGCATAAGCAAACCCTCCGTGCTGTATGCCGGCGTTATCTCCATCGTGCAGGAGCAAAATTGAAGTGGTGGAAAGGCTCTGTCATTGGAGTAGCTCTGGCAGAACTGTTGGGGTGACAAGTGTGAATTAATTGTGCTCAGGGGATCATCAGGGTAAAAACAGCAGCTGGCTGTGCAGTGTTGCCTGTCTTCTCTTGTCCCCTGGTGTCTTGAGAAGAGGAAGTGGGTCTTGCTGTCTTCTCTTGTCCCCTGGTGTCTCGAGAACAGGAAGTGGGTCTTGCTGTTGTTTTCGGATGCCTCGCTGCACTTGGCTGGTCAGGGAGGGTGGCCTGGGTTCTTTGGGCTCTCAACCTGGTAGCACTGGTGGAAAGTAGTTCTTGTTTTTAACCCGGTCCAGTTCACCCTCTCACAGCTAACACACCCCCTCAAGATTAGCACTCAGCCTCGTGTGGAGGCTGAGATTTGATCTGCACAACTCATTGGCATGAGCAAAACAGGAGAAAAATGTGAAAAAAGTAATCTTCCCTTTCATATCTAACAGAAGAACCCTCGTGTGAGCACTTGCGTTCTCCCTAACCTCCTGGTGAAACCTTGAACTGTCCTTTGGACATGGCAGTGCTGTGTTAACAGTTGGACTCAAAGATCTGAAAGGTCTTTTCCAACATAAACAATTCTGTGATTCTATTAAATACTACTTCCACCCCCTCCCTCTTTTTCAGGTAGCTTCTTGGGAGAAGCAAATTTACACATGCTGCAGAGATGGGATAGTGAGGAGATACCAACTTTCCGACCTTTAAGTGTTTGGATCAACCAAATAGCGGAGGGAAGTGTTGAAATAGCTCTTCCAAGCCTATTTTCCGGTACAGTGTGTTTGAGGTGTGTATATAGAACTTTCTGAGGCTATTGTGATCACCAGGCTCTATACAGAGGTTTTTGGTGACGGGTGATATTTCTTATTACAACACAACTTTGATCATTTGTTTTTATTCAGCTCTGAGATGTTAAAAGAAGATCTTGTGTGGCAACTTTTTTTCCACTGCTGTTTCTAGAGGGGAAAAAAAAGAAAAAATAAAAATTAGGAGTGGGGGACAATGAAGGTGACTGTGACACAGTATGGACTGAAATAAAGCAACTGCTTTGGTAAAACCTCTGTGGAAAAGAAAGTTTCCAATAAAACTTCTTTTTTTTTTAAAGAAAATATACAAGAGAGGCAGTGGCTATGGCATGAGAGGGGCTGCCAGAGTCCAGAAGTGCATGGGGAGAACAATTATGGCACCAATTTTAAAAAAGGGTAGAAAGGAGAACCCTGGGAACTTACCCATCTGTCAGCCTCACCTCTGTGCCTGGGAAGATCGTGGAACAGATCCTCCTGGAAGCTCTGCTAAAGCATGTAGAGGTGATTGGAGAAAGCCAGCATTGCTTCACCAAGGGCAAGTCCTGCCTGATCAACCTGGTGGCCTTCTGTGATGGAGTGACTACATCAGTGGACAAGGGAAGAGGGATGGATGTTGTCTGGATGGACACCTGTAAGCCCTTCGACACGGTTCCCCACAACATCTTTCTCTCTAAATGGGAGATACAGGTTTGATGGGTGGACTGTTTGGTCAATGAGGAATTAGATAGTTTCATCCACAGTGTAGTGGTCAACGACTCGATGTCCAGCTGGAGATCGGTGACATCTCTCAGGGGTCTATACTGGGACCAGTTCTGTTCAATATTTTCATCAAGGACATAGACAGTGGGATCAAGTTACCTCAGCAAGTCTGCAGGTAACACCATGCTGAGTGGTAGAGTTGACACTCCGGAGGGATGGGATGTCGTCACATCTGTGGTGAACTCCCTGCTGTGGCCAGTATCATATCATCACAGGAATGACTGAAATGAGCATAAGATTACGAAAAAAAGGGCAAGTTTCATTAGCAACATCAGAAGTTGGTGGGGATAGAAAGACTTGGTCAGGATCCCAGCCTTACATTTTGTTCTCTAGCTCCAGGTTTAAAGCAGAAGGGGGTATTTCCTGCTCTGCTTCAGGGGAGAAATTTCCCTATTGCTCCAAGCCAAGCACAAGGCCCCTCATGCCTGGAGAGAACATTCCCCACGGGGCCAAAACTCTTCAATTGTAAAACTGCAGCCCCTGCAGAAATGGGCTTCCTGCCATTCTGAAAGCTGAGAGGGGGAGCAGGCCATCAAGCAGAAGTGGCCCAAAAGATGCCCACGGAGGGCTGGAGATGGTGGACAGCCAGCACCAGCGTAATGATCAGGGATTCTTGACCACAGTGAAAAAAACAAACCAAGGGAAAAACAGCAAGAGAGCAATCTCCATTTTGGGAAGGTTCCCGGATCCTAAAAGGGCCAACTTCCAGCTTGGATGGGCAGATGCTTTCCTGGATAAAAAAACTGGCTGCATGGCCGGGCCTAAGGAGGGGTGGGAATGGAGTTCACTCCCGTTGGTGACCAGGCACAAGTGGTGTTCCCCAGGGCTCAAGAAGCTGGGCTGTGTCATGCTGGTGCCTGGGGAGGTAGCCACAGCAATAGCTTGGCTGCACATGTAGTGAGTGGGAGACCCAGTGGATCTGCGTCATGTGCACCTGACAAACACTTCTGGTTTTCATTTCGGGTGAAACCACATCGCAGTGTTGTGCCAAACACAGAAATGGAGTCCTGGAAACAGAAACGTTGCCCAGGGTTTTTCTTGAGCTTCTTTCCTGCCCTGCGGTGAGGTCATGGTGCCTCCTTCCGCCTGCGTGCTTTCCCGAAGGGATGGAACCAGATGGGGCTGGGGACAAAGCCCCCTCTCCATGTCTTGGTTTTCGGAGGTGTTTGTGAAAGCCTTGTGCCTGCTGCCCTCCTCTCATGGGGCTGGCTCAGGGATGCTCTGTCATGAGGAGGGGGAGAGACAACCATGCAGGGCTTGAGGGATACTGGGGGAACCATCACCACCTCTGGGGACACTGGGGCAATTCTGGGCGGGGTGAATGGTACCATGCCAGGTTGGTATGATGCTGGGGGGTAATATCTCAGCTGAGGGAGATGCTGAGGGGGGAAACCATGGCCAGCTCTGGGGATACTGGAGACAGGACAGGATCATGCAGGGTTGGGGGGATGTGGGAGGGGGGCACCATAGCCATCACAGGGCATGCTGGGGAGGACCAAGGCTGGCTCCAGAGATGCTGGGGAGGATGCTGGTTGAGGAAGCTGAGGGGAATCATCCTGGACTCAGAGGGGGGCATCACAGTGTATCCAGCAATGAACCCCATCTCTGCCTGCAGGGACCCTGGGATACCCTGCCCGGCTTCTCTTGCCCCTGCTCTGCTGGGCCCTGGTCTCCCTCTGCGTGGGTAAGTGAGGGCTTCTGAGGTGGGGAACCTGGGTTACCTCCCAGCACTGTGCCCCCCGAGAGACCCGTGCAGAGGGCTGGAGATGAGCCGTGCCCCATCTCCTCCGTGGCACCCTGCACTCCTACCCACCTAGAGATGTGGAGTCTCGGGGGGCAGCTCTTGCCTCCCTGCCTCACCCCGCTCCGCTCCCCCAGGTGCCATGGCCCTGCAGCCCCCCAGCATCACCGTCCTGCGGGCACCGGCAGAGCCCCCTCGCCCAGGTGAGTGACCCTCAGGGGCATTGCAGGGGTGGCCCGGGGATGAGGGGGCTGCGGTGAAAGCAGCAGCTACGGGGGAGGCACAGGGGGGTCGGGTCCCACACCAGCCGCGGCAAATCCGCGGGGTGCATCCTCCCCGGAGATTTTGGGGTGCTGGGACGGTGGGGACATTCCCCGCCTGGAGGGGGGCCGCTGCACGCGTGGCAGACGGAGCGGGGAGAGGCGGCGGAGACTCCGTGAGCCCCTCCGACCGCACATCCCGTCTGGCTCCAGGCGAGAGCGTGACAGTGTCATGCGAGGCGAGGAGCAGCCTCCCCGAGCACACGCTGCTCTACTGGCTGGGGAACGGCTCCTTCGTGGAGAAGCTGCAGCCGCCCGGGGCCGTGAGCGAGGGGCTGGTGCTGTGAGTATGGGGCTGGCGCGTCCCCGGGGGCAGCGGGGCTTCCCTGGGCTCTGGGGCTGGCGGAGAGGAGAGCCCGGGGCCCCCATCCCGGGAGGCTGTTGCGGGGGTGGGCACTGATGGGTCTCCGCCGGGTCGCAGAGAGGAGCCGTGGGGTTCGGGGGCGACCCTGCGCCGTGACCTGCGCTTCAGCTCCTTCAGCGCCCGGCACCTGCACACCAACTTCACCTGCGTGGCGCTCAGCCCCGCCGGCCTCGACACCAGGGAGGTGCGGTGGCGCCCCCCGGCCCCAGCCCCCTCCGGCCTGGGCTGAGGCCGGGGCCCGGCCCGTGACGGGTGCGCGCCCCGCAGAACGGATCCCCGCTCCCGCGGCCCCGAAACCGCTGCCTGGGGACTCGGCGCTTCCGCGGAGCCCCTTCTCCGTGCCCCACGGCGGGTTCCGCACGGCCCCGCGTCTGCCGGCCCCGCCGTGCCCGTGTGGGGCTCCCGGCCGCCCTGGCTGAGCTGGGAGCTGGGCCCGGGCTGCGCCCGCGAGCTGCCCACAGCCGGCTGTGGCCCCCCCAGGGTTTATTAAAGCACACCAAGGCTGCCCGGCCTCACCCCTGTCCCGTGCGCGTGGGTGCAGAGGACAGCTGTGGGGGGAGGGGGAGGGAGAGGAGGTGTCTTTCTGCCTGCAGAGGGGGGCATCCATCACTGACCCCTCCCTGCCTGACCGGGTGGGGGAGAACCACGGAGCAGGGGCTCCTTGGCCCGAGGCCTGCGCTCTGCCCTGGAGGAGGAGGCTGAGGAGCCCTGGGCTGCAGGGACTCCGAGAGAACTCCAAGGGCCTTGATCCTGGGCATCATGTCTGGGGTGTCCGGTGGCAGCCCCCTGCCTGCTCCCTGTCTGGGGACTGAGACCCCCAGGCTGCTGGCACCCCTGGGACAGGCAGGAGAACAGACCCCAGGAGGAGATCCCCCCCAGAACGCCCTTCAGCAGGACCCGGGGTGCGAGCATCGCTCTGCGGGATGCTCTGGACGAGGGAGGGATGAGGATGTGGGGTGGCTGGAGAAGATCCTGGCTGAAGGCCCCCAGAGCTGCCCCCGGTCCATGGAGCCGCAGAAAACCCCCGGGGACACCCTGATCCCACAGCAAGTCTTTATTCCTCTGGGAGCCAGGGACAGGCGAGCGGCGGAGCAGCCAGCTGGGCCAGGACAGTCCCAGAAGCAGCCTGGCCGGGTCCCCTCGGCACCACCCCCCACCCCGGGGGCAGCCCCTTGCAGCCCCCCCACCCCCTGACCTGCCCGTTGCTCCGGGTCATCCTGCTGTCCCCGTGAAGCCCCCGGTTGCCATTCCTGACCCCTCTTCCTTGCCGCTGGCTCCTATTCCTTCTTCCTCCCCACGGTGCGGTGGCAGCGGTGGCATCACGGCTCAGGGCCCCCTGGCCGCTGCCAGGGCCGTGGATGCCAAGAGAAGCACCCAGAGGTGCAGGGGGGCTTGGGAGATGCTCCTGCCTGTGGGCGTCAGAAAGGGGAGGTGACGGTCGGTCCTGGGAGGCAGGGACCCTCCTCCCTGGCTGCCACAGGGGCTCTTGACTCACCTGCGCTGAAGGCACATGGGCGGCTCTTGCATCTCTTCTCTGCCAAGGAGACCAATGCTGTTGGCATGGCCGTGGCACGCTGCACGCCGCATCCCGACCCAGCCACACCGTGCCGTGCTGTGCCACACTGTGCTGTGCCGTGCTGTGCTGTACTGTGATGTGCCATGACAAACGGTGCCATGCAGTGCTGCCCTGAGCCATGCCACACGGTGCTGTGCCACACCGTGCTGTGCCACACTCTGCTGTTTCACACTGTGCTGCGCTGTGTTGTGCCAGATTGTGCCGTGCAACACCACGCCACGCTGCACTGTGTCATGCCAAGCTGTGCCGAGCCACACTGTGCTGTGCCAAGATGTGCCGTGCCAAGTTGTGCTGCCAAGGCCCACATGGCAAACCCCGGGGGAGAGTGGCTGGGAGTCGTCTGAGGCCACGCACCCAAAGACAAGCTCCCCCCGTTACCCTCTCCACGGTCAAGACCCCCCCTTTCCCCACAGAGCTGGTGGGACGGGGCCACCCCCCACCCCCTGTCCCCTGCACCCGGGCGGTGCGGAGGAACGGTCCCGTGGAGATGTCACCTTTCACAAACTCGCAGTTGTAGGTGCTGATCGCGCCCTGGGAGCGGAGCTGGATGAAGGATCTTTTCCCGTTGAGAGTGACATTGGTGACCTCAAAGCGCTCAGAGGGTGGGATGAGGACCTCTTCCTCAACAGGGTAGAAGGAGAAGTTCTCGATGGGGACACTGTGGCAGGTTTCCACCAAGAAGAACGTGTCCTGGCCAAAGGACTCGGCATTTTTTTTCTGTAGGGAGGCAGAGGTGAACTGACCGAAGCGGACGGACTGGTGCTGTCGGGCGGTGAAGCGGATGCCCTTGACCCCCCGGTAGACTTGGTAGCAGCGGCGCGGCCGGGCGTCCCGCAGGGCTCGCAGGGCCTCGGTCAGGAGGAAATGCACCGCCTTGAAGTGGAACTGTTCCAGGTAGTACTGGCGGGAGCGCCCGGCCTCGCGCACGGCCTCGTTGAACTCTCGGTACAGGGCCCCCTCATAGGTGTAGGCCAGGAGGGCGACCGCCAGCTCTGGCCGCAGCACCCGCATCTGGGGGATGCGACCGTGACGGTTCCGCCATTCGGCCGTGGCCGTGGCCCAGGCCTCGGCATAGACTTTCTTCTCGGCAAACTCGGTGCGGTTGAGCTCTGCCAGCTCCTCCTCCATCATGCGAACGCAGCCCTGGTACTGGTCGTCGAAGGAGTCGGGCACCATGTCCATCTCCTTGTCGGTGATGCCGCCTAGCCAGTGCAGTGGGCTGCCGGCGGCCAGGGTCCCGACCAGCAGCGCCCAGCCCAGTGCCAGATGCCCCATGGTGGACAGAGTCTTCCTGGGGAGCCCCAGCAAGAAGCGTTACCTGTCTCCCGTGGTGGGTGCGTGGTTGGGGTGCTGCTCTCCGGCTCCCACAGCACCCAGGCCGTTGGCACCCACCCGCTGTCGAGTGGAGAGGTGAGAAGCAGCCGCTCTTTCTTTTTATAGCAGCCCTGGCTGAGATCACTCCGGCCCAGCCCCAGCCCCCACCTCCGTCCTCCCAGTTATTTTTACCGTCCCCACCATGAGCAGCCAGAGCAGCCACTGCCCGTTGTGCCTTGCTGCAGGGGATGGTCAGGAAACCCCCATGGGACACGCTGCCTTTGCTTTAGCCTGGGTGCAGGTGACGTCCCACCACAGGCTCTGCCTTTTCCTGCAGGACCTCAGCCCATCTCTGGCCCTGCTGACCCAGGACGTGGTGCTTGCCCTGACCCCCGCAGCACAAGGCTGAGGACGGAGCAGGTTGTGGCACAGGTGGCCAAGGAAATGTCCCCGGCACGGTGCTTGCAGGCACAGGGACACACAGAGGTGGCAAAAGCTGGAGAAGCTCAGAGCCCACCATGCAAAGGGCTCATCCCTCTGGGCCACCTGCAGAGAACTGGAGTGAGATGAGCCGGAACCTTCAGAGCGGCAACGACGGGACGCTGCTGTTCCTGGGCACAGCAGCAGGGTCCCTCTCCAAGCACTCCCATGTCACACAGCATGGCACAGCATGGCAGGTCACACTTTGCAGTTCAGGGCCAAAGCAGCAGCTGGTGGCACAGGGAGAGGCAGCCCACAGATGGGTTTCCCCCCCAGCCTCACTGTTCAGCAGAAGTGAAAGCCCAAAACTTCATCACTATCAACAACCCCCTGAAAGCAGGCTGGAGCCAGGTGTGAGGTCAGTTTCTTCTCCCAAGAAACAAGTGATAGGACAAGAGGAAATGGCCTCAAGTTGCTCCAGGGGAGGTTTAGGTTGGGCATGAGAACACCAAACCAAGAAGAGGATGTTGACAAGGCCTTTCACAGCCATCTGGAAGTAGCCTCAAGATCACATGCCCTGCTTCTCATCGATGACTTTAATCACCCTGTTATTTGTTGGAAAGGCCACACAGCAAAGCATACTTGGTCTAGAAGGCTCTTGCAATGCATCAGTGATAAATTCCTGATGCCGTTGTTGGAGGATCCAATGAGGAGGGGTGTGCTGCTGGACCTTGTATTAACAAACAAAGAAGGTCTGGTCGTGGATGTGAAGATTGGAGGCAGCCTTGGTGGTAGTGAATGCATCATGGTAGAGTTTAGTATCACACAAGGAAGAAGCAGGGCAATAAGTAAGATTGTAACCCTGGACTTCAGGAGGGCTAACTTTGTCCTTTTCAAAGACCTACGTGGAGGAATCCCTTGGGCTAAGACTCTAGAAGGTAAGGGGGCCCAAGAGAGCTGGTTGATATTCAAACATCACTTCCTCCAAACTCATGATAGGTGTATTCCTTTGAGTAAAAAATCAAGTAGAGGAGACAGGAGACCAGCATGGATGAACAAGGAGCTGCCAGAAAAACTCAAGTGGAAGAAAGTTCACAGCACGTGGAAAAAGGGATTGGTGTCTTGGGAGAATTATAGGAACACTGTCATGTTGTGTAGGGATGTAACAAGGAAGTCCAAGGCCCTCTTGGAATTAACTCTGGCAAAAGTAGTAAAGGAGAACAAGAAGGGCTTCTTCAAGTTCATCAGTGGTAAAAGGAAGACCAGGGAAGATGTGGGCTCACTGCTGAACAAGGTGGGAGACCTGATGACAGAGGATGCAGAGATGGCAGAGTTATTGAATGTCTTCTTTGCTTCAGTCTTCACTGATAAGACCAGCCCTCAGGAACCCCTGACCCTGGAAGTAAGAGAGGAAGCTTGGAGGGAGGAAGACACTCCACTGGGTCGATGAGGATTGGGTTAGAAATCACTTGGGTAAACTGAACATGCACAAGTCCATGGGCCCTAATTGGCTGCACCCACGAGTACTTGTTTGACTAATCTGATGGTGTGACTATGTGGGTAGATGCAGAGATAGCAGTGGATGTTGTCTACCTTGACTTCAGCAAGGTTTTTGACACTGTCTCCTATAACATCCTTGTGGGTAAGCTCTGGAAGTGTTGGTTAGAAGACGGGACAGTGAGATGGGTTGAGAACTGGCTGAAAAATAGAGCTTGGAGGGTCATGATCAGTGGTGCAGAGTCCCGTTGGTGACCTGTAGCTAATGGTGTTCCCCAGGGGTCAGTTCTGGGTCCAGTCTTCTTCAAGATCTTCATCAGTGACCTGGATGAAGGGACAGAGTGAACCCTCAGCAAGTTTGCTGATGATACGAAACTGGGAGGAGTGGCTGATACACCAGAAGGCTGTGCTGCCATCCAGTGAGATCTGGACAGACTGGAGAGCTGGGC
>WUAM01000274.1:474661-486907 GCA_024336885.1 Actenoides hombroni | reverse complement strand
TTTCTCTTCCCCTTTGGGGAGGGAGGGGGGTTAACAGAGAGTGTCTGTTATAGGTCTAAGGGGCCGCCCTGACCCTACACCGTGACAGTACTAAATTAATTTAGATGCATTCCTATATCTACAGCAAAACTCAAATACAGCAGATAACATTCAAATAAACCACAGAGCAAGGATTGTACTTGGCAAGAACCATGTTCATTGTCTTTAACCAAAGTTTTCTTGAGAGTTCAAAACTAGTATGAAAATTAGATTTAAACTCATCCAGCTTCGATTATTTCTTTTATCACTGCATAATTCCTAAAGTTTCCACGTGCTCTGGGGAACTACCATTCATTTGTGACACATCTAAAAGGTACAAAAATGTCTGCAACATTGATGTTAGATGAGGCCCTGGGCAAAGAGGCTATGAAAGGTGCACATGGGCACTGCTGAGATAAGTCTCAACAGGCAACATCTTCACAGACAGGTTGCAATGCAATAAAGCCAGGAAAAATGGGGAGAAGTGTAGCACAGCAGTGACTTCTATATGTTTTCATGTACGCTTCTGCGAAGCAATTCAGAAGGAAGCCAGCAATCATCACTTCCACTATCCAAATAGGTAACAGACAGACAAACCCTGAATTATCTGGCCCAGGAAAAAGTGTGTGTGTGGGAAAAAAGCATTTCATTTTCATTTACACTCTACTTGCGAAGATCCCAGATGCACATCTGATATGCTACATGGATTTTACCCCTAAGTCCTACTACGAAATAGTGGCATAATGAGCATAGACTTATTTACCAAGTCTCTTTGTACTGAAGTCAGAAAACTTCTGAGAGTATTACAGATGAAATGGGGAACTGGTAAGAAGTTTAATAAATTGCCTCCATCTATAGATTTCAGCACAGATCTGAATGATTTGCATCATGGAGTGTTCACTAAGACAAATTTTGCAAAGGTACTTCTATGAAAAAAAGAAAGAAAGAAAAGGAAAGGGATGCTAAACCCCAAAATTTGCAGGTGGCTCCACATATTCTTTGTAACATGCTCGACGTAACCATTAAAGATGGGGCAAGACCACAGAGCAGGTGACTGATTTTGGTGGGTTGTGAATGGTGCACTCACATATATTCACCCTAAATTCATTTATATAAACTCCAAAATGTCAAGTATTTTATTATTTAGTATGTAACTCAACAAGAGGGCCTGAAGTTCTGAATTACTAAATCTGGAAATTCTGAATTATAAACTATAAGAAGCTGAACACAAAAAGAACATGAACTTTTAAGGCCAAGAGATAAATTCCTTTAGGAACTCATTGAATTTGCAGCATGTTTCCCATATACAGATCTCCAGCAGACACTGTGAAATCCAACAGATAATAGTTTTTAAAAGATCAAGCCCTGGACTGCCTGAAAATGCCTTTATCTCCAATTAAATATCTGTGAATTCTCTTATTCAATATCTGTTAGCATTTTACTTTTAGTGGGTTCCTTGTAAAACAATAACGACAATTACCCTCAATTTGACAAAAGGGCTCCATTGAATAAAAAACTTTACAAGATATTCCGAGGTTGAACAAACCATTAAATTGGATGTTCTGGAGATCTGGAAGCAGGCTGCTCGCTAAATTGCGTTATGCATCTGTTTCTATTGACATTTCAAATCAAGGAGATGAGAATATGCAGGGGAAGAAATATGCCCATGGAAGAAATATTTCAGATTTTACATTGAGTATATTAAAAAAAAAAAAAAAAAAGGCATATAGACAAAAAGCAAATGCTTCAAGTTAGATCAATCCTGGGAATATTCACCTTCTGATAAACAAAGCAAGCAAAGTAAGTATCTCTCAAATAGCTCATGTTGCTCTCCTTTCCAAATATTTGGAGGGTTTAAGAGCTTTGAGAACAGAGTCATAATCACCTGGCATCTTTCATCACCACACCACTTCAACAACAAAGAAAACTCTTCCTTTTCTCACCTAAGACCATCTTACGCATCCTTGGATAGCGTAGGTATGCGCAGAGCCATCTGTACAGACCTGTTGAACATCATCACCGGGAGACCCTTTGCCAAGCAAAAGAGCAACCACCACCATTCAAATCCTTCCACACGCAGTTGCTTCATTTAAAGTACATGTTTGTAAACTTTGATACAGGACAGGAAAGAAATCAGGCTTAAAACAGTCTCTGAAGAGCTGATTAGGTCTGCAAAGCTTTTATTGCAGAAAATGAAAAAAAAAAATCTAGCTTGACTTTTATTCTGGATTGAGTTTAATGTTGACAAGGGAATAGTCTACATTACTTGTAAAATGACAACAGAAAAACTTCAGGCTTAGATACTTCAACTTAGTTTGGCTCTTATTAGACCTGCCCTGATAATCAGACATATTTTAAAGCCACATTTTTTTTTCTCAATAGGTGTGTATTTCTTTTCCTGCACTGATAAAATAGATATCTTAGTACCATGCAGATAAGATTCCATCAGGTTAAAAAAAAAACAAACCAAAACACACAACTACATTATTGATGATGATGATAGTTATTTTAGAGTTGTACAGTGCTGTCGAGTTCTACAGTGATATATCCCCTTGCTTAGGCATAGCAGTTCAAGTCCAGAGAAGGAGCAGGTAATGGGGGTACCAGTCTGGCTAACCTGGTATGTCCCTGATCTTCACAAGTGCTGAAGCTTTATAGCAACTTCCTAGCTTGGGAGAGTTCCACACAGCTGCAAATAAACCTCAAGTCTGTCGGGACCTCTGGCCAGCCTCTTTCCTGGTAGCCAAGTTAATTTACATGGAAATGGAGTTAAATGTTTTAATCCTTCAGTCAGTGGAGGGAAGGCAGCCTAGGTCTCTAATATCCCATGGAAAGGTTTTTTATAGAAAGATTAATAAGATGCAAAGGGAGGAGAGCAGGCACTACCACCACATCAGCTTTCTCCGGCTGCATGCTAAAAACTGTGATACCCTCAGATGTGTCTTTGAAGGAGAATGTAGGTGTCTGCCACAAACAGAGCAGTCCTAGGCTATGCATTTTTAAAAGCATCTCTAAAGCAAGGCACTAGAAATTCCCACTTGCCTTTGCTGATCAGTCCAATGCATACACATGATGACTATTCTGCTTTTAATTAAGAAGACTTGTGATTACCATATTGGCTGTTTGGGACCCTACTCTAATGTGCCTGTGCTCTGTGGAATCAAAGAAGCCCAGCATGGTGGGGGTTGGAAGGGACCTCTGGAGATCATCTCACCCAAACCCCCTGCTCCAGCAGGGTCACCCACAGCAGGGTGCCCAGGATCACATTGTCCAGGTGGGTTTGGAATCTCTCCAGAGAAGGAGACTCCACAACCCCTCTGGGCAGCCCAGGCCAGGCTCTGGCACCCTCAGAGGAAAGCAGTTTCTCCTCACATTTAGATGGAAAATTTTTTTCAGACTAGAACAGAATCTTATGTTCAGATTCATAAAAATCACAGAATGGTTTGAGTTGGAAGGGAGCAAGGTCATCTAGTCCCATCACCCTGCAGGGAGCAGGGACATCTGCAACTAGAGCAGGTTGCTCAGAGCCCCAGCCAACCTCACCTGGAATATTGCCAGGGATGGGGCATCAACCACCTCTCTGGGCAACCTGGGCCAGGGTCTCACCACCCTCACAGTGAAGAATTTCTTCCTGTTTTTATAAATATCTCTTCCAGTTTTAAAACCATCACCCCTTGTCCTGTCAAAACAGACTCTGCTAAAAAGTCTGTCCCCATCTTCCTGACAGGCCCCTTCCAGTACTGAAATGCCACAAGAAGGTCTCCCTGGAGCTTTCTCTTCTCCAGGCTGAACAACCCCAGTTTGGGGGTGTTGAGGAGACCAAATATGCCCCTCTTCCCGAGGGGCTCCCTCTTGCTTGCAGCCCACCCGGCAGGGAGGTCACAGGAGCCCTTACCTGAGCTGTCAGCCTCTGCCTCTCCTCCAGCAGCTTCCTCCTCTCCTCCAGTGCCGCCGCTTTGCTGCCCTCGTACTCCTTCCTCATCTCCTCCAGCTTCCGTGCAGCCTCCTCAGCCTCCTGTCGGCTGCTGGCCACCAGCTCCTCCGACGCTGACCGCAGCCTCTCCAGCTCCCGCGCGTGCCGCTCCCTGGCCTGGCCCAGCTCCGCCTCCAGACGCTGCTGCCCGCGGCTCCTGCTCTCGCTGAGCCCTCGGTTCTCCTCGACCAGCCGAGCGTTGGCTTGTTGCAGCCCCGCCAGCCGCGCCGCCTGCTCCGCCGCCTCTGCCTGCAGCCGTTGGACGGCCCGGTCCTGCTCCGCCGAGCGCTCCCGCAGCGAGGGCACCTCGGCCGCTTCCAGCTTGGTCCGCGCCAGTTCCGTCTGCAGAGCGGCCAAGCTTTTCGCCCTCTGCTCCAAGTCCTGGAGATGCTGGTTCTCCAGGGAAGCGCGCTCGGCTTGCAGCTGCTGGCAAAGGTGCTTCAGTGCCGGCAGCTCGCCGGCGAGCGCCTGGGCGCTGCCGAGTTCCTGCTGCAGGGCGGCGAGGAGCTGCTCCTTCTGGAGGCACTTGTCCTGGCAGACCTTCACCTCCTGCCGCAGCTCATCCTCCCGCTCGCTCTGGCAATGGCGGTCCCTCTTCAGAGCCTCGATGGCCAACCGCTGCTTCTCCATCTCCTCCTGGCACCGCTGCACTTCCACCTTCATGAGCGAGCACCTCTCGGCCGCCCGGGAGGCGGCGGTGGCCATCTCCGTCTGCAGCACCCGCAGCCTCTCCTCCAGCTTCTTGCTCTTCTCTGACTCGGCAATGATCAGGCGCTTCAGCTCTTTGCTCTCCCCTTCCTTCTCCGTCACCTGCCGATGGAGGATGGAGACCTCGTGCTCCAGGCTGCTGATAAGGCTGTTCTTCCTTTCCATCTCCTGGATGCACTGGGACACTTGCTCCTTCCAGTTCTCCTCTGACCGGCCCTTCTCCTGTGCTGCAGAGCGAAGGGACGCCAGCTCCTTCTCGGCAGCAGCTATGGTGGTCTTGCTCTGGAGCAGCTCCCTGCTCTTCTCCTGGAGCTCCTTCTGCAGGGCCTCCACCGTGCTGTCATGCAGAGCCTGCACCGACCTTGAGGCCTCCAGCAGCTTCTGCAGCTCTGACACCTTCTCCTTCTGCTGGGCCACTTCCCTCCTCAAGGACTCCAGCTCCGCTCGCTCCGCTTTCGCTGCCGCAGCCGCTGCTCGCTCGAGGGTGGCCGTGGCCTCCTGCTGCTCCCTGCACTTCTGCTCCAGCTCCTCCACTTGCAAACGAAGTGCCTGGGTCTCCTTCAGCTTCTCCTCGTAAAGGGATTGACTTGAGGCAGACTCCTGCTCCCTGTGATGCGTCTTCTCCAAGCTTTTGAGGGACGTCTCCTTTGAGAAGGCGGCCTTGATGCTGTCACCCTCTGCATCCCTGCTCTGGGTGGCCTCTGAGAAGCCCTGCAGACTGGTGTCCACCTTGGCTGCCTCTGCTGAGGCAAGTTCTCCTTTCAGCTTGCTGACTGTCTTCTGCAGATCCCTCAGCTCTTCACCCTGTGAGATGTTTGTCCGGCGGAGCTTGTCCAGTTCTCCCTCCTTCTCCTCCACCAGCTGCCGGGACTGGGCCAGTTCTTCCTGGTGCACTGACCGCTCCACCCGCTGCTCGTTGAGGGCATTTTGCAGCTGCACCTCCAGCTCTGCCTTGCGTGCTCGCTCGGCAGCATAATCTGCCTTGGACTGCTCCACCTCCTGCTGCAAGCAGCCCGTTTCCTCCTCCCGGCGCGCCAGGTCCAGCCGGTGCTCCTGCAGCATCTCCTCCAGCCTGGCACCCAGCAGGGTCAACTCCCCAGAGAGCTTCTTCACCTCCACCTCCAGCTCCAGCTCCCGCTGCCTGCTGGCAGCGGCCACACGGGATTGCTCGGCCTCTGCGTTCCGTAGCCGCTCCATGGCAGCTTCCAGCTCCTTGGATTTGAGTTTCTCCTGGGAGAGCTGCTGGGAGACCCCCTCCAGCACCTCAGCAGCTCGCCGGGCATCTGCCTCCAGCCCAGCCATGCGCTGGGCCGCAGCTTGCTCGGCGATGGCCATTTTCTCCCGCAGGGAGGAGACCTCAGTCCTCAGCTTCTGCTCCTCGCCCTCCTGCTCCTTTGCCCGTGTCCAGGCGCTGGACAGATCAGCCTGGAGAGTGGCCAGTTTCTCCTGGTGCTCAGCAGCTCGGGCTTCCAGCGTGGCCACCTTCTCCTGCTCATCCTGTAGCCGCTGGCAGGCCCGGCTGTGCTCCCAGCTCAGCGCCCGCATTTCCTCCTCCAGCCGCCCGCGCTCTCCATCCTCCCCTCGGGCAGCAGCAGAGGCTCCCATTGGCTTCTCCCAGCTTTCCTCCGGCGCCCGGTGCTTGGCCATCTCCTGCCGAGCTGGCTCCCGGCCCTGCACCAGCTGCTGCCTCTCCGCCTCCAGCTCAGCAATCCTGGCCAGGCTGGTCTCCAGGCTTTCGGCTGCCCGCCTCTTCTCATCCTCCAGAATGCCTTCAGTATTCCGTAGGGATTCCTCCAGGAACAGCAGCCTCTCTTGCAGGCGGGTATTCTCCCGGGCCAGCCTCTCCCTCTCGGCCAGCTTCTGCTGGCTCTCCTTCAACCTGCCCTCCAGGTCCCGCAGCTGGGCTTTCAGCCCCTCCGCCACTCCCTCCTGCCGCTGCGCACCGAGCTCCACGATCCTGGCTTCCAGCTCGCCAATTCTGCGGCTCAGCTCAGCTTTCTCCTCCTCCCAGGCAGCCTGGTTGGCATCCCGGGCCTGCACCATGGCCTGCAGCTGGCTGCTCAGGGACGTGTTGGCTTCCTGCAGGTGCTGGAGCTGCTGTAGGGCAGAGTCCCTCTCCCGCAGGGTCTTCTCGTGCTGGGCGTGGAGGGCAGCCAGCCGCCCGGCCTCCACCTCAGCCTCCCGTGCCCGCAGGTCCTGCTCCAGCCTCTCCCTTGCCCGATGGCTCTCAGAGAGGGAGTTCTGGAGGTTGGTGACCAGGCCGCCCAGCTGCTGCATCTCCTCCTCAAAGCGGGCACGTTCAGATTGCAGAGCTGCCTCCCGTAGCTGTTTTTCCTCCTCCAGACGCAGGATGGTGGCCTGGAGCTCGGCCCCTTTAGCGGCGAGGCTGGACACCTCCTGCTTCAGCTCTTCCATCTGGCAGAGAGAAGATGAAGGGGGAAAACAAAGCACACACTCAACTCAGGGTGTTACTCAAGCTGTATCTCACCAGAGACCCAGGAGCTGTGTCCCTGTGGGAGCTGCCCAGTGCCTGCCTTCCCTCCCAGAATGCCCAGTTCACCCCAGCACAACCCAGTTTCCCCTTTGCCTTGTGCTGCTCTTGGACCAAGTGCCTTTTCTCACCGTGCAGAAGCCACTCCACAACTGACCACACTGTGGGAGGTTACCCAGGAGCAATAGTCGCAAATTCAGTACAAAAGGGGCTCCCATAGCCCCACAGTGCCCTGTACAACACCAAAGAGCAGCTGGTTCTGCCCCACATCCCACGAGCACCTGCCACTCTCCCCAGCTAGAGGACTTTCCATCAGAGCAGGAGCCAGAGGCTCTCTCAAAACCCAGCAGTACCTTCAGGATATCACCCATCACCTCTCCCTTCTCCTGGGCAGTGCTGTCTCCCAGCTTGGACAGCTGGTCCTCCAGCAGAGATATCTTCCCCTGGAGAATCTCAATCTTCTCTTCTGAGCATTTCTAGGGACAGAGACGTGGGACTGAGCACAGCATGGGGCAAGGGGAGATGCAGTCACCTAGCTTTAATGGACACCAAGATGGGGGGTACCCACCACCCAGATGGGACCCTCTTCTCTCTCGTATCTTTCTCCAAGATCTGGACAAGGGGACTGAGGCACCCTCAGTGAGGTTGCAGACAACATCAAGTTAGGAGGAGTGTTGATCTGCTGGAGGGTTGGGAGGCTCTACAGAGGGGGTCTGACTGGATGGATGATCCAAGGCCAGCGGAATGAAGTTCAATAAGGCCAAGGTTTGGGTCCTGCAGTTTTGGGCCCCTCACTCCAAGAAGGACATTGAGGGGCTGAAGCACGGCCAGAGAAGGGCAACAAAGCTGGGGAAGGATCCAGAGCACAAGTGTTGTGAGGAGCAGCTGAGGGACCTGGGGTTGTTGAGCCTGGAGAAAAGGAGACTCAGGGGAGACCTCCTTGCTCTCCACAATTCCCTGCAAGGAGGTTGGAGCCAGGTGGGGGTTGGTCTCTTCTCCCAAGGAACAAGTACAGGACAAGAGGAAACAGCCTCAAGTTGTGCCAGGGAAGGTTTAGGTTGGACATAAGGAACAATTTCTTCTGCAAATGGGTTGTCAAGGCCTGTCCCAGGCTACCCAGGGCAGTGGTGGAGTCCCCATCTCTGGAGGGGTTTCAAAGCCGTGGAGCTGTGGTGCTGAGGGCCATGGTTTAGTGGTGCCCTGGCAGTGCTGGGTTAACGGTTGGACTCGATGTTCTTAAAGATCTTTTTCAACCAGAATGATTACGATTCTATGTGCCCAGGGCCCCCCTCACCTTGTCTTGCAGGGCAGCCCGCAGCTCGCTCTCCAGCTGCCCCTGCTTTTCCTGTGCCTGAGCCAGGGCCGAGTTGTGCTCCTCCGAGAGCTCATTCAGGGCCTCCTGCAGTTGGACCAAGTGGCTGGCAATCTCACGTAGCTGCAAAGGGACAAATTCCCCGTCTCAGAGGAGGGTCAGTCATTCCCACTGCCCAGCTCGACTCCTTTCTCCTGAGCACTGCAGCATCTATGGATATCCCAGGGCCCAGGTGGTCACTCCCTACACCATGTGCAGGTGACTTCATCCAGCCCTTATTTCCCCAACCACGGTTCCTTTTCAGATCTAGAGCCCAGAGCAGGCTCAGTCACCGGGTCAAGGTCACACAAGACAGCCCAGCCCTCAGCACTGCCATCAAATCCTCCCCACCCTGCGATCCACCGCAAACAACTGGGCTGCAAGGACACAGAGAGGACACAGCACCCTGTACCTTGAAAGAAAGATCTCCATTCTCCTCAGAGAGCTGGTTGATTTTGCGGTCCATCTGTCCTTTTTCGGTCTTCAGGTCCTGGCATTGCTTGAGTGCCTCGTGCAAGCGCATCATCAGGCTGTGGGAGAGGAGAATTATGGAATGGTTTGAGTTGGAAGGGACCTTTTCATTACTTTCATTACTTTCAAAGTCCAGCTTCCAAGGAGGTCATTAAAGCAGAGGGTGCAAGCCCAAGGCAGGCGAGGACATCACTGGGGACTGATGCTGATGGATATTGCTGAGGAAATGAAAGTATCTCTGTGCCCTAGTGAGAAACTACCATAAATTCAGCTCTAAATGGGTCCCAAAATGTTGCAAAGTGGAGCGGAGAGATGTTTGTGCTTCGGATGAGAGTGACCGCTCTGAACCGAGGACAGAAGCATTTGCAGGACTCCAGCCACCCCGCTGCAGAGTGAAGTAAGAGAGGAAAGGACAAAATAAAGCCAGTCACGGCACGTGCCAGCAGAGCGTGGGTGACCTTCCCAAGTCAACACGTTGCTGCAGAGGGCCAGGGCAGAGACTAGGATGCAGTGCAGCAGGTGACGGAATTCAAGTGCACAATGCAGCCCAGTTCAGATCCGATCAAATTGGATCAAACTGGAGGGTTGGCAGCTGGGAAAGGAGCTGGAAGCAGGAGCTCCAATATCAACCTGAAAGCTTTCAGTGGCACAGAGCCCCAGAAGAAGGCCACGAAAATGATCTGAGGGAGGGCTGGAACCCCTCTGCTGTGAGGTCAGGCTGAGAGAGTTGGGGTTGTTCAGTCTGGAGAAGAGAAGGCTCCAGGGAAACCTTAATGTGGCCTTTCAAGTCTTAAAGGGGCCTGTCAGAAAAATGGGGACAGACTTTTGTAGCAGGGCCTGTTGACACAGGACAAGGGGTGATGGTTTTAACTAAAAGAGGGAGATTTAGATGGGAGAGAAGGAATTGTTGACACTGAGGGTGGAGAGACCCTGTTCCCAGGTTGCCCAGAGGTGGTTGATGCCCCATCCCTGGAAACATTCCAGGTAAGGTTGGATGGGGCTCTGAGCAACCTGCTCTAGCTGCAGATGTCCCTGCTCAGTGCAGGAGGAAATGACCTCAAATGGTCCCTTCCAACCCAAACCATTCTATGATTCTATGGCTGCTGAAGCCATCTCCTCCCTGATGCACAGCTGCAGAGGAGGAGGCAGAGAACAAGAGGAAGGTTTTGGGATCTAATCAATGCTTCACAATATCTTAAGTGTGGATGTCAGGAGGATGGGGCCAGACTCTCATCAGTAGTGTCCAGTAACAGGACAAGAGGCAATGGGCACTAACTGGAACTCAGGAGATTCCATCCGAGCCTGAGGAAAAACTTTGCTGTGAGGGTGGCAGAGCCTGGCCCAGGCTGCCCAGAGAGGCTGTAGAGTCTCCTTCTCTGGAGAGATTCCAAACCCACCTGGATGTGATCCTGGGCAAGGGATTCTGGGTGACCCTGCTGGAGCAGGGGGATTGGATGAGATTGTCTCCAGAGGTCCCTGCCAATCCCTACCATGCTGGGATTCTATGATACCCTTGCCCCTGTTTTATGCATTGCTGGGGAAGAGAACACAGAGTATGGGATTGTGGGAGCAACCAGGACCAGCCAAGCACAAGTGAGTGGATGTTCCTAGATGATTACCTCTCATTCTTCTCCCTCAGCTCCTCCATTTCCTTGGGTTCCAGCTGGTCAGCCGCTTGCTTCTCATTGAGCAGAGCCAAGCGCTCGATTCGCTGCTGCATCATAGTGATCTGAGACTCTGAGGAAGGCAGCAAAAAGGGTGCATTACCACCTTTTTATGGCACCTGAATTCCCCAACAGCATGGTGGAGGATCTCCCTCTGTCCTCACAAGCTGGCAAGAAACAGAAGAGACGGGCTGCCGGCGCTCCCGCTCAGCATAGGTGTTGCTTCACTCGTGGCTTTTGTTGCCCAGGACATATCAGGGTATACAAGAGGGAAAAAGGAACACAGAGTCTTGGCGCGTGCCTGGGGAAATCCCCAGTGCAGGGAGTGTTTTAGATGTGGGTGGTGAGACTCCTACGCCTGCCAGCCTGCTCCAAATCATTTGGCAGAAGGACAAAGAGCCATATCAGAGTTGTTACAATAGCATCAGAGCTCTCTCAACTCCCATCTGCATCACGCTTTGTTCCAGACTAATGGGCAAAGGTCCCCTTGGGTCACTACGGAGCAAGGCACGGCAAACTCTGAGCTGACCTGACTGTTCCAGAAAGCCTGAGGAGCTCCAAAGCTGCAAGCTCTGCTCGCTTGGGGTTTGCAAGAATGGACCATGCATGAGCACAGTCACGGTGGGGTCAGAATCAGAATGAAGTCACAGAAACCGTGCAAGGTCTCAGCCCTATCGAGCCCCAGGATGTCCCACTAGTGACTGACCTTTCTCAGTGATGAGCTTGCGACTCTCCGCCAGCTCCACCTCCAGCTCCTCCCTGTTCTCTCTCTCCACAGCCAGCTGCTTCTTCAGCCGTCGCACTTGAAACTGGGGGGTCTGCATGACATCCCCCATAGGTGAGGATGGAGGGCCAGAGAACATGCTGTGCAGAGACACCACAGAACTCAGTTGTCCAGAGCCAACAGCAGGTCATGGTCCTTCCTCCCACAGCCAGACCCACACTGGTTACCCCAGCTTAGATAATGCTGATGCTGAGCAGAAAGGCCACTGTCCTCATCCTGACCATGCTAACACCAGCCTCCAAGTGTCCAGCATGTACAAAACCAGTTTCATGGCAGAGTATCCATCTCCCTTCAACCCACAGAGTCCTACCACAGAGTACTCAGCTGTCTGGAGAGAAACTGCTTCAGAACACTCAACAGCAACACAAGCCAGGTCCTTCCAAACAAGGGATTTGGGTCCTGCCCTTGGGTCACAACAACACCCTACAATGCTCCCGGGGCAGAGCATCTAGGAACTGCCTGGTGGAAAAGGACCTGAGGGGTTTGATCAAAAACCAGCTGAAGAGAAGCCAGTGTGTAACCAAATGGCCAAGAAGGCCACCAGCATCCTGGCTTGGATCAGCACTAGTGTGGCCAGCAGAACTAGGGCAGGGATCATCCCCATGGACTGGGCACTGGGGAGGCCACACCTTGAATCCTGGGTTCAGTTTTGGGCCCCTCACCCCAAGAAGGACGTTGAGGGGCTGGAGCATGGCCAGAGAAGGACTACAAAGCTGGGGAAGGGTCTAGAGCACAAGTCTGGTGAGGAGCAGCTGAGGGACCTGGGGTTGTTCAGCCTGGAGAAAA
>WUAM01000274.1:360598-372462 GCA_024336885.1 Actenoides hombroni | reverse complement strand
TTTTACATATGTCTAAGCAGAAATTACACCAAGTAAGATTTTAAAAGGTTTCAGTTGTGAGTCTAAAATATATATATATATATTGATTCTGCCTTATTTCACTACCAGTGGATTCAGTGGATTTATGCAGAGTTTGCACTTTCTTTCCAAAGGAGATGTCAGTCTGATTGTATTCAGTCTAACTGAACTCTGATTGAAAATTACTTTTTAATGAGTGAACACAGATACTGTCCATCCAGGTTCTGTTTAAACGTTAGATCTCATCCTGTGTCTGACAATAGTTAGCTGGGGAAAAATAGCAGTTTTCACCACTAGAAATAAATATATGGAGTGTTCAGTAAAGTATATACAACTCTCTTCCACCAGCCAGCTATAAAAATATCCAGGAGCCAGGGCTCAGGGCTTATTTTAATTATTGGTTCATACTTACTGTTCTGCTGATTTAATTTATGAATGGAGCCCCTCATTAATTCTGTTATGGTAGAGGCATAAAGGGTAAACAATTTTATGGCCTAGTCATTAGCTGACTTGAGTCCGTTCCAGTTTTCCAAAAGAAAAGGTGATAAATTCAATACACAATGAATTCTATTTATTTTCTGTGACTTAAATTGGTTCCCAGTAACTAATCTGTATTTTATTTTAATTGAATGCAGTTTTAAAATTCAATATACTTTAAAAACATAGCGTGTGTACTGGTTTTGGTGTTTAATGGTGTCTTAAATGGACTTCCTTTTTCCATTATAGCAAGATAGGGTTATCTATATGAATAAAACACACCATTGCAAGTTCTTACCTTTCCACTAGTGATGTCCACAATGAATACATTTGAATACAAATCACTTAGTGAAAACACTTCCTTTGATAACTAAAAAGTAATACAGGTTAAAGTCTTGCAGAGCATGGCACTCGACTCCATACTGCTCCCATCATCTTTGGTTTTGTGTTGAAACCACCCGTTCCTTGGGACTTTCAAGGTTTTTATCCCGTGTTTGCTGAGCTGCCAGTACCATGTGTTCCATAAGGTGTATTCCTCGACGTGACTGGGATGGGAATAATTCATAATAACACAATTTACAGCTCACTAGAAAGCCTGGAATCCCCTGAGCAAACGTAATTACACTGAGCCCTGGCAGGTTTGTGAAATCAGACCTAGAAATGGTGATGTTTCTTTGAACAGAAACTGATGTTTTCTAAAACTGATTAAATATATTTTTTTCTTCCCTTGAGCTCTGTTGTACTGAGTTCCAACGGGGACAGACATTCTGTAAAAGGGAAAGCCCAATGACTTGTGCTTGCAGGTCAGAGCAAAGCTGGGCCACAGCTTTGCCAGGAGGACAGGAGAAGGACTGTGTGGTGAGAAAGATCCACCTGATCTACCAGATCAGGTGCAAAAACCAAGTTTAGACCTCAAAGGTGGAAGATCATGGAATGCAGGAGAAACTCTCTCCTGATACTTCAAATGATTCCTACAAGGCAGGGAGTCCTTCTTGCATCCCTTTGGGGACCTATCAGAAAGATGGGGACAGACTTTTTATCAGTGTCTGTTGCGACAGGACAAGGGGTGATATTTTAAACTAAAAGAGGAAAGATTTAGACTAGGGACAAGGAAGACATATTTTATACTGAGGGTGGTGAGACCCTGTCCCAGGTTGCCCAGAGAGGTGGTCGATGCCCCATCCCTGCAAACATTCAAGGTGAGGTTGGCTGGGGCTCTGAGCAACCTGCTCTAGTTGCAGATGTCCCTGCCCATGGCAGGGGGATTGGACTAGATGACATTGAAAGTTCCTTTCCAACTCACACCAGTCTATGATTCTATTTTATGATTCTATGACCTTCACAGCATTGGCCTTGAGAGCATTCAGCACACCAGAGAGAGTCCTGATCTAAAGCCTGGCCAGATGGACAATCACAGTCACCAAAGAGGTCAAGTATTCTACAGTCTAGAGTCTGATGTGAGCACCACTTTTCTGTCTGCAGGGAGGCAGATCCCTCTCTCCTTTCAGCATCTTCACTGGCTCCTTTATCAATGAGCAGATGCCACTGTGCAGGGCTGCAGGTTTTGAGAGGCACTGCACCGTATATCTGATTTTTTACAGGATCCCAGCACAGTGGGGTTTGGAAGGGACCTCTCTAGATCATCTCATCCAACCCCTCAGCTCCAGCAGGGTCACCCACAGCAGGGTGCCCAGGATCACATTGCCTAGGAGGGTTAGGAATCTCTCCAGAGAAGGAGACTCCACAGCCTCTCTGGGCAGCCTGGGCCAGGCTCTGGCAACCTCACAGCAAAGAAGTTTCTCATCATGTTCAGATGGAACCTCCTTGTTTCTAGTTTGTGACCCTTGTCCTGTTGCTGGGCACCACTGACAAGAGTCTGGCCCCATCCTCTTGATACGTGCCCTTTAGATATTGAGTAGTGTGGGGAAGATCCCCAATTTTTGAGGAAAGTGAGGCTGCCACACCTAGTCCAGAGTTAATGTAGATTAATCCACCTCTCACTTGGCTGCAGGGGCCAGCAATATCGCCGTGAGCCTTCTCCCCACAACTTTGGGGATGAGGAGGCCCTACAAGCACACAGTCCCAGCATGAAGCCTAAGTGATGGTGGGGTGATGATGAACACCACCCAACCGGGGAGCCAACTGCTGCTCCTGGAGGTGCGTCCAGCTCCGCGGTGATCTGATATATAACCGAAACTCAGGCAAGTCACGTCCATGGAGCACGTGAAAGGGCTCTGAGCACCTAACGCTTTGTCACAGCAAAGGAAGCAAAGCCAGATGGAGGATCCGCTGCAGGGCAGTCTCCACGTTCCCTCCTGAGAGATTTCCAGAAGATTTGAAAAGTTCAGAAGAGAAAAACGCCACCACGAATACCTGATGCCATCCTAGACTAGCATCTCCGCTAATGAACTGCGGCACCCTCAGGAAGATCAATTAATGCCCTGGCTCCTCTCCTTTCCTGGGTCTTTTCTGCGAGCGGACAGGGCGAGTATGTATATTTATTTATTTGTCGTCATTTCCTACCCAGGGAGGAGCAGGATAATGAACTGCGTGCGTCAGGGAAGATGAATCTGAGATACTAGGGAGCAGTGCAGTAAAGAGATTAAAGTGTTATTATTGTTGGGTTTTTTCCCCCATGGTCCGTTGTGACAGCTCGGCCGTCATCTGTAAAAAATGTCTCAGAGAGAGATAATCATCGGAAACTCAATAAAGCGTCAGGGGAAGCCTCGTCCGCCATCAATCACGGGGTGCCTGGAAATTTTCAGCCCTCTGTCTCCCTTCCTGCCATCCATATAAATGTCTGTAATATATTTTGCGCGGCGGTCGCGGCGCGGACCCTCTCGATTGGGATGTTTTTATGAAAAAATATTTATACGCGGAATATGTAAATGGCTGAAAAAAAGGAGGAAAAAAACAAAGGCAGTTTCTCTGTCTCTCTCTCTCTCCCTCTCTTCTTAAAAAACGCAACTGAATTTATTCTTTTTAATAAAACATGTCAACCGAAGAATTAATGCAACTTCTGACTGAGTAGGCTTATCTTGCCTTCACCACCCCCCACCCCCCCCCAAATATATATAACGTAACGGAGGGCTGAATGCAGACAAAAACAATTAACTTTATTGGTTGATATACTTTGTCTTAAATAAAGTCTACGCGCAGGCATTAAGTATTGGCATTCCATTGCTCATTTTTTAATGTTCTTCCATACGTTTTGCATTCGCCGCGGCGGCGATGGGATGTACGCGGGTTCTCCCCTCCGTCAGGGTGGGTTGCAGAGAGGGAGGAGAGCCAGGAGCTTTGAGAAATAAAATAACGCCCTGTCAAAACTGGCCCCTCACTGATTCATCTTCTTAACTCAGCCTGTGTTTTCTGAATGGTTCAAATATTGCACCTTCATTAGACTTCATGGAGCTTTCAGCTCTTGGCAAGGAGGCAAAAAGCAAAGAGAGACCGATGGAGAATGTCACCGGCTGATTTAGGCCCTGAAAACTGTGCAGATACTTGGCCAGGTTGGAGAGTTGGGCAGAGAGGAACCTCGTGAAGTTCAGCAAGGGCAAGTGTTGGGTCCTGCACCTGGGGAGGAATAACCCCCTGCACCAGTACAGGGGAGGGGGTGACCTGCTGGGAAGCAGCAACACAGAGAAGGATCTGGGAGTGCCAGGGGACAACAAATTCACTTTGAGCCAGCAATGAGCCCTCATGGCCAAGAAAGCCAATGGTGTCCTGGGATGCATGAAGAGTGTGGCAAGCAGCTCAGGGTAGGGGGGAGTTCCTCCCACTCTATTCTGCATTAAGGAGGACACCTCTGGAGTACTGGGTCCAGTTCTGGACTCCCCAGTTCAAGAGAGATAAGGAGCTACTGGAGAGAGTCCAGTGCAGGCTCCGAAGATGCTGAGGTGACTGGAGCATCTCTGTGCTGAGGAAAGGCTGAGAGCCCTGGGGCTGTTTAGCCTGGAGAAGAGAAGACTGAGAGGGGACCTTCTCAATGTTTATAAATAGCTGAAGCATGGGTGTCAAGAGGATGGGGCCAGATTCTTGTCAGTGGTGCCCAGTGACAGGACAAGAGGCAACAGGTACAAACTGTAACCCAGGAGGTTCCATCTGAACAGGAGGAGAAGCTTCTTTGCTGTGAGGGTGGCAGAGCCTGGCCCAGGCTGCCCAGAGAGGCTGTGGAGTCTCCTTCTCTGGAGAAAATCCAAACCCTCCTGAACATGATCCTGGGCAAGGTATTCTGGGTGACACTGCTGGAGCTGAGGGGTTGGATGAGATGATCTCCAGAGGTCCCTTCCAATCCCCTACCATGCTGATTTTCTGTGATTGTGAGATAACCTGTGTTGCTTCCTCCAACTTTCTCCCTGCAGCAGCCAGGAAAAAGTTTATCTTCCACAGAGAATGTCAGAGCACACAAATACTATCACTGTGGATGCAGCAGTCCCCAGGAACACAAGGCCCAGCAGCTTGCTGAGCTCTGGCAGGGTGATGGGGATGTCTGGGCCATGTTCCATGGTCTGCCATGACAGCTCAGAGACAAGGCTGTCAGATCAGCAAGTTGGTTGGATGGAGAAGAGGCTCTGGAACATGGAAGGAAACAACTGGGGACATTTAAGTGGGGTCAGGTCCTGCCAGCCCAGGAATTGTGAGCCTGGGGACCAGAACCATGCTTGAAATGTGAAGCTGGTCACATTGAAGCACAGCTGGGCACCAAGAATCCAGACATCCCTCCTGAGAGTCCATTGATATGACAAAAGAAATAAAATTTAACCACCATTTATTGTTGAAACAGTCTGGGAAATTTAAGTCTGGGAAATTTAAGATCTAGTCAAAGATGCCACATGGACAAGGAGAGGGGTGATGGGTACAAGTTACTCCTGGGGAGATTCTGATTGGACACAATAGGAAAATTTTTCACAACAAGGACAATCATCCATTAGAATAATCTACCCAGGGAAGTGGTGAGTCCCCAAGAGTGGACACTTTGAAGATTCAGCTGGACAGAGTGAGGAGCTAGCTTGTCTAGACTGGCCTTTTGCCAAGAATGGTTGGATCAGATAACCCCTGAGGTCCCTTCTGACCCGGGACACTATGGTTCTATGATTCTGTGATTCTACAATGTCCCTGCTCACTGCAGGGTGGTTGGACTAGATGACCTTGAAAGGTCCCTTCCCACCCAAACCGTTCTGTGATTCTGTGGCTCTTAGTCCGTACCCAGCCCTGTGAGACTGGAACTTGAGACAATGGCCACAAAAAATCATGATAAGAAGAAACAATGCTGCAGAAAATGTCCGTGTTTTCACGTAAAGACTTCAAGAGCTTAAAGCCAGATTTAATGCCTGCTCAAAATCCAGCAGCAGCTACTGCAACCAGTTCCACCATTCAGCTTTCTTTCAACTGGAAAAGTCCTTCATCATTTTTTATTTGCTTATAAGATCTGAAGTAAAGCTACTCGTGGAACACACCACCTTGAAACCTTCTTCCACAGCCAGTGGCTGCATGTGGGTCAACGGGATGACGCTGCTACCTATGGCTCTGTGCTATGTTCTGGCTGTATAAAACCAGGTTATCTCTGGGATGTTGAAGGATTGCTTCCCATAAACATCTACACAATGGTTTTTCTTCAGATGTACACTCACCCATGTACCATCAGTTACTCTACACTTTAGTGGAAGCTAAAGCAAGCTCTGAAAAAACAAATGAGGTCAAATTTCCATCCCAAAGCCAGGAAACAGAATTTGGGGACCTGAGAAGCAAATGCAGATAGCTGCACACACAATCAATGTTACCTTCTAAAGAATGGAGGCCTTTTTCCTTGGCAGTCTCATACACACTGCTGAAATCATCTCCAAGGTTTGGATCTGCATTAGCTGCGAGCAGGATCTTCACAACACTGTTAGAAGAAAAATAAGGCAGAGGTAGAATTTGAGTAATTAAAAGTCCTTCAGAGACTGAGAAGGAAGACAGTGCTCAGAAAGTTCTCCTCAAATATTCCCAGCTAGCAAAAGAAAGTGAAACCAACCATGATTAGAATCACAAGAGTGTTTTGGGTTGGAAGGGACATTAAAGATCACCTAGTTCCAACCTGCTTGCCATGGGCAGGGACACCTCCCACTAGACAAGGTTGCTCAGAGCCCTGTCCAACCTGGCCTTGAAGACTTACAGGGAGGGCACAACTGGTGCAGCTAATGGAAGCCACCCTTGAAAAGGCACCTCTTGCACCCATGTGGGTTATGGGACAGCTGGTCTTTCTCTGTCTCCTTCTGCCCTCAGGAGATGAAGCACTGACCTCCATATTTCAACAATAAATTTCAACTGCATCAATTAAAGGGGAAGTCTGGAAGAAAAGCATTTGACTGTGGCATGAAATTCTCTGAGAACCAGACAATTTGTATGAGGTCACTACTGAAGACAGTGAGACATCTGCAACAAGGCCAGCAGCTGGGACTTCCAAGAGATTTAACCTTGGAATTTGAAGAGAACTTCCTCATTATTTTATATCATAGCTGTAGGGTCCACTGGAGAGGCAGGTCCTCCTAGGGCTGGCCACCACTGCCACGCAGGCAGGATGTCCCATGCCACACCTCTCCTGGTGTGCTGGGATTGAGGCTTTCACCCTCCAGACCTGTAAAGCTTTGGTCTGAAGGTTCTCCATCTCCACTTCTGAAGTCAAACAATCACCAGGCAAGAATTAGATTTCTCACCACCTCTGAAAGCAGCTGGAAGCCAGTTAATTCTTAATTTTTTTTTTATTTATTTTTTTTTCACAGGGTTCAAGCTTTCCATGACAACTAGACAGTAACTCGTTCGTTAGCATTCATCACCGGTGACACATCTGACGGGCCGACAGCCCCGTGCACCGCGCGCTGACTGACACGTATCCGCAGGCTGTGGCTTGTCAAGTTGCATTTAGAATCCAACTTAAGCTCCTCTCTCCCATTTACCTCCTAAATGCATTAGCGGAATCAAAGGTGGCTATTTTATTCTCTGAATATGGTACAAGAGGGACGCCTCGCCACGTACAAAGTTACTTCCAGCAAGCAAGGCACGGAGATCCTCCCACCATCCCCTGTGTGCGCAGGCAGGGATTTATATCTGGTTATAGCTGTATTTTGACAAGACCTTTTGCTCTCAGATGTTTAGGTTGAGATGCACCAGATCTTATTCATGAAACAGCAACTATCGATTCTGAGCTCCCACTGTTTCAGTGCAATCAGGAGCATATTACACTGAAGGACACTGAGGAGATGGATTATCCAGGGAAGGGCAACAAAGCTGGGGAAGGGTCTAGAGCACAAGTGTTGTGAGGAGCGGCTGAGGGACCTGGGGTTGTTCAGCCTGGAGAAAAGGAGGCTCAGGGGAGACCTTCTCACTCTCCACAACTCCTTGAAAGGAGGTTGATGAGCCAGGTGGGGATCAGTGTCTTCTGCCAAGGAAAAAGTGATAGGACAAGAGGCAACGGCCCCAAGTTGCTCCAGGGGAGGTTTAGGTTGGACATGAGGAACAATTTCTTCCCCACAAGGGTTGTCACGGCCTGTCCCAGGCTGCCCAGGGCAGTGGTGGAGTCCCCATCCTTGGAGGGGTTTCAAAGCCATGGAGATGTGGTGTTGAGGGACATGGTTCAGTGGTGACCTGACAGTGCCTGATTAACGGTTGGACTTCATGATCTTAAAGGTCTCTTTCAACCAAAACGATTCTATGATTCTGTGGAGATTTTCTCCAATGTTTTGAATTGCACACCCATGATCATGGTAGATATCTGATGGTTTAGGACTGGCACCACGGATGGGAATTGTCTCAGCTACTTTCAGACACCAGCAGTGGGAGATGTGAAGTCCTAAGAAAACTCCCATCGCAGACGTGCTCACTTTCTACCACTCAAATCCCTCCAACCAGCCTGAATTTTCTTTCAGTTTGTTCAGAAATTTTGGTGCAAGGGTCAATGTTTGAGATCATCTACTATCTTCAGCACAGTTCCAGCAAGACACAACCTCACTGTCTCATCCTCAATCCTCCCAGATTCAACACTTTGCTGCCAGGGAAAAGATGTTGATATAAATCTTCCATGTTCAGAAATGGCATGTCCACTCTGTCCTGCTATGCTGCTCCTGAAGGCCACACCAGCGAGGACACCTTATGTAGGACTGCCATTTCTCCAGCCATACCTGTAGGTCCTTCTGGACCACCTCAGGAGCATCAATAAGACATGGGGCATAAGATATATCCTAAAGCTCCTTCAGCACCTCTGGCAAGGGCTTCTCAAGTGTGCAAAGCTCCAGATTCATCTCTATGTCACAACTCCAACGTGTTGCATCATATAAAGGGAGACTGCATGACCTTTACCACTGACCTCACAGCAAAATGGAGAGCAAGAGAGAGGTCTGGCCCCAAGTAAAGCCACGTGAGCCCAAGTGCGTCTCTGCAGCTGTACACAACAGCCAGAGTCAAAGCCAACCAGCCCAGGCTCTTCCATCTCTGGCCATGATGTAGGTCATTAGGTAGGAGGCTTGCCAATCCTACTTTTGGTGCCCGTCTGAAGTGTGCTGTCTATGTCTCTCAAACAGGAGAAGTAAAGGTACCAAAGCCAGGCTTTCTACCTGGGAAAGCTCTAGCACAGGTCACTGATCTATGCAAAGATCTTCTGGAAGATCTAGTGCTGGATTCCCCTGGAGACATCCTGCACTTCCACCGTTTGGTGCTACTGTGGTAAGTCTAGTGATCAAGAGAACTGCATTAGAGATCTTAAAGAGGCAGTTCCTATGCAAAGCAGGAGGTACGGGATGGAGGATGGTGGGTCAGGTACTGTCCTGTTGCCCTGTGGGATTTGTGTTGATTACCTCCATGCTCCTAGAGATGGACATCTAGCTACTGAATAGAAGCCATCATTACTCCAGGGCCCACATGTAAGAAAGACATGGACCTGCTGGAGCAGGTCAAGACGAAGCCACAACAATGATCTGAGGACTGGAACCCCTCTGCTATGAGGCCAGGCTGAGAGAGTTGGGGTTGTTCAGCCTGGAGAAGAGAAGGCTCCAGGGAGACCTTCTTGTGGCCTTTCAGTACTTCAGGAGGCCTGCCAGAAAGATGGAGATAGACTTTTTAGCAGCGCCTGATGTGACAGGACAAGGGGTGATGATTTTTATTTAGACTAGAGAGAAGGAAGACGTTTTTGACAGAGATGAGACCCTGGCCCAGGCTGCCAGGAGAGGTGGCTGATGCCCCATCCTTGAGGCTGGCTGGGGCTCTGAGTGACCTGCTCTAGTTGCAGATGTCCCTGCTCCCTGCAGGGGGGTTGGACTAGATGAGCTTGAAAGGTTCCTTCCAACCCAAACCATTCTATGATTCTATGGTCAAATCACCCTTCTGGGATGCCGTTCTCATGGCTGTTATTACCAAAAAGATTCCTCTACTCCAATTTCAGCCAACAGGCTCTGACATACTTTAAGGTCCATGCATATTCCTCGTTTTAAGAACAATGATCCCAAGTCCCCGTGTAGGACTTCAACCCACAACCCTTGCAGCCTCGGGGTGAGCTGTGGGTACTGAATGAGCTGTATGATAACACACCATGACTTGACATTTCTTAGGTAACTCCATCCATTTTCCTCTCCTGTTCTTACTGACCACATTGAAATGGATGTTCTTCCCAGGCACTTCATCAGAGATCACCTTCACATGCTCTCAGTGACTTTCGGAAAGACCTTTCCTCTTTCACTGCACAGATCTTTAGTGTCTCTCTCTGGGCAGTGACCTTTCACGAGAAGTTTAGAAGAGGACCGCAAAGGTTCGATGCAAGGTGGACTAACAGTGAAAGTGGGAGGTGATGATGTCAGAACTGCCCCAATCTATTAATGACCCTCTAAACCATTTCCCCACAGTGATAAGAAACATTTCCTTAGCTCTTCGGACAGCAGGGAGGCTCAAGTTTAATGCGCAGGGATATCGGCTCTTACTGGCAAAATCTGGTGTTAGAATCACAGAATCATTTGGGTCGGAAGAGACCTTTAAGATCAAAGCCTGGACGTGTAGTGGGTTGCAATCCAGCTCTGTACATGGGAAGGACTCACTGGTCTAATAACAACATGCTGCACATTGAAGCTCCCTGTCCAATCATCTTTCAAACCACCTCCTGCTTTTGGGACCTGCTGTCCCCTCCAGGCACTTCTGCACCAGCCAGACGTTCCTGGAACCACAAGTATTGATCAGACCTATCCAATTTGCAGGTAATGGGACATGCAAGCAAATAAGCCTTTAGGAAAGGTAACGGCGCCATCAAAATACTGAGTTCATCGGTGTAAAGCATCTGACCAGCATTGGAATACGCAAGTGACTTGCAAAAACAATTTACAGTCATAGAATCATAGACTCATAGAGTTGTTCTGGTTGAAAGAAACCTTTAAGATCATCGACTCCAACCATTAACCCAGCCCTGCCAGGTCGCCACTAAACCATGGCCTTCAGCACCACAGCTCTGAAACCCCTCCAGGGATGGGGACTCCACCACTGGCATGGGCAGCCTGGGACAGGCCTTGACAGCCCTTTTGCAGGAGAAATTGTTCCCCATGTCCAACATAAACCTCCTCTGACACAACATGAAGCCGTTTCCTCTTATCCTGTCACTTGTTCCTTGGAAAAAGAAACCAACCCCCACCTGGCTCCAACCTCCTTGCAGGGAGTTGTGGAAAGCAAAAAGGTCTCCCCTAAGCCTCCTTTTCTCCAGGATTGACAAGCCCCGGTCCCTCAGCAGCTCCTCACACCACTTGTGCTCTAGACCCTTCACCAGTTTTGCTGCCCTTCTCTGGCCATGCTCCAGCCCCTCAATGTCCTTCTTGGAGTGGGGGGCCCGAAACCGAACCCAGGATTCAAGGGGCAGCTTTCCCAGTGCCCAATCCAGGTGGACAATCCCTGTCCTAGTCCTGCTGGCCACACTGGTCCTGATCCAAGCCACAAAGCACAGTCTAGCAATGCAGTTTCAGGATAAACATTTCAGGTTTCCTGGAGAGAAGAGGTATAATTCCCAATTCCTTCCCAAGTCATTAGGTAGTTGTGGAGGTCAGTAAAGGAAGCTCTGGTTAAGGTGCTAGAGATGGCAAGAGGCACCTTTCCCTTTTGCACTAGCTAAGCTTTAGTTTCTAATAAAGAGGTGATTTTTAAATCCCAGAATGGTGCAGTTTAGAAAGGACCCCTCTAGATCATCTCATCCAACGACCCTGCTTCAGCACAGTGGATCATGCCCAGGTAGGTTTGGAGTCTCTCCAGAGAAGGAGATTCCACAGCCTCTCTGGGTAGCCTGGGCCAGGCTCTGGCACCCTCACAGCAAAGAAGTTTTTCCTCCTGTTCAGATGGAACCTCCTGGGTTCCAGTTTGCGCCCGTTGCC
>WUAM01000274.1:310109-322997 GCA_024336885.1 Actenoides hombroni | reverse complement strand
GGCAGTGATGGGGCTGGAATCACACAGGGCATTGCAGGCAGCAGGGGGGTTGGCATCTCCCAGGCATCTCCCAGGCAGCGATGGGTCTGACCCCAACAGTGCTGGGGGGTCTCCTAGACCCAGAACTTTCCCAGATTAGGCCCAGAGTCGGCTCCCAAAGGCACAGGAGGGGGACATCAGCATCCTGGATGTTCTGGGACCTCTGCTTCCCATTCTCCAGCCCTTCCTCTCCTTGCTCTGCCCCCGCACCCCGGTCCAGCACTGCCTTGCCCTCTTCCAATGGGCAGCGTGGGAGGGACAGGGAGGCTGGTGCCCTCTTGTCCCAGTGTGGCTCATCCTCCTCCTCTGCTTTAACCCCCATCCTCTGTTGAGCAGAGCCTGAAGCAGCGGAACTCCCCCTTGGAGAACGTGAGTAGAGGAGCCCAGGGCGGCTCAGCTGGGGTGTGCAGGGGCCCCTGTGCCCTCTGCCCTTACAAGGCTGCCCAGGGTCAATCCCAGATCCAATCCTGCAGCATGCCTGTGCCCATCGCCACCTGCTCATGGATGCAGCAACCCCAAGTGATGGGGTGCCTGAGCTGCCCCCAGTGCTGTCATCCCTCCCTGTTACCCCTTAGTATTGGGAGGGGGGCATCAGCTTGTGCCCCTGTTATCTAGCGTCCTCCAGTTTGGGGGGTGCTGCTGCCCCTTTGCCACAGGGAGTGGGAGCTGAGGATGGGCTGAGCTGGTTTCCCCATCCAGCAGGCATGGGGTTGGGCTCTTGTAAGTCATGCTGCTTGCAAACTAACACAGGTGGGAGGGGTCCCAGGGGTCCCTGGCATTTCACTACTTCTGGGGCGTAGTTTGGAGAAGAGAAGGCTCTGGGGAGACCTTGCAGCCTCCCAATACTTAAAAAGAGCCTACAAGAAAGCTGGGGAGAGACTTTTTACAAGGGCTTGTTGAGATAGGATGAGGGGTGATGGCTTCAAACTGGAAGAGGGGAAACGGACTTTAGAAATTAGAAGGAAGTTCTTCACTCTGAGGGTGGTGAGACACTGGCACAGGTTGCCCAGGGAAGCTGTGGAGGCCCTATCCCTGGCAGTGTTCAAGGCCGAGGTTGAACGGGGCTTTGATCAACATGGTCTAGTGGGAGGTGTCCCGGTGCATGGCAGGAGGGTTGGAACTGGATGACTTTGAAGGTCTCTTCCAACCCAAACCGTTCCATGATTGTGTGGCATAGTGAGACACAGCCAGCACGGGAGGGAGGGAGCTGAGGGGCTTTGCCCCTTTGAAACATTTCCTGGCAATGGGTGATGTCTGGACCATCTCGCTGCTGTGGCACAGGCCATGGGGAAGGAGGTGGCTGGCACTGGTGGTGCCCTGGTTTTGCCAGGAGGGGGTTGCAGGGGCGGGGGTGTTGGAGGATTGGGGGTTTCTGTGCTTCTCCCCATCCCTCTTCTTGGGAGGATTCTTGGTTGAGGCAGCTGGCATGCCGAGGGATGCTGCAATGCAGGGCGAGGGAGCCCACCACCAGCCTAAGTGAGACCAGGGAGTTGGGGTATCCAACTTCACCTGCTATGAAGAGGTGCTGTGCCGGAGTTGGGACATTTGGGGATGTGAGGGCAGAGAGAGCTACAGGCAGAGAGGGACTGAGGCTGCTGCTGCTATGGAGTCATAGAATTATCAAACCATTTTATCTGCAACAGACCTTTCAGATCATCAAGTCCAACCATTAACCCAGCACTGCCAGGTCACCACTAAACCATGTCCCTCAGCACCACATTTACACAGCTTTGAAACCTCTCCAGGGATGGGCACTCCCCCACTGCCCTGGGCAGCCTGGGACAGGATTGACAAGCCTTGTGGGGAAGAAATTGTTCCTCATGTCCAACCTAAACCTCTTCTGGTGCAACCTGAGGCCGTTTCCTCTCATTGTATTGCTTGCTACCATGATGCTGAGGAGGGGTGTGATATGGGTGTCCCCAGGGGGTCATCTAATACCAGGCTCTTGAGACCACATCATAATGTGCCAGTGCTGGTCCCAGCTCTGAAAGCAACCGGCACCATCTCTGGGGGACCTCAGCACAGGGACAGGCCTCCTGTGTCACCTTCTCTCTACCTGTGGTCTTTTGGCAAACCCAGACCTGGGCTGAGCCCCCTCCCCATCACCACATCCCTACAGCTTCTCCTCCCTGCCTGCCAGGGCTATAAAATCCATCCTGGCATCTGTGTGAGCTACAGTGGGTGGGGATGAATGACAAAAGATCTGGTGGTGGCCCTGCAGCCCCCAACCTGGTGCTGCATCCCTCTCCCCCTCAGAGCCACAAGCCAGAGAAGGAATGGCCTGTCAGGAATCTGAAGGTCTACCTGGGCATTAAGAAGAAGCTTCGGCCACCGACATGGTGAGAAGCAACGTGGTGGCCTCCTGGGCTGGTGACAGGGACGGGACTGGAGATGGAGATGGGGATGGGGATGGGCACAGGGATGGGGATGGGAGTGGGGATAGGGGTGGAGGTGGAGATAGGGACGAGGCTGGGGACAGGGTCGGGGACAGGGATGGTGCTGGCTGCTGGGACACGTCTCCTGCTGGCCGTGCCTCTTGCCACCAGGTGTCAGAGCAGCCTCGCAGGACGCTCCTGCAGCCTGTGATGTGTGTGTGCGTGTGTGCATGTGTGCGTGTGCATGTGCGCGTGCGTGTGCATACGTGTGCATGTGTGTGCGTGCGCATACGTGCGCATGCGTGCGTGTGCAATTGTGTGCGCGTGCGTGTGTGCGTGCATGTGCGTGCGTGTGCATGTGTGTGCATGTGTGCATGGGCGTGCATGTCTGCATGTGTGTCTGCGTGCGTGTGTGCATGTTTGCGCGTGCGCGCATCCGTGTACATGTGCGCACGTGCATGTGTGTGCGCATGGATGTGCGCGTGCATGTATGTGTGTGCATGTGTGTCGGCGAGCGTGTGCCTGCATGTCTCGGCGTGTGGCAGCACCTGTGTGTGTGCATGCATGTTAGTGTGTATGCATGTGCCTTTCTGTGTGTGGGTGTGCGCACACATGTCAGTGAGATACGTACATGGGTGCGTGTCTGTGTGCGCATACGCACACATGTGCACGTCCATCTATAGGTGTGCACGCGGGTGAGCACGCACGCGCTTCGGAGTGCGTGGGCATAGGTGTGTGCACATGTATGTGAGTGTATGCGGGCACGTCAATGTGTCGTGTACGCACGTGTGGCTATGCATGCATGTGTGCACGTGTGCCAGCATGTGTGCATGCATGTCAGTGTCTGTGCACGTGAGTGTGTGTGCACATGTGTGAGTGTATGTGGGCGTGCAGGCGCATGTCAGCAGGTTGTATACATGTATGTGCGCGTGTGTATGTGCGTGCATGTGAGTGTGCGTGTCAGTATGCGCATATGAGTGCATGTGTGCACACATGTGTGCATGTGAGCGCTTGTGGCGAGCTGCCCAGGCTCGCTGCGAGGCTTCAAACCCATATGTGCTCCAGGGACACCCAGCACTGTGGGGGGCAGGAAATGTGTGCATGACACCTGTACTCGCTCTTGATCTGTAAACTGGTGCAAACTGGGGAGGACTCAGGGTGGTTGCCTGCTGCTTTACTGGCCCTGAATCACTGTGTTGAGCTGCAAAATGTAATGGGAACTTGATGGGGGGGGCTTGGGTTTCAGGGATGGGGTGTTTACAGGGTCAGGGGCATTGTGGAGATGGAGTATTGGCAGGGCTGGGGGGATTGCTGGGGTACTTGACACCCAGAGCTAAGGGCAGGATGCCCCAGGCCATTGGTTTTCATGTTTTCACTTCTCTCCCCCTCAGCTGGGGCTTTACGGTCTTCTATGAAAATGAGAAGCATGAGAAGCAGCAATGGTAAGGGAAGGGATGGACGTGGGGACACTAAACTCACTCCCTAGGACGGATGGACATGCTGCTATGGGGGTGTAGGGGAGCATTCCTGTGGGCACAGCCTGGCTGGGCACCCATGGACACACTCAGGGTACCCCTGGGTTCTGTGGCTGTCACCTGTGCTCCCTTTAGTCCCCTGTAGTCTGCAAGTCCAGCAGTGACTTGGGTTCCAACAGTGCCTGGAGCAGCTGGGTGTCCCCAAAATAGGCAGAGGCACATCCCGCCCCACTGCACCTTGCTGTGTCCTCCGGCCACTGACGCCCTGTGTCCCCTCAGGTACCTGTGCTGTGACACCCAGGCTGATCTGCGGGAGTGGTTTGCCACCTTCCTCCATGTGCAGGTGAGGAGTGGGCACAGGGCAGGGCACGGCGGGCAGCGAGAGCAGGTCACCCTGTGGGATGACAGCCCTGAGGGATTCGTGTTTGGCAGAAACCCTTCAGGGTAGCCAAATATCCCTAAATACCAGCATCCTGGAGTGGAGGAGAGGTGCCCAGATGACTGAGGACCAAAAAGGCAGTCTCCAGCCCTCATAGAATCATTGAACCATTTAAGTTGGAAGACACCTTTAAGGTCAAGTCCAACCATTAACTCAGCACTGCCAGGTCACCACTAAACCGTGTCCCTCAGCACCACAGCTCCATGGCTTTGAAACCTCTCCAGGGATGGGGACTCCACCACTGCCCTGGGCAGCCTGGGATAGGCCTTAATAACCCTTATAGGGAAGAAATTGTTCCTCATGTCCAACCTAAACCTCCCCTGGTGCAACCTCAGGCCATTTCCTCTTGTCCTATTGCTTGTGCCTTGGGAGAAAAGACTGATTGCCACCTCACTCCAACCTCCTCTCAGGGAGTTGTTGAGAGTGAGAAAGTCTCCCCTAAGCCTCCTTTTCTCCAGGCTCAACAACCCCAGGTCCCTCAGCTTATCCTCACAACACTTGTGCTCTAGATCCTTGCCCTGCTTTGTTGCCCTTCTCTGGCCATGCTCCAGCCCCTCAATGTCCTTCTTGGAGTGAGGGGCCCAAAACTGGACCCAGGATTCAAGGTGTGGCCTCCCCAGTGCCCAGTCCAGGCAATCCCTGCCCTAGTCCTGTTGGCCACACTAGTGCTGATCCAAGCTGGGATGCTTGTTGCCTCCTTGGCCACCTGGGCACACAGCTCACCTTCAGCTGGCATCGACCAACACCCCCAGAAATACCTTTCCACAAAGCAGTTTCCAACCACTCATCCCCAAGTCTGGAGTATTGCAGTGGGTTGTTATGCCCCAAAAACGATGGTCTCCAGCTCTTCCTCACTCCCTGTCCCCTGTGTCCTCAGCACGGCGGGGCCCTGTGGCCCTCGGAGACCTCCAAGGTGCGGGCATCGCGGTCGCATCAGGACTCCAGGTTGGGTAACATCTCCCTCATCCCGCTGCGGGGCAATGAGAGCGAGATGAGGAACAGTGTGGCTGCTTTTGCTACTGACCCTCTAACCGTGAGTGAGACGAGGGCTGCTGTGGGGGGGTCCCTCTGTGTTGGGCTGCATCTCCCCTGCATCACACGCTTGGGGGATCCACAAACCTAGAGGGGTTTTGTCACTGTTCCCATTCCTTATATACCAGCATCAGTCTTTGATCACCCTGGAGAGAGATGGGGTGGGGGGATGGCTGATCCTTTGGGTGCTGGCATCGGGGCTGGTGAGTGGTCTCCTGGGTGCAGGGGTGTCCCAAACTGTGTGATGCAAGAAGTGGGGATGCTGCTGGGCTCCTGATTTTTCCTATAACAGAGGTGGTTTCTCTGAAATACTGTCCTGGTCACCAATCAGCTGCCCATTCTGTTGTCTGTCTGTCTGTGCAACAGCCATCCTGGCCAGGGCATCCCACTACCATGCTGGTGTTGGCCATGGGTGTCAGAGCCTTGCTCAGCCATGGGACCCAGTGGTGGGACAGAGGTGCTCCAGTCCCACCATGCCCGAGCTGATCCCTTGGGCTCATGTTGCTGTTATAAACCTGAGGATGTGGCTATTCTGGGGTGGTCCCACCACTGGCATCAATTGTGCATTGCCCAATGGGCATCTAGAGGTGCCCCAAGGGTTCAAGTGCTCCCCAAGGGCAGGGAGCAGCATTGTCACTGACTTGATGCTCCCTGCTTCATGTCTGTCCCTCAGGATCAGGTCTGTGGGGGACCCCTGCCGCAGGAACCCCACCCAGGCTCAGGTTTATAACCAGGAGGAAGCTCCATCAGGGCTTTGCCATGGGCTGTGCTTCTTGGTGTGCATGTGCCAGTGCCTGTTCTGTGCCTGCTCCTCCAGCCTGGGCTTGGACCCCCAAGCCCTGGCAGGGGGTCTCTGTACCCCAAGGGCCATGGTGCAGTGGCTGGCACGGTCTGGAATAAGGGACCAGCACATTGTGGCTCCAGGGAGCAGCGCTGTGGGTGTCTCCCAGCATGAGATGGGGTGGCTGGCATTGCAGCACCCCCTCCTCTGAGAATGTGCCAGGGTTGAGTGGACACCACGGTTGCCCTTGCTCTGTGTTTTCTGCCCCATCCCCTGGTGTTGGTGTGGTACTGCTGGTGATTCCCAGATGTGGAGGACACTGAGGACTAAGAGGGACCTCTCTGCTCTCTGTCCCCAGCTCCTGCGAAACGTCTGAGCGGGAGACGTGACACACCGGGTGAGTGACCCCCTCCCCTGCCTGCACCCCGGCGTACAAGCAGGGCAGGCAGCAGGAGGTGGGAAACAGTGACTCTGTCTGTCGCCATTGCCGCCCCAGCCTGGGGACACGGACACATGGAGGTGGCAGCCCCTCCCCCTTCACCGACACTTTGCTCTCTGCTTGTGCCGCAGGTTCATCCGCAAGTGGGGCAGCCCTCAGGGAGCCACACCAGCCCTGCACCCCGATACCTACCGGGGGTCCCGCCAGCTCTGGAGCCTCCACTTGGCCCTCTCGCCTCCTCCCATGTGCAACCAGGAGGGGAAGTGGCAGTGAGGCCACCCACCCACAGGTCTTGGGAGCCCATGGCTGCGCAGCCCAAGGGGACTGGGCAGTGCCAGCCCACCCAACCCTGCATCCTGGCTGCTTTTGGCTGCTGCTTCTGCTCCAAGCTCCAGTCAAAGAGGCAGAACCCAGCTGGGCACACCAGGACAGCTGCGGGACAGGGGCTGTAGTGGGGGGCTCTTCGTTTTCCTCTTCCTCCCTCTATTTTAAAATTTCTCTCCTTTCAAATGACAAGGCAGGTGGGAGCAGCACCTGTGAGATGCGACCAAATCATGGTGATCCCATTACTCCTGGGTGCCCCATCCTTGGGGTCCCTTCCATACCAAGCTGGGCATCAAGAGCCTCTGTATCCCTCCAAATGGGGGAGGAGGTGCATCTGGCTTCTGTCACCCCCACCCTGGCTTCAGCCTCTGTTGGAGGCGGGGGAAACAGGGTGGAGGGCAGCAGGAGCTGCCCCTGCTTCCTGTCATCACCTCTTGACAGTATTAAAGGTCTTGGGGAAACGGTTTGGAGGTGTCCAGGTCTCTGCCAGCTGTGGTGACCGGGGGGGTGGTTTGGGGTTGGGGACGGCAGCAGGAGCTGGTGAGCCTATGGGTGCAGTGGGACAGTCCCAGATGCACTCACTGGCTGCTCCTGAGATGATGGGTGATGCTATGGAGCAGGCAGTGAGCTGGTGACAGAGGGACAGAGTGGTGGCACCTCAGTCCAATGGTCCTCTGCCTTGCCCTGGGATCACTGAGCCCTGCCTGGGACACTGTGCCAGCACCCGGGTGTTGGCACACTAGGATGGACAGTGGCTTCTGGGGCAGGTTTGTTGGGTGCCAGCAAGGACTGGAGTGGCCCTGGGGACTTGCCCAAGTGTGGTGGCTTGTTCATTCACAGAGAGATGGGGAGCAGCAGAGGGGGTGTTGGGGGGCAGGAGAGCCAGGCAGCGGTTTGGAATCCATGCTGGATGGCCACTGTGGGTCACCAGAGCTAGGTGGGGGGCCAGAAAGATGGACATTTCTGGGGACGCCCACTGGGGGCTGTGTGGGACTGGTGCAGGGTGCTGGGTGCAACCTAGGGTGCAGATGGTGTGCCAGGTCCCGCTTGGCAATGTATCCCACAGCCCTGTGCTTGCTGCAGCCACGGCCACCCCATGCTACACCCACAGCCAAACCCATGTTAGACCCATGGCCAAGAACACTCTAAGCCCACCCTAATCCCACAGCCAAACCCCTGGCCAAACCCACCCTAAAGCTACAGCCAAGCCTGCCCTAAACTCACGGCCAAATCCATGCTAAACCCACCTAAACGATGGCAAAATCCAACTTACACCTGTGGCCAGCCCCACCCTAAACCCACAACCAGAGAATGACAGCCCTGGGAATTGCTCCCCGAGACCCAGGTCAGCCCCACGGCACATGGCTGATTCCACACATGCCTTGCTGCTGTCCATGACCTTAGTCCTCACCATGAAAACCGTTGAAGTTCCACCTCATTGCTGGGAATGTCACTGAAGCTCAGACTGGGTGGTAGGAGGTGGCCTGGTCTCTCTGCCTGGTCCACATCTGTGGGAACGCAAGGATGGAGGGCTACAGAAATGCAGGGATGCAGGAGGGATGTAGGAATGGATGCAGGAGTGGATGTAGGGACACAAGGACACAAGGATGCAGGGATGTAGGCATGCATGGAGGGATGAGGGTATACAGGGGGCTGAGTGGGCTCCACAGGCTGGATCATCGCTCCCTTACTGAGCTGCCTGTGGTGGTGGCCCTGGGTGGGGGTGTCCCACTGCCTCCTCGTTGTGCTGAGCCCCCCTGGGGGCTGGGTGGTGAGTCATGCGTGGGTGAGTGCTGTCAATCACCCGCAGGCGCTACCGGGGCTGTGGGTTTGCAGCGTTGGCGGCGTCACCTGCAGTGCTGCAAGGGGTGGTGGAGATGGAGATGGTCCCACGTTCCTACCACCTCCCAACACCAGCCCCCTGAAAGCCTCAGCTTTGCCTGTGTGTGTCTTGGACCCCTTGTTGCTTGGGTGAGTATCTGGGGGTTGGGAAGAGGGGAAGACACTCCTCCACCCCTGTCTCCATGACCCCTCTCCCTTTCTTCTGTGCTAGGTGGTCCCATGGGGCTGCTTGTGCCCAGGCTCTGCAGGCAGGGGAGCTGGTGCCTGACAACAAACCCCGGTGGTCATAGAATCATAGAATGGTTTGAGTTGGAAGGGACCTTAAAGAGCATCTAGTTCCAACCCCCCTGCCAAGGGCAGGGACCCCTCCCCCTAGGCCAGGTTGCTCAAAGCCCCATCCAGGCTGGTCTTGAACACATCCAGGAAATGTGCCATGAAATGCTATTAGGGCTCAAATTTGTCCAGATACTCATCCCTCCCTCCCTCCCCTCATCCATCCACCACCATCTCTCCCTCTGTTTGTCCCTTTATCCCTTCACCCATGCCACCACTCTTCCATTCCTCCCTCCCTCCATCCTTCCACTAATCCCATCACCCATCCCTCCATCCATCAGTCAGCAACCTATGTGTCCCTCCCATCACATCCTTGTCCATCTGTCCTCCTTCTTCTCATCCTTCCTTCATCAGGACGTTCCCACCACCATTGCCCAGCCCTATTCCAGGGGCCAAGCAAGCTCTTCTTGGCCCCCAAACCAGTCAAGCTTCCATTAATGGCTGTTTCTGCTGCCTGTGCTTGGGTTTCCCTGCACCAGCCTCACAGCTGGCCATCCACATCTGAACTCATCAGCCAGCTTTGGGCCTCACCTCTCGCTGGACACCCAAAGCCCTGTGGGCAATGAGACCCTGCAGGTTCCTGCTGCAGTGGAGTTGCAGGCAGACGAAATGACAGCAGCCCAGAGCCTTTGCCCTATGCACAGAGCGTACATATCCCGTTGCAGAGCTGGGGTCACCCTGCCGGGGGTGCCGACGGTGGCAGCACCAAGCCCGGATGGACAGATGGGATGAATGGCAGTGTTGCACAGGCACTTGGAGCCCACGTGTGTGTGCTCAGCGTCTGCAGCACCCATGGGTTCACATCACACAGTGCTTGCACATGCGTTTGGTGTCTGTGTGCGGGCTTGCGGTCCAGCATGTGTGCCTGGTGCGTGCAATGCTTGCTCAGTGCGGGCAACACGTGTTCAGGGCGGGCAATGCATGCTCGGAGCATGTAGTTTGTGCTCAGTGCATGCAAAGTGTCTACAACACATGCTCAGTGCGTGCAATGTGTGCTTAGTGCGTGCAATGTGTGCTCAGTGCGTGCAATGCACACTCAGTGTCTGCAACATGCCCAGTGTCTGCAGCATGTGCATCTGCAGTCTGTGTTTAGCGCATGCAACATGTGCTCGCTGTCTGCCACACGTGCTCGGTGTATGCAGCTGTGCTGAGTGCATGAAGCGTGTACTTGGTGTACGCAACACCCACTCAGTGCATGTGAAGTGTGCTCGGCGCATGCAACTCGTGCTCAATGTCTGTTATGTGTGCTCAGAGTGTGCAACACGTGCTCCGTGTCTGCAGGGTTGCCCGTGCCCTCCATGCCTGCAGGGGTGCTCCGTGCTGCGTGCACACTTGCCCTGCACACATGCTCGTCTGCAACACCCATAGTGTCTGATCATGCTTGTGCACCCCAGTGTGCGCACGCGCGCACACACACCCACACGTCTTTGGTACACATGTGGGGTGTTTGCACCTGCACTTAGAGCCTGACCATGGTGCAGTGGGTGCCCACATGTTTGTCATATTTCCACAGCACATCCTTGGTGTCTGGGATGCCCTTGAGGGCTGCATGTGGTGGGAGAGGCTGCACCCAGAAAGAGGAGCAGACCCCAGTGTAGCTCTTCAGGGTTGGCCTTGTCCCTCTGAGGGCATCCCATGTTCTGGGGCTGTGAGGCAGAAGATGCTCCAAACCCTGAGCCACATCCATGGCTTGGGCTGGGGCTGATGCCAACATCAATATCTACAGTTTCCACAGTATTCTGGATGCTGTGAGCATGAGATTCGGAGGTCCCTTCATCTCCATCCTGGTTCCTTGGGGAAAGACTGGACCCCAGGGAGCTTCTGATGGACCATCTGAGGGGAGCTCAGAACAGGCAGGAGCCGCCAGGATTCAGGAGTAATGCTGGGGACCCCGTAATCTAATGTTCCCAGGCTCAGGCAAAGTGTGAAGGAGCCAGGGAGCTTTGCAGCAGCAACCCCACAGCTGCACCGAGCTGGTGCGTGCTCAGCCTCAGTCCTGTGAAGAGAGGAAGCCCAGCCAAGAGCCTGTCTCTCAAAAGCGGGATGGATGGAGCCTACCTACACCTCCCCTCTATATATAGAGCTGCGGAGGCGAGCACCATGTGATACCTTGCACAGACGAGTGATTAATTGCGGAGTCATTTACAAACAACTTAATAAATCCCCAACACTGGTGGTGTTTTAGCACGTGAGGGTGATTTCAAGCCCCTCTGCAGCTGCCAGCTGGAACCTAAAGCCTCTTCCCAGGGTGTGGGAGCCCTGGGCATGTGGCAGAGCCGGCAGCATCCCTGCCCTTGCCTGCAGTCTGGTGGTGGCAGGAGCATCGGTGATTTTATGTGCCAAATAGATGGGCTAGGCAAATGCCAGGCAAGAGTCACTGTCAAGGTGGCACAAAGCACATGCTGAGAATTTGTGTGCCACAAGGGACCGTGCTTAGGGGGCTCAGAGTCAGCTCCCAGTTTCCCTTGGCCCTCAGCTGGTGGAGAGCTAATCCCTGAGGGCTTATCCTTTTGCAGAGGGGGAAACTGAGGCACAGGGTACTCCTCAGCCCCATGTGTGCAGAGTTTATAAAATACACTGATACAGGGCTATTTCAACTAAATGTTTGCTTTTCTGAGCACTGTCATCCTGATATCCTGCGTTGTGTCCCTCCTGAAACACCTCCCCATGGGTCCTGGGCTGGAGATGTGAGGGTTGCAGGCACCCACTGTCTGCCCTGGGTGCTTCCATACCTGGGATGTTGCCGGCCCAGGATGTTGCCTGGTCGAGGTGCTGCCTGGTCTGGATGCTGCCTGCCCTGGGTGCCGCTTAGTCTTGGTGCTGCCATTCCTGGGATGCTGCTTTCCCAGACCCTTGTTAGAAAACCCTGGCCAGGAAATGGCTCAGGGGACACCAAAGTGGTCCTGAAGGTCCGGGGGGACTGCCAGGAATGGGAGAGGCTTCATGCACCCAGACACATGCACCCTCCTGGGGGGTATGGGACCACCCCTCCTTCACCCTCCTCATCTCAAGTACCTTAAATAGTAGGTCGAGCATGATGCTGCAACAGCCGTGGGTCCCCCCGTGTTGGGCCAACTGTGCCCCTCCCGTGCATCCCCAGCATCGTATACCACCGAGTGAATGCTCTCCCCCCCCGTCCCTGTGATGAACTCAGCACATTATCAGCTCCCAGATTTAATAGAGGCGCAGCCACACTCCAGCAGACTTTAAAACAGTCATTATTTCATCAACCGCCCCATTAAACTGTCAACAGCTTTTTTCAGCCTCTCTTGCATTTCCCCCCCCCCCCTTCTTTCCCTCTTGCCTTGTCCCCATCCCTGTTTTTGTTATTTTAATTGGACCGTGGAGCTGCTTCCTCGCTTGGGCTACTGCTGAGGGGTGACCAGGGAGGGAGGGTCACCACCTCTGTCTGCTCTCATTTTATCCATCCACAAAATGGACTCAAACTAGGGAACAATTTTGTGAAACCTACTGAAAATACAACCTCTGCTCCCTGACCCAGCACTGAGGACCCTCCGCCCACCCAGCAGCTCTGCTCATTTCCAGCCCGACCAGAGCACTGGGAATATGGTGGGGAAGAGGGAGAAGAGCTGCTTGGAGGGTTTTAAGAGCTTAAAGCGATGGTCCTGGGGAAGAGCCCCACGGCTTGAAGCCTTTTCTACATCCCTGTGCTCCCTGCGCTCCCCTCCTCCGTCCCCAGCTGCCGCCCACTCCCCCTCCTGGCTTAATAGGAAAAGTAAAAGATTTAAAGAACTAAACAAACGTTGATGAGGCATGGAGGAGAAGGGCTGCAGAGGTGGGTTGTGCCT
>WUAM01000274.1:165174-178803 GCA_024336885.1 Actenoides hombroni | reverse complement strand
AGAGAGGTGGTCGATGCCCCATCCCTGGAAACATTCCAGGTGAGGTTGGCTGGGGCTCTGAGCAACCTGCTCTAGTTTCAGATGTCGGTGCTCCTTTCATGGGGTTTGGACTAGATGACCTTGAAAGGCCCCTTCCAAACCAAACCATTCTGTGATTCTCAGCTTGTGCTTTATTGTGTAGGACAAAGTTCCTTTGCGGGCACAGTTGGGTGCAGGGTGCAGAAGTTGCAGGGAGGAGTAAACAAGGCAGCACCCTTTCCCCCTCAGCATGGCCAGGGAATGGCCCCTGCTGTGCTCAGTCAGCCCCCACTGTCACAGCCTTAATACTTTGCAGAAACCTGTTTGCATCCTACAAGGGAAAAGATGGGTGAGCAGCTTTGGGTCCAGAAAAACCTTTGGGGATACAGGAGGAGCCTGTCCGACTGTGGAGATGCAGCCTGGTGCTGTGCCATTGAGTAGCCAGCTTGGACCAGCAGGATAAGATTGTTTTGCTCCAAGGACACAATGCTTCTTGGCCTTCGAGGGTGCTCTGGCAAACATCTGAGTCCTGGGATGGAGCAGCAGCCCATACGCCTGCAAAACTCGTGTCGGATCACAGCAGCAAGAAATGAGGCGTTGAGGAAAAGAAGTCAATAGATGGTGCTCTTCTTTCGTGCAACATCCCACTGTAATAGTGTTGCTGGAAGGTGTGTCCACCTTTTCCTGCCTGTCTCTAGGCATGGGGGTTGATGACCCCCTTGTCTGGGACATTTTGGGTGTCTGCCTCTTTTCCTCTGCAGCTAGAGACATTTGTCTACCCACCAGGTTATTCACCCCTGAAGAGGAGTTCTGACCTCCCACCCCCAAATTAAACACATTTTGTGGATCCTGGGGGACTGTCTGCACATGCAGAGCTTCTCTGGAAAGAAAGGAGTTATGCATCTGTAAAATATTAATAATACCTTTTTTAGATCAAATAATGCCTTGCTGAGATACCACAGAGCCAACAAGAGCTGATAAAGTTTATTTTCTCTGCAGTGCATTATCTGTCTGATGCAGCCCTGCTTGGGAGGACAACTCAGGGTCACTTGGGCGAAGAGTATTTTTGAACGCACTGATTTGTCCATCTCCTACTTAGCAAAATGTATCTCTGCTGCTAGAGCTAATAATGTGGTTGTTTAACTATTATTTAATTATCTTGTGCAGGGAAAGCATCTAATCCTCCCTTTGGAATCATCATGTCCCACTGCCCAGCATGCCCTCTTTGCTACGACTGGTTGCCCTATCCATCAAACCCCAACAAGAAATATCAGGAGGAAAACATGGCTGTGCCTTTTTCAGCTTTCCCCAAGCTGGAAAATATCCCATTCAGAGTTTCCGTCTGGGTGTTTATTGTGACTTTTGGGGTGAAAAGAGAATGAGGAACACACCAAAGGTCTCTCCATCTTCTCTGGTATCTTGTATTCTCCTTGGATGTGACTTTGCAGCTGCCCGGGTCCCCAAGCTGCAACATCATAAGGTCCAAGTGTGAATTTGCCCTGGCAAACCTTGGCTGGGTTTGTGCACCCATCTGCAGCTAAGACAGCCCTGGACACTGATGTTTAGTGCAGCTGAGGGACTGGCAGCATCACCTGGGTAGGGTGCAACATTTTGGCCAAGTGGTAGTAGCAGGTAAAGGGCTGGGCTCAGTCCTCCAGAGCTTTTGAAATCCAGATATTCAATAATACAACCTGTTTGTTTGGATTTTTTTAGGTAAAAAGTGTACACAAATGGCTTTTATGGAGAGCATAAGATGAACCTGCAAAAGTGTGTGCAGCATTAGGGTGCATGATCCACTGAGAGAGCAACACCTCATGGAGTCTCATGGCATTTGGCCCTGAAAATGTTACCTCCAGAGACTGTGATATATCAAGCAAAGCAGGAAACCATATTCAGCATTCAGTTTTCAGTCACAATAACTCATGCCAGCCTTGCTTTGCCCTATCCAACCTATCAAAAGCTCAAGGGAGGCAATGATGACCACAGCAGTGCTAGAATGATACCAAACCTGGGCTCCTCTGGACCAGGGACATGCCTGAACCTCGGAGGATCCATTGGTGATGTTGCTCTGCTAAGACCTTTCCCTTCTTGACCTTTTTTCCAAGCTATCAGGTCCCTGAGCAGCCGCTGGGCTTCCCACTGCCATGGCACAGCGGCAGGTGGAGAGTGAGAGGGGAGAGAGCTGGAGAGGGACTGTCTTCCCAGTCCCACCTAAAAGCTTTGTATATCAAAATCTGCATCTGAGCTAGTCCATCTGCAGATGGTTGCAGAGAGGTTCCTAGATTTTCTGAGCAGGATAATGTATATGCAGGGTTATGGCTGGTGTGGAGACACACATTTCCCAGTAAACTGTGGGAATGCTGATTTTTGAAGCTGCAAAAGGCTGATGGGGCCAAAGGTCCAGGGGATGGACATCCAGGGACCTGTTTTGAGAGATGAAGTTTATTGCAGCTGTCTGGAGAACCTGCAACATCTCCAGCTATATTTGGTGATGTTTTCATTACGTCCTCCCGCGAAGGTGACTGCGAGAGTCTCCTGTAGTGGTTTGAGCTGCTGGAGTGGGTCAGGTCAGCATCCTCACCTGGGTGCTTGAACATATTTCTAAGTCCAAGAGGTGAACACAGCCCCTCCAGCCAGCTCCTCTTGGGGAGCACATCCTCATACTACGTGCCCCAAAGATTGCAGGTGTCTCCCTGGCTATGATGAGCTAACCCTCATCTTGCTTTGCCTCACCAGTGATGCTCAGCAGCAGGTCCTGGTGACTTGCAGGTTGTACAACAACCTCTACACCCCCGCTCATGCAGAAAGGACAGCTGAGTTTTCTGATAATGCATTTCCAGAAGAAGTTAGTAGCTCTGTCTGCTTTCATCCCACCCCTCTGTTTGTGGTGTCTGAATGCAGGCAGCACCTCATCTCCCTCATCTCTCTGCAGCATGGAGATGTCTGGGGCCAGGGCCAGCTCCCTCCATGGCACTGTTACCATATATGAGTCACTGTCCCCAGCTGAGCTGGCAGCAAAATGGAGCAAACCCAACAAACAGAAATGAGAAGGAAGAGGAAGAAAACACATTTAAGGATGGTGGGGCTGAGAAGGAGCTGTGCCAGCAGCTAGGCAGAGCATCCACCCAGGTCCAAGCAAGAAGAGGAGATCCCTGATGTCCACCTGCATGCAACCCAAACACACAAGGCCTCCAGAAGAACCCCAAAGGGAGAAATCCCAGTTGTCCTTTGACAGCTTTAGCTGGGGCTGCCTGTTCATTAACTCCTCTGGTTCTTCTCTGGAAATGCTGCAGTGATTAGTGCAAAAAAGAGATGGGAAGAGTTACCAAAAAATAAACACTCTGGATCATAAATTCCAGGCTAACATCACAACTTTGGAAGTTAAATAAATATATACAAATAAAGCAAATGGAATAAGAAAATGAATGTAAGGAGAAAGCCCTGTAGAGATGGGACACTTGCATGGAGGGGTGAGGGGGCAGGAACCAGGAGATGGAGCAAAGTCAAAGACCAGTTTGGACTGGGACTGTGTCAGCAGTTTGCAAAGCCCTTTCTCAGCAAACCGCAGGGGCAGCTTTGTCATTTTTGGATTGAGGCTTCAAGAGAAGGAAAAAAAAATAAATCCCTTTGAAAGAGGTTGCAAAAGTTTTGTTTAAAATGTGCTCCGGCTTTTGAAATAGCAGGCTAAGCCCCACCTCCACACACCCATCCCCACCTCCAGCCTGGGAAGTAAAAGTGAATGGCTTCAGCAGCCACCGGCAAAGGAAAACTTTTGCTCCTGGTGAAGTGGGATCGGGATCGGGAGAGTCCTGAAATTGTGAGTATGGCAGCACCTGCTCGCTGCGAGGAGATGCTGAGGATGACTTTGGTACTGACCCCACTTGGGGTCTGTCTCTGAGCTGCCAGATGGGTTTAGGGCTTGAGACATGTGAAGTTTCTCACCCTGCTTTTCCCCGTGTTTTGCAAGACTCCGTGAACCAATTTGGCTCAGGAGCTGGATTTTTCCAGCGGCTTAAAAACTAAAGGGGAAAAAAACCTTACAAACAACAAAAAAAAAAGATTACAAATGTTCTGCATGCCTGTTCTGGGTCAGCTCTGTGCATGTGTATTTTGCCGCTTCAACTCTGCTTATGCTCGTTTGAGTCTTTTTTTTTTCCACTAAGGCAGCTCCACTTATTTCTCCATTTGCCGGGAGTTTTCCCAACCCCCGAGGCTGCCACGGTTAGTTTCTCTTACAGTTTTCCTTCTTCTTTTATGGCAACACCTATTCTCATCCCAGATATTGGTAGACTCTCGGGGAGGATGCCAGTCAGGCATGGACCTGCCCTGTACCTGGGCTGGCACAGTGTCGGTGCCACATGGGAACTCTGTGCAAACCCAATCTTCTGCAACACTGCCTTGCCTGGGGAGAGGAATCGGTTCACAGTGATCTGAAGCAGGATCACGGTGTTGGTTACAAAAAGCTGATGTGACTTCCTGGCTTCCTGAGAAAATTGGTGGCAGGGACTAGAAAGGGTTAACACCGGGGCGGGGAGTCGGGAAAGCCTTTGTGCAGCTCTGCAGGCTTAGGTGAAGATGCAAACAGACCAGTGATCAAGGTTGATCTTATTTGTTATGTGCATTTGCTGCTCAGGGTTGCTGTGGGTTTAGCCTGGGGACAATCCCTGAGCTACTGCCTCTGACTGCTCCTGCCAGCATCATGCTGAGTTTCTTAGCTGCACCCCTCGCTGGTGAAGAAGGCTTTATGGTTTCTCCTGGGTCTTGGAGCTGGTGTGTCCCTTACATCAGCCAGTGCTTAAAGACTTGGAGGTGGACATAGCCTCCTGGGAGTTAGCTGTGACACCAGCCTGTACTCCCTGAAACCCTTCATTTTTAACAGTCAGAGGTGAGATTCAATGCTGGGAGAAGGTGCTGTGCTTCACACAGCCCAGCCGATCATGTGTTTGCCACACTTGCTGATCCTAGCAGGATGAGAAAAGAGATTGTCCCCCTGTACTCGTCACTGGTGAGGCCGTACCTTGAATCCTGGGTTCAGGTTTGGGCTTCTGACTCCAATAAGGACATCGAGGGGCTGGAGCATGTCCAGAGAAGGGCAATAAAGCTGGGGAAGGGTCTAGAGTACAAGTGTTCTGAGGAGTGGCTGAGGGACCTGGGGTTGTTCATCCTGGAGGAAAGGAGGCTCAGGGGAGACCTTCTCACTGTCGACAGCTCCCTGACAGGAGGTTGGAGACAGGTGGAGGTTGGTCTCTTCTCCCAAGGAACAAGTGACAGGACAAGAGGAAACAGCCTCTAGTTGTGCAGGGGAGGTTCATGTTGGACCTGAGGAACAATTTCTTCTGCAAAAGTGTTGTCAAGACCTGTCCCAGGCTGCCCAGGGCAGTGGTGGAGTCCCTATCCCTGGAGGGGTTTCAAAGTTGTGGAGATGTAGTGCTGAGGGACATGGTTCAGTTGTGACCTGGCAGTGCTGGGTTAGTGGTTGGACTCAATGGTCTTAAAGGTCTTTTCCAATCAAAACAATTATGTGATTCTGTGATTCTTTCAGGTTTCAGCTGTGGTGTCCCTGGGGGGCTTGGGGACAACTGTGCTGCCTTCACTGGGACAAACTGGGGGGAGACATCCCACCCTGAGGGCTGTTGCAGCTCTCTGCTTCCAGCCACTGCGTATCTGGTTTGCCAGGGGTGAGGCTGCCCCATCCTTGTCAGTACGTCCAGATTATAGGGACAGCAAGCAAAAGATTATTTGGGAACAAATCAGGGCACACACTCAGGGTTACTCAAGGATGTTTTATGTCCCTCTACAAAGGCTGTAAAACCTGTTACTGCTCAAATTACAGGGCAGGTTTCTCCTCAATCCAAAGGCCCGTTATGTCCAAGGGGCCTGTATGGGTACACCCTGGATCTCTTACATCTCTGGTGCTTTTGGGCAATTAGTCTATCATAAGGGCACATCCCTCCCTCACTCCTGTCTCACCTGGATATGTGTCTGAGGCACCTTTTCATGCTGTGCATGGGTTTTCAGCTGTGCCATTGGGATTTTTCCAGTTGGAACCCCTGCAATGCACTGGGAAGTGAGTAGGATCTACAGACCACGATGCTATGAGGTCCTGCAGCTTCGTGTCCAACCCGAGCACACTCTGAGCTCTTCACTGTTGCTCTTAGTTCTCTAGGTCCACAGCAAAAATGAAAATGCCAGTCAAGGATGTTGGGATAAATTAAAGAACAAGGACAAATGAGACAAAAAAGAGAGACACTTAGGGTTGGTTATGAGCAGCACTGAGGATACCCAGCCATAAAAAGAAGCCAGAGCTAAGCTGCTTCAGGAGCTTATCAAAATTCATGGCTATATTTCACCCTACTGTCTGTATATGATAACCTCATACAGCATTTGTCTGAGGCAGTGGAGTGCAGCTTGCCTGCAGTTGCTGGTACAGCTCCAGTGGGCAATGGAACATCCTTTATCCAAGCTCTCATCAGGATCTGATTTCTCAGTAGTGGTCCAAACCATATCGATCTGCTCCAAAGGGCCTTTTATCAGTTACCTGCAGAAATTTCATGACTGCATTTTTTTTTTTCCACTGGTCTATACCATTCTTGTGCTCAGGGAGAAGATACCAGAAAGGTGAAAAGCATTAAAAAGGAGCATCCACCTCCCTGCTGTGACATCCATCCATCTGTTCTGGCAGCCACTACGAGTCAGCAGCTGTTGAAAAGTCATGCTGCCCCAGCGAGGGTTTGCCCCTCACCTTGTTTGCATGGACACGTACAAAGCTGTGCTCTGCTTTGGCCAATTCCCTCCTAAATGGGGGCATCAAGCTGGCTGTGGGAGCCCTCCTGACTCACAACCCTCCTGGTTTGTTTATTACTTGGCTATTTTGCAACACACTCTAATTTCTGTTCATTTTCCCTCCTATTCTGACTGCTTGCCATGGGTAGCATTTCCAGGCTCTGAAATGCTTTGTCCTGCTGCACCCAAGTACTCTTAACCCAGCCATCCAGTCTTTGCTGCCTCCCCTGCAGCAGCCCAGGAGTCTCTGGGGACCTTGATCTGTTCAAAACCAGAGCCCAACCCACCTTTCTTTATGGTTTCTGGCTCATGGTTTGGATCCCGAGGTTGCTGGTCTGCACCATGCTGGTCTCATTGGCGCTTGGCAGCACAGCACAGCTTTATTCTCAACCTGCTGCATGTCCCCTGGCTTGAGCCATCCCTTGGACTAAATGTTTGATGTCTGGAGCCATTACCTTTCTAAATGTAGACTTGAGGCATGGCTTGGGAGCTTCATTACCTATCTTGGGACCTGTTGGTAGCCCCCAGGATTTGGAAAGGTTCAAAAAGAAATGGAGACAAGTGGTGTAAGACGCTGCTGAGTGGGGAATTTCTGACTTGAAACATGATTCAAACACTGTGAGCTCTGAAATATCCTCTGGGAGAAATTGATAGTGGGTGGATGGCTGGAGAAACCTTGGGACAAGATCGTTCCCAGGGATACAGGAGAGGACTTGCTGCCAGACAGGCCCTGGCTCTGGACAGGCAGCTTGGCCACGGCCAGATGTGCCTCCAGAGGCAGATTAGGGGACTTCCAGAAAATAATTTCCTTTTTCACTAGGCTTTCCTTGATTTGTCTGAGTGTGCCAGCCCATACCTGCTCTCAGGGTGAGCAGGAGATGCTTCTTCCAAATTGTGTCAAAAAACTTGGCAGCAAAAAGAAAAGCAACAACCCTCCATAATAGACTTTCTGCAGTCCATTAATATTAAATAATGGAAGTTATAATTACTTGTGACATGAATTAATCCTCCCTGCTGCCCAAAATATCAGTGTTTCTTCCCTTTCCCATGCCTGCTCCAGCACCCAGTGCTTGCACAGGGCTGAGGCTTTGCTCCAGTGCTTGCTCCTTGTCCCAACATCACCCCAAAGTGTCATCAACTCTCCTCCCTGCATTTCCTCCTGAATGTTTATAACCAGCTCCTCTCCACCTCTTTTTTTTTGCTGGCTAAGGAAGTTTTTCACTTCTCCTAAGATCTACTCTCAGTTCCGTGTAGCAGCATTTCTCTGCACCTACCCTTCGATCAATCCCTCTCGGGTGTGGGTGGCTGGCATCAGTCCCAGCTCCTGGTGAAGTAAAACTTACTGGTCTCCCCCCAGAATCTGGGGACTCTTTGATAATAATCTATGTGTTAGTCTGGAGGGAGAAATGAGCTTCCCTTGAAAGTCCTTCAGAAATAAGTAGGAAGCAAGTGAACTGGTGTGTCGATGTTCCTCACGCAATACTCAGCATCAGTGTGGGGGATCAGGTCCGGGTTCCTGGGCAGATTGTGTGTACAGATGGAAAATCCTAGGTTTTGGCCTTTTTTTAGAAGTTAGAGGTAATATATAGCAAACAACATCTGGGTTGCTCCAGGAAGCCTCTGCTCCAGGGAGCTGTTGGGGCTTTCACGCAGGATGCACGTTCTTAGGCACGAGGCTTTTGCAGCATCTCCTACTCTTTGTTTTGCAATAGCTTCCCCTTTGAAAAGTTAGTGTTTCTCATTGAGCGTGGCTGCATCCATTGGCTTCTGGACACCCTTTGGCTGCTGCCTTTTTCTTGTTTTCATATGTTTCCTCCAGCTGCTCTGTGTTAATGGCACTGCAAAGCCTGACAGTCTTTAGAAATACTACGCAAAAAGCCCATCTTTTTCTCAAGTCTTCACTCCTGCCCAAGCATCAGTAAAAGTACAGAGGAAAAACCCAAATAATCAGGAACATATTTACAGTGTAGAAAACCCCAAATTAGGAAAAGACCTCGGGTTTGGGATCACCTTCCATCAGACGTCTATTGGCAGATGTTTCTCCATAGACTCAGCACTGTCTGCAGCCTACAGAAAGGCAGGTCCCCACTGGGGAACAGGCTTTTCATACTTCATTAATCATTTTAACTCCTATCCTGGGGTTTTGAGTTGCTTGAAGCAGGGAATATTTCCCTGCCAAAAGCACAGGAAGTGGTGCTAAAATAGCAAATCCCTCTGACATCACTTTTCTGTAATATGCACCATGTCTGTTTGTCCTCTGTACAAGAGTACGCTCAGCTTCTGGCACGGTCCAGAGGAGAGGACTGACATTTTATTCAATATACTGTATAAAAACTTACAGAGAAGGAGTAATACTTGAAAAGTCGTGAGATCCCTGCCTGGCAAATGTCTTACATGTCCTTGAGCTGAACCCGCAGCTCAACTGCCAGCACAAACACACCCATAGTTCACATGGGGAGAAACGAGTGCAGGAGCTGCAGCGAGGTTTAATGAGACGTTGCTTTTGCATGGGGTGAGATGAATCCCACCAGAGCCTGGGAAGCAACTGGAGCAAGATGGCAAGTGAGGTGGTCTCTGAGGTTGCCAGATCCTGATGGCTCTGTAGCCCTGGGCAGGCTTTGAAAACAAAACCATGTGATTGATTCACGTCATTATGCAAGTCTCAGCCTTGCTACTTATTTAAGTTGCTGAGATTGAAGATCTCGGCTGCAACATCCACTTCACCAGTAGCCTCTGCTATTCCTTCCCCAATACCCTGCCCTAGGGAGGCCACCTTTGGAGTACTGTGTCCAGTTCTGGTCTCCCCAGTTCAAGAGAGAGAAGAAACTGCTGGAAAGCCTCCAGCACAGGCTCCAAAGATGCTGGGGGGACAGGAGCATCTCTGTGCTGAGGAAAGGCTGAGAGCCCTGGGGCTGTTTAGCCTGGAGAAGAGAATCTGCGCAACGCTTCTCAATATATAAAGGGTGTGGGTCAAGAGGGTAGGGCCAGAATCTTTTCAGCAGCGCTCAGTGACAGGACAAGGGGCAATGGGCACTAACTGGAACCCAGGAGGTTCCATCTGAACAGGAGGAGAAAATTCTTTCCTGTGAGGGTGGCAGAGCCTTGGCCCAGGCTGCCCAGAGAGGTTGTGGAGTCTCCTTGTCTGGAGAGATTCCAAACCCACCTGGACAATGTGATCCTGGGCACCCTGCTGTGGGTGACCCTGCTGGAGCAGGGGCTTAGATGAGAGGATCTCCAGAGGTCCCTTCTGATCTCTGAGGTTCTGTGAAACGTAGATAAACAGCTGTATGTACATTTTTGTTCTCTTCTACACAGAGTTAGAAATTTTAGGTCTTGTCTCGTTTGACCCCTCTGTAAAATTCTCAAGTTGGTGTATAACAGTACTATAGACAAAATTGACTGCACCTGATACTGGACCACTTTAGCTAAACCAGTACAACTTTATAGGTAAATGTTGATCTATTATTTAAAATCTCTTCTTGCAGAACCCACATCAGCAATGAAACAGCTGATGTGGCTTGTCTTTACTGCTGCATGTTTCTAGGTCCTATGCTTTTATTACCCTGGAGGGGAAAAAAAAAAAAATACACCTTTTTAGCTCTGAAGATAAGGTCTGAGACAAGCCTTTAACATTCAGAAGTAATTGAAGTTTGCTGCAGGCACTTTCCAGACCGCTGCTGCTCTTGGGACTGTCTCCGTGGAAGTTGAGCTTGATAATTTATCTTTTTTTCCACAAAGACCAGCAACTGCTCAAGGACACAATGGAAAAAAAACATTGTGAGAAGCCAGTGGAAGGTTTCCAGCGTGGCTGGTTGCATGCGCAGAAGCAGGAGCGAGGAATGCAGCCTGGTCTCCCCAGCATTGCCACCGCTTGGGGTTTTTATCACACATTTTGGATGTTTTCCTTTACAGACAAGCCTGGCTCAGGCAGGCGTGCGAGTAAGAGGGAATGGCAACTCTTTTTTTTTTGTTTAAAACAAAACAAAACCAAACCATACAAACCTTCTAATCTATAGCTTAACATTTGATTGCAGGAGATTTCTTTTTTCCCCCCCTTTTAAAGCAAGTATTAAAGAAATGCTTTGTGATTGTGATTAAAGAAATCCTGTTCAGCTCTGGCGTTGGCAGCGTTCCCCCTCTGGAACTCCCTGAGCGGCAAGCTGTGGGGTTTGCACTTGTACTCACTGGTGGGGTGGGAGTGAAGTTCCGTGGCTTTCCTCCAAGAACTTTAAAATCCAGCTGATGGGAGGCAGGACAGGTGAAAGCAGGATTTAGACGGTCTTTCAGTGGCATGTTTCAGCACCAGGGCTGTGACTTGTCTCAGGGAGGAGGCAAACATGGCGGTGAACTGGGGGATGCCCACTGGGGCAGCCGGCTGTGGGCAGTTGAGTGTTTGATTTGTTTACCCAGCCATGAACTTTTCAGTTTGAGGAATAAAAACGCTTCCTAAACAAAGCATGCAGTGGAGCTGCCAGTTTATATACTTTGATTTTAGAAAAGGAGATATCACCAATGTTTCCTCCTTGCTCATACCCATTTTATCTTGAGTTGTAGCATGTTGGGTGCTGTTGGAGTACTGACACGGGCAGAGCCAGAGTGCTTGTTCAGGGGTTGTTATTTTATTCTGGTGTTCTCTTTTCCACCCAAGCTCCTCCGACTGTAGTGCAGCTTGCCCAGACTTGCCCTGCACAGAAGAAGGAGGGAGCTTTGAGGCCAACATAGAGAAGGGAATCATCTGGGGAGTAACAAACTTCAGGGATGGAGGTTAAACTGTAACCCTCGTGCCAATATGCTTTTGGTTCTGGAGTTCCCGAGGGGGAAGGGAGGAAGCGGGAGCAGGATGGGGAATTCCTGCCGGATGGAGCAGCCCGCCCAACCGGCTTTGAAATGCTGACCTCGGGGAGCACATTACAAGCAGAATAAAAGCTGTGCTCGCTCCGGACTGGCGGAACAGCACTGGAAACGGAGGTGAAGGGGATGTGGAGGAGGAAAAACACCGTTTATATAGAAAGTAGCGTTCTCCATGTGTGCAGAAGGGTGTGAATTTGGGATGTTGTGTTGCTGCTGTCAGCCTGTGTTTCTCGGGTGTCTGGCTGGAGCAGATGTTTAAAGCCTGGTTTTCTTTCCGATACTCTGATTCCCTGTGACATCTCGGGACTGTTACTTTAACTGCTGTGTTTACATCCTCCTAATACTCCCCTGATTGCTTAACTGCTTGTCAAGAACTCTTGAGAATCTCAAAACAAACTATAGAAGTGCGAAATGGTATTACTTGGCCAATCCGCTTCCCACCCATGTTTCTGTGAGTTAAACAGAGCTTTGATAGCAGTGTTATAATATAAACATATGTGCTTGAAAAAAATGCTGTGGAACCTCTTGCGCAGTCAGTGGAGAGCTTACCCTTTTTGGGAAATAATGGACACCCCCAGTCATCATGCACTAAAATGCATTTCCTTCTGTTTTTTCCTTTTCTTTCCAGACTTTATATTCAGAGCACCCATTAAATTAAGCAAACCAGGGGAACTCCGAGAAGAATATGAAAGCCAGCTAAGGAAGGTATGGTACTCTGTGTAATTGCAGTTTTTCTTCCAGAATAACTTGGTTTTCCTGCAGGAATGCCATCCTACCTATAAGAAAACTTGAAGATATTTTTATTCCTTCTCTATAACAAAGGTCATTTATTCCCCTTTATGCTATTCAGCCAGTTCAGGAAAATGTTGGCAGTGGTCGAGTGTGTAGAAGCCAGATTTTGCTGTCTTAGGCTGCCTTCCAGAACGCAGAAATGGACCTTCCATGGTGGACCTTGAGTGGCTGGTTGGTTGTAGAGGGTTTTTTAGAGGATTGGTATCTGCGATTGTAATTCCATAAAGGCTTGTGCAGCATAAGGCATCACCTGCAGTAACAGTTACCTTCTCAGAAACAATCTATTCCAAATTAGAGCTTTCTGCCTTAAACAAGAAAAAAAAAAGTAATTTAAAGATATAAAAAAAAATGAGAAGAGAAGAAAGGCTGTCCAGCTGATTTAGAGTTAAGGACTGGGAAAACATTTTCTACATTTAAAAGTGGATTTTTTTCTTAAACTAAACCGTTGAAATATCTCCAGCGGCCAGTCATTTATGAAAGTTGGCTGCTTTTTAAGTGAGAAGCATTACAGTGCAAGCAATGACAGCTACAGCCGAGCGGATAATGATTTCCATTGCAGCCCCTCTCATGAGAGTCTCTTGAAACTTGCTCCAACATTCATGTTGCCACTCATAGCGACAACTTCTGTCGTCCCAGGTCCTCCGTCGGGGCCTGCGCCCCGTCCTGCTGAAATAATGTGGACTCTGCCCTGCTGCTGGTGTTTCTGTCAATAGATTTATTCACTGATTTGGGGCCTTGAGCTCTGTGATGGTGTTTTGCTTTGAGGTGGGTCCAAGCTCTCAAGTGGGGAAAAGAGGTGGGGTGGACGGTGTCACTGAAGAATTTTCTTTGGGTTTTTACTTGAAGATCTCAATGGCTGTAGAAAGGGCTGGGAAGCTGATGTTGAATTAGAAAAACGGCCTTGTCCACTGAGTGATGCTAAGTAGGGAAATGCTGCTTAGAATATATTTAAGGTAAATAAATCATCTGTGAAATGCATATGTGTGAGGAGACAATGGAAAAATCACAGAATCCCAGCACGGTAGGGGTTAGAAAGGAGCTCTGGAGATCACTCTTGGCCAACCTCCCTTCTCCAGCAGGGTCACCCACAGCAGGGTGCCCAGGATTGCATTGTCCAGGCAGGTTTGGAATCTCTCCAGAGAAGGAGACTCCACAGCCTCTCTGGGCAGCCTGGGCCAGGCTCTG
>WUAM01000274.1:140959-153107 GCA_024336885.1 Actenoides hombroni | reverse complement strand
ATTATCAGACATTGGAATGGTCTGCCCAGGGCAGTGGTGGAGTTGCCGTCCCTGGAGGCATTTAAATGTCATATGGGCCTGGTGCTCAGGGACATGGTTTAGAGGTGAGCTTGCAGTGCTGGGTCAAAGGTTGGACTAGATGATCTTGAAGGTCTCTTCCAACCAAAGACAGTCTGTGATTCTGTTACATCCAGGCCTTTGCAAGAAGGAAAGGGAAGGAAAACAGAAAGGCTGAGTTACTGTCCCTGATCTTCTTCTGACTTTCTCTAAAGGAGCTATTTGTTGTTTTCAGAAAGGCTTGTTCCTATCCCAGAAGAGCTCCTGCCAGCGCTGGGTGTGGCTGCCTGCCTCAGTCTGGACAGAAGAGGGAAGGTTGTGCAACCTCCCACTTTCTGCTTCTGGTTCTTGAGGTCAAGGACAACATAAACTAACAATATCCCAACTGAAATTATCTGTTTGTTCAAAGCCATTTTCAACTGAAGAAACTGCACCCTCCTTACAAATACTAACCTTGTTGGCATTTTTGGCAGAGGACTGACTGTTCAATGTCCCTGACTTAATTTCAGAAGATGGCAGGAACAGGGGTACTACTTGAAAGGCTCATGGTCGGTCAAAGTTTCACAGTCTATAATCACGTGTAGTAGATGCCGTTTGTGCTGTTGCAACTCACAATAATCTGCTGGATGCTCTCTGTTTGTGTTGGCAGTTCTTCGTTTTCTGCCATGGGCTCCTGCAACTCTCCCAACTCCTGGTCTCTGGCTATCTGAAGAGCTCCATCTCAACCATTGAGAGACGATATGGCCTCTCCAGCCAGACATCAGGGCTCCTTGCTTCCTTCAATGAGGTGAAAACCAGCTTGCTTCTCCTAGTCTACCTGGTGAAATCTCTCCCCATGTTACTGTCATTCCCTTGTGAGACCTCTTGGTCTGTATATCCTGCTGCAGGTTGGGAACACGTTGCTGATTGTCTTTGTAAGTTACTTCGGGAGCCGAGTACACAGACCCCGTTTCATCGGTTGTGGTGCCATCCTCGTCTCTTTGGCTGGGTTCCTCATGTCTCTCCCCCACTTCATAACTGGACCCTATGAGTATGACCAGTCTATTGCCAGTAGGTACTATAGGAACTTATTTTATGCCTTTTGGGACAGAGAAAGGAAATTACCTTCACTCAAGGGGTTGGGAGCTGGAAGCTGTAGGTTTGTCCTCAAGGAATTTTAATATTCTATGAATGAAATCATCTCAGTACCAAGAGGCAACAGATGATGGTTGAAAGCAGAGACAGGGGACAGCTGAAACCATAGGAAAGGGCATGAGAACCATCAAAACATAGACTGTGCCTCTGATTCCCCTTGTCTTCTACACATCCACACAGTAGACAAACACTGGGTAGCAGGAATGTCTTCTCCAGCCATCAGGGCTCTCATCATCTGTGTTGTCCTCATGCACATGAACCGCTCCCTTGTTTTCATAACATATACAAGATAAGGTCTCATGAACTCTGTCACCTGAAGCATTTTATGGGAAGGAGCTTCACTCAACCCAATGGGGCAGCTTTGGGGGTGAAACACTGTTGTCTGCAATGAGGAAGTGTTGCATTAACCCATAACATCTCCTGCTTGTGGGGCACTGCACCTGTCTTCCCCTGTCTAGCTGAGTTGTCTTTGAGGGAATGCTTTGAGATTTTAGACTTCAGCCTTTAGGTACTCCTCCCTCTTTACTCTGCTTTAGGGAGGCCACATATGGAGTCTTGGGTCCAGTTCTGGGCTCCCCAGTTCAGGAGAGACAAGAAACTACTGGAGAGAGTCCAGTGCAGGCTCTGAAGATGCTGAGGGCACTGGAGCATCTCTGTGCTGAGGAAAGGCTGAGAGCCCTGGGGCTGTTTAGCCTGGAGAAGAGAAGACTGAGAAGGGATCTGAGCAATCCTCATCAATAGCTAGAGTGTAGGGATCAAGAGGATGGGTCCAGACTCTTGTCAGTGGTGCCCAGTGACAGAACAAGGGGTAACGGTCACGAACTGGAATCCAGGAGGTTGCACCTGAACAGAAAGAGCAAACTTATTTGCCGTGAGTGTGCCAGAGCCTGGCCCAGGCTGTCCAGAGAGGTTGTGGAGTCTCTTTCTCTGGAGAGAGTCCAAACCTGCCTGAACAATGCGATCCTGAGTAACCTGCTGGGAGTGATCCTGCTGAAGCAGGGGGGTTAGATGAGGTGATCTCCAGAGGTCCCTTCCAACCCCCACCATGCTGAGATTCTGTGACCCACCAGGAAATCAGCCTCCTCTGAATAACATAGGTGTGTAAATCACTCATGGAGTCACAGCTCTGGGTGGATTTGACATTTTCTCACTGAAAGAGGGTGAAGGGCTGAGAGAAGAAATGAGAAAACTACTCTTTTTTTTCCTTCCCAAATACTGCCATGAAGCTCCAAGCAAATCTTTTAGAAACCTCCTCTGAACAGCTTTTCTGAGGCTCATTATAGAGCACAGCTGGTTCACGTGCTGCAGACACCAAAGGAAGAATTAATAGGTGATTAATTCATGGATGCAGATGGGGTCAGGTGCTAACAACAGTTTGAAAACAATTAGCTGTGAATTTTGGAAGTGCTGGAAGGTCTGGGAGGCCCTTTGTCAAACACCCACAGTTGCATATGATTTGGGTCATAACCATGGAAATCCTTCTATAAATACCAACCGCACCCCTTCAGTATTTTAAGGAAGATAAGGGTGCTGGAATCAGCACTTCCACTGACACAGCTTTGAAAACCATTCTGGGGAAAAATGAGTTCTCATTTCCTAAGTAGCTATCCACAAAATCTGCAGTTTGGCTCACTTACCTTCATTGCAAGATCTATCAAAGGTCCTGGAAGTGATCTCAGACCTGCTTTTTCCATGGAGGTGGCTTTTGGAGACATACACATCCATCTCACTGTGAACATCTGCAGAGTATCTTTGCACTGTCTTTGCATTTTCTTTCACTGACATTTCCTACCTGACATGTACTATCTATGTGCTTGGGGACATGGTTTAGCAGTGGGTTGTTAGAGTTAGGATAGTAGGGTTAGGTTGAGGTTGGACTCGATGATCTTGAAGGTCTTTTCCAACCTGAGCAATTCTGTGATTCTGTGCTTGCTGCTATCTTAGGGAAACTCTTTCTCCAGACTGAGCTCCTTAGGGCTATGATGATGCTGAGCATATACAACTGGAACATCTCTGTGCTGAGAGCCCTGGGGCTGTTTAGCCTGGAGAAGAGAAGACTGAGAGGGCATCTGTCATTGATCTGTCTGATCAATAGTTAAAGGGCAGGGATTAAGAGGATGGGTCCAGACTCTTGTCAGTAGTGCCCAGTGACAGGACAAGGGGCAATGGGCACAAACTGAAACCCAAGAGGTTCTATCTGAACAGGAGGAGAAAATTCTTTTCTGTGAGGATGCCAGAGCCTGGCCCAGGCTGCCCAGAGAGGCTGTGGAGTCTCATTCTCCGGAGGGATTCCAAACCCACCTGGGCAATGTGACCCTGGGCATCCTGATGTGGGTGACCCTGCTGGAGCAGAGGGTTGGATGAAGTGATCTCCAGAAGTCCCTTCCAACACCTACCATGCTGTGATTCTGTGATTCCTCATACCTTCTCCCCTTGTCATCACAGATGTGTTCAGCAACACCACTGACCTGTGTGAACCTGGGGTGACAGGCTTGTGGGGGAACCTCAGGAATGCCAGCTGCACCCCCCATGCTGCCAAGGAGAACCACGAGGTTCTCCTTGTCATGTTCATTGCCCAGGCACTGCTGGGTATCGGTGGTGTCCCCATCCAGCCCTTTGGGATCTCCTACATCGATGACTTTGCCAGTGAGAGGAACTCCCCCCTCTATTTAGGTAAGTCTTGGGATGCTGTGGGAAAAGATAAAACCAAAGTTAGGTTGATAGTAAGGCCAAACAGTACTAATTTGCATTAATAGGAGCAGAGAACCCTTCTGCTCTACCCAGTTCTAGGAAGGGTTCTGCAAAAATAGTTTCTCTGCTTCAAGCTTGGACAAACTGCAGACAGATCAGAAAGACTGGAAAACATGATTTATGGGAGATGCTGGGAATTTTGGCCTGAGAGTGAAAAGCTGGAGAGGAATATAATCACAGAATTGTAGAATAGTTTTGGTTGGAAGGGATCTTTAAAGGTCATCTCATCCAACCCCCTTTCCCCGCTGCAGTGAGCAGGGAGATCTGCAACTAGAGGACACAAGAGGACAATTTTTCACAACAAGCCAATGGAATAATATCCCCAGGGAAGTGGTGGAGTCCTCAGCATTGGACACTTTGAAGATTCAGCTGGACAGGAGCTGGGCCAACTTGTCTAGGCCAGGTTTTTGCCAAGAAATATTGGACCAGATGGTCCTTAAGGTCTCTTCCAACCTGGTATTCTGGTATTCTACGATGTCCCTGCTCATTACAAGGGAGGTGGAAATAGATGAGCTTTAAGATCCCTTACAAGCCAACCTAATGATACTATTGTTCTATAGACAAGGTTGTTCAAAGTCCTGTCCAACCTGACCTGGAATGTTTCCTAGGATGGGGCTCCCACCACCTGGGCCAGGGTCTCACCACCCTCAGCGTAAAATATTTCTTCCTATAATAGCCATGCCCTCCTCCAAAAAGGCTTCAACAAGGAGAAGAGGAATAATCTGATCTCTGTGTTCCCAAGAGGCAGCTGTGGGCTTAAGAAGTAGCAATGAAGACATAATTTAGATGTAGGGAAAATTACAGGGAGTTAAATACCAAAAAGGATCAACCATCTGGGAGGTGGGCAAATATCCTTCAGGGGAGGGGGTGCTGGAGAACAGCTTGGGTACACATGTGAAAGGGATGTCCCAGGGTGGTGGAATGGACAAGGTAGTACTTTCAGGTCCTTCTATCTCTTCTCTGGCTGTTCTCTGTGATGGCTTTTTGAACAGAGTAAGACAGCAAAAGTGGCTCATAAACAGGCCATTACTGTTGGGAAGCTGAAAGTACTGCATCAAATTTCACTCTGGTGGATGCTCCAAACCATACTTGAAAGGATCACCTGTAAGATAGGAGTAGAATCTTACATGTCTTTCATTTTTTTATCAGTAACTCACATAGGAGAGTTTGCTGATAAATTGATCTCCTTAACATTGTAAAAAAACTTGGCATTTCTTAAGCCCATTTTGTTCCTGGGTGCTTTTCAGTCTTTCTAGGAAGCTGAAGAAAAGAGGCAAGAAAGATCTGGATTTTGCAAAATCTTTCCTGTGAAGGGAACCTGGAAAGCATGGGAGTGTTGTCCTTTGAAAGGTTGTGAGATAAGAAAGCTGACAGGGAAAAAGCCCATGCTAGAGGCAGGTGTCATGGACCCTGGTCCAACCTGGTCCTGCCTCAGGGCACCTCCTGTCCCCTGTGGTCTCTTCACATGCGTCTGAGCCTTTCTCTGCTCTTGCCCCTCTGCAGGCATCTTGTTCTCCGTGACCGTCATCGGGCCTGGGGTGGCCTTCATGCTGGGCTCTGCCATGCTGCGGTTTTACATCGACATTGACAAAGTCCCTGGAGGTGAGTGAACGTGCCCTCGGGGAGCTGGCCAGCATCCTTTGTCCTGTTTAGAGTGAGCAGTGGTCCAGCCCCTCTCTGAGCATCCTGACCCCCAGGGGATGAGGGGACAACCTGCAGGGCAGGGTCTGGCTCCCTTTGCTTGCTGCCTCCCCTATTAAATCATTTCCATCACTTTTCTGTATGAACACAATAAAAAATTTCCCTGCTGTGAGGGTGCCAGAGCCTGGCCCAGGCTGCCCAGGGAGGCTGTGGAGTCTCTTCCTCTGAAGAGATTCCAAACCTGCGTGGACAGTGTGATCCTGGGCACCCTTCTGTGGGTGACCCTGCTGAAGCAGGGGGATTGGATGAGATGATCTGCAGAAGTCCCTTTCAACACCTACCATACTGGGATTCTGTGATCACCTGGAGATGCTCTGGGACCAATCCTGTGTATCCCATGCTGACGTAGGTAGCCCAAATAAGTGGGTCCTTCCCACCAGACTCGGTGTCACACACACATCCACAGGATTAAACCTGGCCGCATGGCAGATGGAATCTCAAATTTTAATAATTCTTCAGACCTGAGCTGCTGCCAGGTCTTGTTAAAGGGATGTTTGTCTGCACTGTGCAGACCCGATTTTCATTTTTCCAAGAATTTTCTGTCATGTGCCAGCAACAGCAGCGGGAGTATTATGCTGCCAGCCCTCACTGGAAAAGACTGGGGATGTGGAGGATGAGTGAAAAACAGAGAATCACGAAAGAGAAAGATGGAGGGGAGAAATAAGAGAAGGAATGAAGAATAGGTACCAGGACTCAGATATGTGAAAAAGCAGAGGGAGAGTTAGGATGGAAGGAAGATGAAAATAAGTGGAAGAGAAATGCTGGAGAGGGCAAGAAAGGAGCACAAAAGGGATTTCTTTGTCAAATGTCTCTTCCTGACCTGTGCTATATTCATAGAATCATAGAATGGTTTGTGTTGGAAGGGAGCTTAAAGATCACCTAGTGATCCACTAGGATCCACCCCCCCTGCCATGGGCTGGGACACCTCCCACTAAACCAGGTTGCTCAAAGCCCCATCCAACTTGGACCATCCACAACTTCCCTGGTCAACCTGTGCCATTGTTTCACCACCCTCAGAGTGAAAATTTCCTTCCTATTTCTAATCTAAATCTCCCCTCTTCTGGTTTGAAGCCATCACCCCTCATCCTGTCAGCACAAGTCATTGTAAGAAGTCCCTCCCCAGGTTTCTTGTAGGCCCTCTTCAGATACTGGAAGGCTGCAAGGTCTCCCTGAAGCCTTCTCTTCTCCAGGCTGAACAAGCCCAACTCTCTCAGCCTGGCCTCACAGCAGAGGGGTTCCAGCCCTCTGATCATTTTTGTAGCTTCCTCTGGACCCACTCAAGCAGGTCCATGTCCTTCTATTAAAGCATTTGTAGTCATCTCCTTTTTGTCTGTTTTTGAATTCTGGCCTGGAAAACAAGAAGCCCTTTCCTTATTATTAACAGAGCAGACACACATTTCACAGCTCAACATATCCTTGTGTGAAGAGGACAATGGAGGCTCCTTTGCGTGGTGACCAGACAGCATCAGGTCTGGAGCTGAATGAGCAGTGGGCATTGACACTACAAGATGCCTTGACTCCTTCTCAGAGACTCCAACTCATTCCTGGTCACTGACTTCACTAGACATTTTTTTTCACCTGGACTTGGTCACTATATATATATGTATTTATGATATTTGCAGCACAAGGGCACACTCCAGACACAACCTCCTCCTATCAGGTGATGTCCAAGCTTATTGCTGCAGCTATCTATGCTCCTCGGTGGGTGAACCATGGTGAAGTGTCTGGAGTCTTGGTTTACCTGCCTCTGAAGGATGAAGAAATGGGATTAGGGTCTGCTGTCTACCTGTTCATTTCTAAGTCATCTTCTGCAGATGGTTGTTGAATGAGAAATGTAGCTGAGTAGCCAGAACTGGAGAACACCTGGTTCTAGAGCTATCTTCATCCTAAAGATGTGTTCAGCCTCCTGTGAAAAGCTAGTGAGCTGTGGCTGCTTAGTGCTAAATCTAATTTAACCTCATGTTTTCCTAGGAAAAAAAACTGTGATGCTTATTCAGGAAGGGATTTAAAAGTTGCTAAATGCATCATTCAGGGAGGAGATTATAAAATTTCTTTGACTTATCGCTTGTTAATTTCTTTCAGAGATGGGAGATTAGATGTGGCAGTATCTGATATACCATAATCCAGTAAAATGAATTCAGTTTTAATTGCACACACGCACACACACCCCTTTTGCCCAAAGTGAGAACAGCTCACTTGTGTTGAACCTCACATTTTTCTGTAGAAATATTTTGTGGTTCAGATTCACCCTGTTGAGAATTTGTGTTCTGGTTTCTGCAAATCCTGTTTCATTTGTGCCAAGTACCATGCCCACAGAAAGTGTTGTCTTTGGCAGAGTGCCCTGAGGACGACATCAGAGAAGGCTGGGCGAGCTGAAGGAAGACACACAGGAGAAAATGTTATACTCCTTTTTAAAGCATTTTTAAAGATCAGCTTCCTTTGTTCAAGCTACAAACCAGGCACTGGCTGGTGGACCAGGCTGGTGGACACAGCTCTGGAGTCCAAGTCCTGCTGTGAATGGAGGGGTCCTTGTGTGGGTAGCCAGAATTTAAAAATCTAAACCAGTGCTCTTGGAGGGTGAAAGCTAACTGAAGTTAACTCCATTTTAATCTTAAGAAAGGATTGGATGCCCCCTCCCTGGATGTGTTCAATGCCAGGTTAGAGGGGGCTTTGAGCAATTTGGTCTAGCGGGATATGTCTCTGCCCATGGCAGGGGAGCTGGAACTAGAAGATCTTTAAGTTTCTTTCCACCCCAAACCATTCTATGATTCTGGGATGTAATCTCCTAGAGTATTTCCGAGTTTTTCCATAACCTGGGAATCCCTCCCCTGAAAAAGCTGTGATGGGGATACTTTCCTTTGCCTTTCCAGCTCTAGGGCATCCCTGTCCCAGCTGTCCCCATCCAAAGGGCTGTGTGGGATTTTAGACACCCTGATGATAGTGAAGAATGAACCATGATTTAGCACCATGGGATAAGTCAGGTGCAAATGCTGCTCAGCTCCCAAAACTGATGGTCCTCAAGTTGGGATCCACCACTTTGGATCTGGCTGATGTTTGGGGTGACTGAGACCACCCATCACCATCCCTTTGGTTCACTGGAGTCCCTCCATTCACCTTTGATTTAATGCCCATTTCTTCATTTGCATTGCAGACCAAGTCCAGCTCACGAACAAAGATCCGCGGTGGGTCGGCGCCTGGTGGCTTGGGTTCCTGGTTGCAGCCAGTCTTGTGGCCCTGTCTGCAGTGCCTTATTTCTTCTTCCCACGGGAAATGACTAGAGAGGTAGGAGAGGTGCTGGGCATTGTATGTGAATAATTCATATATTTACATGCGCATTCCTCCCTTGCTGCTGCCTCCATGGGAAACATGACTATGGAAGTGTTCATGCAGTTCACAGCTGCATCCCAAAGACAGATGTGACCTGTGGTTTGCTCTCATCTCCCATGTCAGAGGCTCTTGTATGCTAAGCAGATGCTTAGTGACACCCAGTGCAGTGCAAACAGTTCACTGGATGTGATATGCAATAATGATGTGGACAGGCTGGAGATAGTCTAGAGAACGTCCACCAAGGTGATCCAAGGACCAGGAAGCTGCCTTGTGAGGAAAGGCTGAGACAACTGGGTTTGTTCAGCCTGGAGAAAAGAAGGCTTAGGGGAGACCTTCTTACTATCTTCCAGTATTTAAAGGGTGGCTACAGAGAGGACAGAGACTTCCTTTTGACAAGAAGTCCCATGGAATAGATGAGGGGTGATGGGAACAAGTTATTCCTGGGGAGATTCTGACTGGACACAAGAGGAAAATTTTTCATGAGAAAAATCAGTCCTGCTCCTTCTGCTACATCTCTTTTGGGAGCTGGTGGGAGATGCTGCACTGACGACCCTTGTTTTCCTTCAGGAGGAGCCACATGTACCCAATGAGGAAATCGGTTGCAGTTCGTAGGAAATATGAATAATGCATCACGTTAGATGTGGGTTGAACCCTGGGGGTGTTTGAAATACTGAGGCTGAAGAGTGGTTTGTCTGGTTCCCACTGCAAAACCCCTTTTCACCGCTTCCTGTCCATGGGGCTTGGGGTTAGCTGTTGCTCCACCATCCAGCTTCACCCATCACCTTTTCTCACTGAGACCTCTTTGCTGTCCAAAAAGATTTTAGGCACTTTCCAGCCCCTAAACACCTTGGTTCTGCAAAGTCTTTAGAGATAACTGTCAGAAATCAACCTTTATCAGCCTGAACTTGTTATTACAAGAAAAGCCAACATCTGTGTGCCTCATTTTGCTCAGGGGGTGCTTGTCACTGTCTCTTGCTGGAACCCACTGGTGGGAAGCTTCCCACGCGCTTTGCTAGCTGCAGGTCACGGTTTACCGTCAACCAGTGTGTCGTGAGGATTAATACAAAACAAACTGCTGTTTTGCAGGAGGCATCATGACACAGTTTTGAATGTTATTGAATTTGCTGCATTTTGCTTAGTAGGTGAAATTGTGCTTGTCTCAATACCTTGACCGTACTCTAGCCTCTGTAATTGTCCTTCACATGTATTTTGCCTTAGGGCAGTGGTGAAACTTTCTTGTCTAAACAAGTCCGTGCACTGCCTGGTGCAGCATAATTCTTTGTTTCTTCTGCTGCCTAAAATTCTACAGGTATGAGTGGTTCTTGGAATCACAGAATCATTTTCGCTGGAAGAAACCTTTAAGATCATCAAGTCCAACCGTTAACCCTGCACTGCCAGGACACCACTAAACCATGTCCTTCAGCACCACATCTCCACAGCTTTCAAACCCCTCCAGGCATGGGGACTCCTCCACTTCCCTGTGCAGCCTGGGACAGGCCTTGACAACCCTTGTGGGGGAAAAAATTATTCCTCCTGTCCAACCTAAACCTACCCTGGTGCAACTTGAGGCCATTTCCTCTTGTTCTGTCACTTGTTCCTTGGGAGAAGAGACCAACCCCCACCTGTCTCCAACCTCCTTGCAGAGAGTTGTCAAGAGTGAGAAGTTCTCCCCTAAGCCTCCTTTTCTCCAGGCTCAACAACCCCAGGTCCCTCATCCACTGCTCACAAGACTTGTACTTCAGACCCTTTCCCAGCTTTGTTCCCCTTCTCTGGACATGCTCCAGTCCATCAATGTTCATCTGGGAGTGAGGGGACCCAAACAGAATCCAGATTTCCAGGTGTGGCCTCTTCCTGGGAAGATTTGGGTTTCACCTGCTTGGGAAAATGTGGCATCTTGTACCAGTTACACTTTTGTAGATATAATGATCAGCTTGTGGGTTATATATGCTGTGAGGTTTGCAAAGGTGCTGTAGTCCAAGGTAATGGAGTAGAAACTGCTCAGTGTTCAGCAGCATGAGGGTGATGCTGAATACAAGGTGCCTGATTTATCCTTGGGAAGCTTGGTTCTCTTTAAAGTCATTACAGATGATCTGTATTAGCAGAACCTGCTCAGTGTGCAAAGATGACACACTACATCTTAGGGGAAAGGTTCTTTATTAGGGCTGATGGGAATATTAATTGCATAGATGGCTCCTGAGAGAGAATAATGCACTTCGAACTGAAACAACTTCACTTTTTTCCAGTGCTGCACTGTGAGATCATCCTGAGCAGTTTTGAAGTGTTTAAGGAAAGATTGGTTGGGTAATGATTTTAAAAAGCAGCAGGAACATTTTTACCTGCTCTGCTGGCTGTTGCCTGTAGGGAATGCTCCCGCATGGCTGAGCACGCATTTAGAGAATCATAGAATTGTTTTTGTTGGAAAAGACCTTTAAGATCATTGAGTCCAACTGTTAACCCAGCACTGGCAGGTCACCACTAAACCATGTCCCTCAGCACCACAGCTCCATGGCTTTGAAACCCCTCCAGTCATGGGGACTCTACCACTGCCCTGGGCAGCCTGGGACAGGCCTTGACAACCCTTGAGGGGAAGAAATTGTTCATCATGTCCAATCTAAACCTCTCATGGCAGAACTTGAGGCTGTTTCCTCTTATTCTATCCCTTTGAAGCCCTGATCTTCTTGAATTTATCTCCATTTTATCATTTCACTGAGAAAGATTTTGGAAACTGCTTACAGTAGAAGGCAATTATAAGAAAATAATTGAAGTGATGCCCCCCTTTGTATGAGAGGAAGTGCCAGGGCCAGTTAAGCCATCTCATGCCTGTCCAATTTTTTGTAGGCATAGCAGAAAAGAAAATATAAATCAGTTTCTTTTGCTTGCCCTTGGACTACATCTGTGTTTGGCTAAAGGTATAAGCACAAAGGGCAGCCCCCTTGCCTCTCCAGTGAGCTGGAGGCAGCAGTGTCTCTAAGGTAAACTAATTACTGCACCTACTTTTAAGCTTGTGGGATCCATGGTTCCCCTCCAAAAGAGTGTCAGCCAGGGATATATAATCATAAAAGCATAGAATGGTTTGGGTTGGAAGGGACCTTTCTAGTTCAAACCCCCTGCAGGGAGCAGGGACATCTGCAACTAGAGCAGGTTGCTCAGAGCCCCAGCCAACCTCACCTGGAATGTT
>WUAM01000274.1:130774-140859 GCA_024336885.1 Actenoides hombroni | reverse complement strand
GAGGTTGGCTGGGGCTCTGAGCAACCTGCTCTAGTTGCAGATGTCCCTGCTCCCTGCAGGGGGGTTGGACTAGATGACAATGAAAGGTCCCTTCCTACTCAAACCATTCTATGATTCTGTGAAAACCCCCAAATTCCCCAGTCTAAGATGCCTCTGCATGAGTGTCACCCTTGCAAGTGGGATGTTTCTGTGCATGTCTGCTGGCTTAGCACCTACCCAAGGAGCAACTGCTGTCTGCACATGGATTAAAGCCCTTGGGGAGGAGAAAAACTCTCCCCATGCTATCTTGGCCCTAGGAGACCTTTTTTTTTTTTTCCTGTTTGAAAGGATCAGGAAATGCATTCCTCTGGGACGAAGCAGGCACACACTATGGAGGTTCTGGCAAGAATCCTGCTTGCTTGATGCAAGCATAGAGGAAGATTGTGCTGGCTCTACCATTAGAAATGCTCAGGACCTGCTGATAATGCTGTGTTCCTGTCACATGGGATTTTAACATTACTCAGAGCAGAAAATTTGGCAAACTGGAGATGTTAGGTACAATAACACAGGCTGGTTGCTCTTTCCTGGCCGCCTGTTGCAGGATCACACCAAGGAAAAATACACAAATATGGGAAACACCTTACAAAACGCCCCTGTGCTTTGATTTGTCAGGACTTGGCTTCCTGTTGCATATCTACAGGGAAATGGTCTCTTGTTGCACTTCATGTTTTTGCAATGGGGTTTTATCTCTTGCTGTCACTTTGAATGCATCTGATTTGCATGCACTTGCTCTGGATACAGCCCAGGATGCCATGGGCTTCTGGGCTGTGAGCACATGTTGCCAGCTCATGTCCAACTTTTCACCCTCCAGCATCCCTAAGTCCTTCTCCATAGGGCTGCTCTCCATCCCTTCATCCCCAGCCTGGATTGTTACCAGGGGCTGTCCCGACCCATGGGCAGGACCTTGCACTTGACCTTGTTGAACCTCAGGAGGTTCATATGGTCCCACTTCTCCAGCTTGTCCAGGTCCCTCTGGATGGATCCCATCCCTCAGGTGTGTCACCCTCACCACTCAGCTGGTGCCATATGCAAACTTGCTGAGGGTGCAAGGCGACTTGTTTTAGGATTTTTCCTTTTTGTTTTTTGCATGCATGGAGAGTGCACAGCAGACTGTTACCTTTCTGAAGCACAAACAGCTGGGAGCTCAGAAAGCCACAGTCAGTAACAGCTTGTATGTATTTTTGGAGAATGCTGCAGTTTTGGAACAGAGAGAAGAGACCCTGTCACCTAATTGAAAAGTGAAAGGAAGCTGGATTTTATCTTTGCCTTTGAAAAACATTCTAATCTCTGAGCTCTACCCTTAAAAGCCGTGAAAGGAGTTTTATTGCTTTTGCCTTGTAGAAGCTCTTCAAGAAGGGAACAGTGGCACTCACAGCACAGGACTTTTTGACCTCCCTGGTGTTTAGTAATCAGTCTCAGTTTCAAAGAAAAAGAGATCATTTTAAACCAATGAACTTTCCACCTCTTTCTGCGAATTAAAAGCATCTCACTTCAGTTGAATGAACTTATTTGTCTGACTCATGTTAAATTTGGGTTGAGAGTTGCAACAGCGTCGTTGCTGAACTGATGTGGGATGTCAGCAACGAAGCCGCTGGCTCTGGCCCTGTGCCTAAAAATACACTGTGGTTTGCCATGAGAACTGCACCCCCGCCAAACTCCTTCTGCTATTATACATCTACAGTAGCACATCAAATCTAATTAATGCCCTCCACCCAGTGATTCCCATAAAAGCCTGCAGAACAGGGGGTGGGTTGCACATCCAAGAAATCCTCCTCTCCCTCAGCCTCTCACTTGCTGATGGGATGTTGGACACTTGCCTCGGACATGCAGTCATCTAGTGAGGCTGGGATGGAGTTTAGATGATCCAAGCTCTCCATCTTCCACCTATCCTCTTTTGCCAGTTCCTCTTTGCTCATGAACGGTGGCAGCGTGACACCCGGGGCTAGAATAATGTCCTGCAGGGCTGTAAGCACCAGCTGAGGCTAAATTAAGCAGAGACCCATCTGGACCCATCTGGCCTTCAGCTGCAAAGTGGTGCTCTCCTGAACAGACAAGGAATATAGGGGGGAGATGCAGGATCTCTCCCCTTCCATGGACCAGCATGGGAGAGGATGTCCCTTCTATATCACTGTTGTTCTGTGGGAAAGATGTGACTAAAAGAAATTAAAAGCATTGAAGAGAGTAGGACTCACTAGAATTCAGTTGGGATTTCCAGAAGGAGGAGAATGGAAAGGGGCTGGGAGAGGGGATGGATCTGTGGCTTCTCCCTGTGTCTCCCCAGTACATCCCTGCTCTGGGTGGCTCTGGGTCAACCCCTCTTGGCTTGGATTCATACAATCATAGAATGGTTTGGGTTGGAAGGGACCTTTCATTGTCATCTAGTCCAACCCCCCTGCAGGGAGCATGGACATCTGCAACTAGAGCAGGTTGCTCAGAGCCCCAGCCAACCTCACCTGGAATGTTTCCAGGGGTGGGACATCTGCTACCTCTTTGGGCAACCTGGGACAGGGTCTCACCATCCTCAGTATGAAATGCTTCTTCCTTCCTCTGGTCTAAATCTCCCTCCTTTAGTTTAAAACCATCACCCCTTGTCCTGTCACAACAACCATGCAGAAACTTTGGTTATAGTTGGTAAGACATGCAAAGCAGGAAGGAAATGTGTGTCTCCAGGCACAAAGCTCAGCACTCGCCCCAGTTTTGCCTTCTGCTGCATCAGAGCAGCCACCGTTTTCCCAGTAGGTCCCTGGAGCTGCAGTGCCTCGTGTTTTGTCTTTAGGGTTGCTTCCAGGTTTCCTCTCACTGCACAAAGCAAAGCTGTTGTTCCTTCTTGTGCTTGGTTCTGGTTTGGGATGGAGATACAACATAGCAGTGAGGAAATGTAGTATCCCCATGGTAGCTCTCTGCCTGGACTCTGTGGCACAAAGCCCCATCCCTGACACGCTGTGAAGAGGAAGGGAGGGATGCGGTCAGGGCAGGGTTTTACAGACCAGCAGATCAGCAAGAACGGATATTGTGATAACCTTTAGGTCAACCTTGTCTAAATACAGCTACAGCTTCAAAGACGGTCGGCATTTCCTTGGCTGCTTTTGGTTTCAGGGCTTCTGATTGTCCAAAGCAGGAGAAAAACAATCAGTAGCAGAGCAACAAAAAGCTGCAAGCACTTGAAGACATTGACTGAGCTTTTCTACCATGTTCGTAAAGCCCCGGCACAATATCTTACCCACAGCAAGAACCTCCAGTCACAGCAGCCATGATAAGACATAGGAATACACTGATCTGCTCTGTCCACAGTGATGTTTCTGCACCACCTGCTGTGGGCTTCATTTCTGGAGGTCAAAAAGGAATTTCACGTGCTCCAGGATGAGCTATCCTTGTACCACATGCTGTCTGCAGACCTCTGGGAGTACACATGTCTCTGTAGATTATGAGGCAGCCTTGGAATAACATGTTCAAACCACGCTGTGGGTACATTTCTCCACTGTCGAGTTCACCAGATGAGGTCACAGCAGCAAAGACTGGCCCATGGCTCAGTCCTTCGTGCTACCAAAAGCACTAATTCTATTTTCTGATTCTCATCTTACCTTCATTAGCTTTTCTTTCTCCTGCCTTGGTCTATACAACTCATAGAATTATAGAATGGTTTGGGTTGGAAGGGATCTTTAAAGGTCGTCTGAGCCCTTGGTGGTTTCTCCAGACCAAGGACCATCCTCCTCAATGGGCATCATCCAGCAAACACTGAACAAAAGCTTAGCCCTCTGTCAATTTGCAGACTTACTTGCCTCCTCCCATCAGCCGAGACAGTTCTAGATTATTTATTCTACAACCACATTTCAGCTTTATCTTTATTTGATAATATCTTTGTTTGATGTTCCTAGAATGATTTGTGCACTTAATGTTAACATTAATGATGATACACATTTGCTCTTTTGATCTTCTTTTCATAAATCAGTCACTCCAGACCCACAACATTTTTATTTCTCTGCTTTAAAACTTGTCAGGAAGTTTCTAGCACCAAAGTATCCTTAATAATACTATTTGAGGGATGATCACAGCAAAGCTATAAAGTTGTCATGATCTCAGGAGGAGAAGGATGAGGCTGTTACTGGGCAAACTGTTTCCAGTCAAGACTAGTTGTTGGGTTTTTTTCCAAATAATTCCAGTTTAATTCTGCCTCCATGAGCCTGAACCATTTCTCATGGCTGTGTCCCAGATTGTGGGGAACTACAATGTTTGAGAGTTTTCCATTTACTGAGTAGCCAAAGTTTAGCTCATACTTTACCATCTATAGCTGCTTATGCTGTCGTACCCCAACCTAGGCAGTTGTATTCTGCCTACTAAAGGCTTTCCCTGTGCTTTCAGTTGGGCACAGGGTCTGTCGGTCTTGCAGGCTGACTGGCTGTTGCATTGCAGCTGGCAAAGCACCTCCACAGCCCCTGCAGCTCTGGGTAATGTGAAGTGTCTGGAAAGGGGAAAGGTGATCTCAGGAGCACCTTAAACAAAGATAGGAGCATTGTCCTTGCTCAGCATTTCTCATCTGCAAGACCTGTCTTGTATACTCAATGATCTCCCAGTTCAGGTTTCGTTCTGTGACACTCTGAAGTCACCTTCAAAATGCCCTACAAAGGGGGGTAGTGACGCTTCCTTCTCGCCCTGACAAAGCCTCCCCTGTAATGTCAGCACATGTTGTCTGCAAACAGATGCCTCGTGAGAAAGCTCAGATGGATTTTATGGGAAGAAGGCCTACATGTCCTGGTCATGTCCAAGCTGTGGCAGTTCTGGCTGGCTGTCATGCAATCTCATCTGGATATCAGTCCATCTTCCCGGTGCTTTCCTCCTAAACCTCACTGGTAGGAGGTTTCAAAAACCTCATTCCCTGGATGTTGCATAGCTTTGCCTAATTTCCAGTCTATATCTTAGTCTTTAGTTGGTTATTCTGCCCCCAAATCCTGATTAAATTTTTTTTCCTAATCATTGCTATATTGCTATTGGTCACAGGAGGCCAATATAGAAAGGAATATTTATATATTCAGTTACATAAAAGGACTTTGCTGGATGAGGGAGATTAGCTAGTCCTCTGTTGCTCAAGAGCTTCTCCATCTAAGCACCCATCTGAGCAACAGGTTGGTTTTCCTGGTCTGGATCTGGCCTCCAGTGGTGATGAAGCAGGGGCTGCACACCCAAAGCTCTTCTGGAAACACCATTCTTGGTTCTTCCTCACATGGTACTTACTCCTTCCATGGCTGCATCATATGCAGAGAAAGAATCATAGAACCACAGAATTATTTGGGTTGAAATGGACCTTAAAGATCATCTCTTTCCAAGCCACCCCTGCCATGGGCTGAGACACCTCCCACTAGACTAGATTGCTCAAAGCCCCACCTAAACTGGTCTTGAACAGATCCAGTGATGGACCATCCACAACTTTCCTGGGCAAACGGTGCCAGTGTCTCACCTCCCTCAGAGAGAAAAATGTTTTCCTCATATCTAATCTAAATGTCCCCTCTTCCAGTTTGAAGCAATCATCCTTCATCCTATCACTGCAAGCCTTTTTAGAAAGTCCATCCCCAGGTTGCTGATAGCCCCCCCTTCAGATACTGGAAGGCTGCAAGAAGGTCTCCCCAGAGCCTTCTCTTCTCCAGGCTGAACAACCTCAACTCTCTCAGCCTGGCCTCACAGCAGAGGGGTTCCTGCCTCATTGTTGTGTCCTCCCCTGGCCCTACTCCAACAGGTCCGTGTCCTTGTTTTGGGGACTCCAGAGCAGGATGCAGTACTCCAGGTACTCTCTCACAAGAGTGGAATAACCTGGAGCTATTTGTCATTCTTCTCTTTTCCAACATTTCCATCTGTGAAGCAGAAATACATTTTAAATCCTAAGTGCATGGCTGTGCCCTTTGCAATATGGTTGCACTAGGTTGGATGTGGGTTAATGCTTGGATTGATTGTACAATCCTATGATTTTTATGATTCTAAGTTTGGTTCAGTTTCTGTTATTTTAGCCCTTTAGTTACCTAGTTTTTCCTATCTGGCGTTCCAGCCTACTCTGTATGGACAATTCCCACCTTCCTTCTCCTCTGCAGAATAAGTCTTCTCACTAAAAGGAGGTACTGAAAATATTAACAGGGTCTTCTCCCAGACAGCAGCACCTCTCAGCGTCTCAGCAGATCCTTCTGAGATGCTCCATTCTCTTGCTCCTATTTAGCTATGTTGTGTTTATTCTCTTAATTTTCACATTTAGTTTATAGTTTCTCATTTGGTGCTGCACATTTTACTTTGCTCAGGTCTGTAGAGACTAGGCCTACTGCATTCCCTTCATTCATTTAAACACTGGTGTGGATGAGGAGGGAGAACAAGTTGCTGCTGATCCATACATCCCTACCTCAAGGTAACCATCCATCTGACAGACATGTGGGTGCCAGCCAGAAGAGATGACATAGAAAATGGGATTGAGGGCACCCTCAGCAAGTTTGCAGATGACACCGGCTGAGTGGTGTGGGTGACACACCTGAGGGATGGGATCCATCCAGAGGGACCTGGACAAGCTGGAGAAGTGGGACCGTATGAACCTCCTGAGGTTCAACAAGGCCAAGTGCAAGGTCCTGCCCATGGGTCAGGACAGCCCCTGGTAACAATCCAGGCTGGGGATGAAGGAATGGAGAACAGCCCTGTGAAGAAGGACTTAGGGGGTGAAAAGTTGGACATGAGCCAGCAACGTGCACTCACTGCCCAGAAGCCAATGGCATCCTGGGCTGCATCCAGAGCAGTGTGGTCAGCAGGTCAGGGAGGGGATTCTGCCCCTCTGCTCCACTCTGGTGAGACCCCCCTGCAGTGCTGTGTCTGGAGTCCTCTGCACAGGAGACACATGGACCTGTTGGAATGGGGCCAGGGGAGGACATTCCAGGTGAGGTTGGCTGGGGCTCTGAGCAACCTGCTCTCGTTGCAGATGTCCCTGCTACTTGCAGGCTGGCTGGACTATATGAGCTTGACATGTCCCTTCCAACCCAAACCATTCTATGATGATTCTATGAGTCTATGAATCTATGAGTCTATGATTCTATGATTCTTTGAAAAGGATTATGCCTTTTTCATGTTGAGTCCTTCATGTCAAAGCTTCACATGTGTCACTTCAGAAAGGAAAAATGCAGAAATGGGGTGGAAAGGAACCATGCTCCTTCTTTGATGTTGCTAATGTGGAGCTGGAAGAGTCAATCAAGGTCATCTCCTGTGGGTTGGGAGAAAGAGGCCAGGAGATTAAATACTTTGCAGAACAGAAGAGCTGGATTTCTTGGGGGGTTTCACAGTGGGACTGCAGGGACATGAACTGTGGAAGTGCTCATGGTGTGGAGTAATGTGACAGCTCTGTGGTGACCTACAAAAGTGCATCTATGGGGATTTTCTGCTGGGGTGGTGAGGGACATGTCCCCTGTCATCTGTACAGTATCTTCAGTTATTATTTTCAGTTGTCCTCCTGGATAATTGGAGCAGACACTTGGGCAAAAAGGCAAATGCTGAGCTGGATGTGGAGCTCCATCTTGAAGGAGGTGTATATAGCAGAGTAGTGGGTTAAGAAGTCACCCCCAATTTCCCAGGGAAAACCCCATCTCTGTGGGCAGTGCCTCAAGCTGTGGAATGGGGAGCTGGCAAGTTTAGGAACACAGTGTGCAGACTGGATTGACTTGTTTTATCCCAAAAAGCAGCTGGTACATCTCAAATATTTCATCTGTTCCTGCTGGAGGTGGCATAGCTTGGCAAGGTTCAGGCAACGTAGGTCCCTCCAGTCCTGAAGCAGCAGGTTTGTGACAAGGAGAAGTAAAATGTAGCCAGGACCCTTCCTACTCTGTCATGACGATGCTCCATGGATGCTGGTGTTGCTCTTGGATACATCATTGGATTGCACCAGCATGTCCAATCCTGCAAGGAGCCTCCTGCCCTGTGTTGGGGTCAGTGGGGACTTTCCATCCTGTGGAGAGTATTTTCAGGGTACAAACAGCTGACAAGTCTGTCTGGGGTTGTCGCCAGGGGTCCCAGTGGACATCTCAGGCCCAGCATGGTGGAGTGGTGCTGGGGCAGCAATTCAACCCTTCTATGTAGGCAGAGACATTGTGCAACGGCACTGGGGAACTGAAAAATAACTTCTCCAGTTTCTGTCTCGGGACAGATCGCCTGGGTTTGCACAAACCCTCCCATGTTTATCCAGCAGTGACCTGGTGTGCTTCCAGTGCACACGAAAAGCTGAAATGAAAATAACTGTCAGGGAAGTCTTTTAGACGCCTGTTACAATTTGGGTTATCAGTTAGTGGGGAAGACGTTAATGAGTGGGCACAGGGAAATGAGCAAGCAATGTGCACTTGCAGCCCCGAAGCTGATGGCACCCTGGGCTGCATCCAGAGCAGCGTGGGCAGCAGGTCAGGGAGGGGATTCTGCCCCTCTGCTTTGCTCTGGGGAGACCCCCCTGCAGTGCTGGGTCCAGCTCTGGAGTCCTCAGCACAGGAGAGACAGGGACCTGCTGGAGCAGGGCCAGAGGAGGCCACGGCAAGGCTGGGAGGGCTGGAACCCCTCTGCTGTGAGGCCAGGCTGAGAGAGTTGGGGTTGTTCAGCCTGGAGAAGAGAAGGATCCAGGGAGATCTACTTGTGGCCTTCCAGTATCTGAAGGGGGCCTACAAGAAACCTGAGGAGGGACTGTTTACAAGGGCTTGTATTGATAGGTTGAAGGGTGATTGCTTCAAACTGGAAGAGGGGAGATTTAAATTAGAAATGAGGAAGAAGTTCTTTACTTTGATTGTGATGAGACACTATCACGGGTTGCCCAGGGAATTTGTGGATGCTCCATCCCTGGATGTGTTCAGGACCAGTTTAGGTGGGGCTTTGAGCAACCTGTTCTAGTGGAAGGTGTCCCAGCCCACAGCAAGGGTGTTGGAACTAGATGTCCATTAAGGTCCCTTCCAACCCAAACCATTCTATGTTTCTATGATCCTGTAAATGAGTGTTTTCTGGAAACCTTTGCTTCTGGGGCTGCAATGCTCTGAGGCTGCTTCATTAAAGCTACAAAAGCACTGGCAAAGGTCCTCTAGACAGGGCATTATCTGAGGAACAACTGGGAGCCAAGTATCAGGGTATGGTGGTGCTGCAGGCATGTTTCAGGAACAGGCTGGTCTCTACATTCAGATTTTCCCCAAGGAGCTTTAGAGACAGGCACAAACAGCAGCTAAAATTAATCATCCCATTTCATGTGTGCAAGGTGCCTGTTGTCTGGTTATTTTAACACTCCTGGAAATAGGATCCCTTCTGGGACCCACACTTGCTGAAAGAGGTATAATGAAGGGTTTGTAAGGAGTATGACCTTGTCAGGAGGAAAATAATTCTTTTTCAAGCCCTGAGGTTTTACATTTTGTTTGTTTAATATGAAAATAGCTTCCCTCACCTTGTTTTTCACTGGGCCGGGATCACCAGGTTCTGCACAGCCAGAGGGAAGCTCTGTCTCAAATGAAGCAAGGAAAACCTCTCTGACACAGACCAGGTCATTTATCCCTATTTCCAGTGGTTTATTTGAATAAAACCAGACTGTCAGCATCTCTGGCTGCCCTTCTTACAGTTCCAATAGCAGTTCGGTGAAAACAGGACCCTGTCTCGTGAGCAAGCTGCCTTCATTTGTCTTTCCTTCAAAGCAAGTCCCAGTCGCAGCCCCACTCAGTCATGCCTGATTTATTCATTTATGTGTGAGTAAACAGGGGCTTTCTCCAGATAAAGGTCAGGTTAGGGATGCTTTTCCTAATCCAAACCATGAGGGAACATCATGCTGGTGTACAAAGAGCTGAACATGAGCCAGCAATGTGCATTCACAGCCCAGAAGCCAATGGAATCCTGGGCTGCATCCAGAGCAGCGTGGACAGCAGGTCAGGGAGGGGATTCTGCCCCTCTGCTCCGCTCTGGTGAGACCCCCCTGCAGTGCTGGGTCCAGCTCTGGAGTCCTCAGCACAGGAGAGACAGGAACCTGCTGGAGCGGGGCCAGCGGAGGCCACGGCAAGGCTGGGAGGGCTGGAACCCCTCTG
>WUAM01000274.1:103538-113893 GCA_024336885.1 Actenoides hombroni | reverse complement strand
AAGGCCTGTCCCACGCTGCCCAGGGCAGTGGTGGATTCCCCATCCCTGGAGGGGTTTCAAAGCCATGGAGATGTGGTGCTGAGGGCCATGGTTTAGTGGTGACCTGGCAGTGTTGGGTTAATGGTTGGACTTGATGATCTTTAAGGTCTTTTCCAACTAAAATGATTCTATTATTCTATGATTCTATGACCTAACTACACATTGGCAAGTGGAGGAATCCAAATTGCCCTCATGAAGTTTTGGGGACTCTGTGCTCGCCTATTTTTTTCCCAGCTTCAGATTTTTTCTGCGACTGCAGGAGCACTCTGGAGCCGAGGCTGAGCAGAAATACAGAGATATTCAGAATTTTTTTCAAACAGGAGTACAAGAGGCCAAACATGGAGGATGTAGGTCTGGCCAGGCTGAGAAATGGTGAGGTTGCACTTCACCTGCTCCTTCAGTCTCAGCTCTGTTCATAGGCATTGCTCAAGGGACACCTACAACGTGGGGTGTGAGGGAAGCAAGCAAGATGCAGATAGAAAACTGCAAATATTTGCAGATAGATTCTCCATCAGGCAATCCTGGAGGAAACAGAAAGATGTGGATAAAGCAGTGACCTGGGAGCTGAGAAACTGCTATGGTGGGCAAGGACACAACTTGAAGGACCTTAATAGCAGAGTCAGTATCTGCACCTCCAAGAGTGGAGTAGGCAGTGGCATAGAGAGAAAGATAAACATGTTGGAGAGTATAGAGACCCCACAGAGATGGAGGGGGGGGGGAGGGGGAGTGCTGGGTCATGATAGTCAAGGACAAAATTTCTTATTAGCTCTTGTGTCTTGATGCCTTCAGAGAGTGTCCAGAGAAGCCAGTCATAGAGAAAGATCTTCTCTCTTCATCTCCTAAGTGTTTCCAGCATGGGAACAAGACATAGCAGCTGGCTTTGTCCCCTCAGCTGCATCACTCTGTGCTTCCCAGACATACTGAGGTTTGTCTGGGTGGAAGGTGATGGGAAATGCCAGGGTGTGAATGCACCTGTAGAAATACTAAAGCCAGGTAGATAGGGATGGGATACAGACAAATGGGGACACCATTGACTGTGAGCAAACTGGGAACACTGCGGAAAGTTCTACTCCCAGCCTGTCTGACAGACACACAACCCTATGTAATGCTTTGGTGCAGACCAGCACTGGCAATGGGAGGGTGCCATACAGGTGCCAGCTCATGTCCCTGAGCTGCCTTCATCCTGCTGTCCCACTGAGAGACAGACTGGAGCCGTGTCTTGTCCTAGAGGAAGGAAGTGCAGCAGCTTTGCCTAAGATTCACCAACACCAAAATAAGCACGAATTTGAAGGGAAAAGATACCCCTTACAGACTCCTTTCCAAAAAAAGATTGTCATTGTCAGCAAAGAGGACTCCAAGAGAGATGGGAAGGGCCAGACATTTTGGAATCTTGATCTTCCTCATTGCACATAGATGATCCTGACTAGACTGAGGCATGTAAGTCTTAGTGCTGGCAGACGTGTGGGTAGCATAGGGTGGGTGGGTGAAATCTAGGAGCAAAAGACTGAAACCCATCTGGACTAAAACAAATATCACCTTCCCTTCCAGAGGACCTCACATTAAGTCCTGTTGCATTGAGCTCCTGCACCCAGGAGCTCTTGGACACTGATGATAATGACAGGCAAGCCCAGAGGAAATTACAGCTTTACCATTTCCAGGAAACTGGAGAAAAGCTGTGATTAACATCCTGGAGTGCCAATGGTGGCTGCTGAAATCCCTGCTGCAAAGCCTCCTGGGCTCCTCATACATCAAGGGAGCAATTGAAGAAGATGTTCCAGGAACAGAGCACACAGAAATGAGTGTTATCTAAAAAAAGCCAGGAGGTTATGGTGATTCAAGTATCAGCTGCAGGGAGCATGCAGCAAAACAGTAACATCTCCCAACAATGTAATGTCTGATCTTCTGTGTGGTGTCCACCACCCCATTCCCACCCCCCAGACCTGCTTCTTGTGTACTGGTCTAACACACCCATTTTCCTGAGCCTGGGAGCCATCAAAAGTGCAAACAGTGCACAGAGCAGAGAAATGAGCCAGGGACTGATGAGGCCCATGATTATTTTCAAGCCACAAGCATCTTTTCTCACCCCTCTGTACAGTTGCCAAGATTCAATCCAACTTAAATCCCTTAAATGCAGTTGTCCACATGTTTCCATGTGCATTGAGTTCGTCAGCTCCCATTAAAGCCTAGATTTTGCTGTACAAATACAGCTGTGGGGTGTTATTTCGGACACCAGGGCCCTAAAGATTTAAAGTACGTTCATTCATACTCCATCCAGCAAGAGCATCCCATGGGCTGGCACATCACAGCAGATGCACACAACCTGTCACTGCTGCAGGGCCACCAAGCAGAGGCCACAGATGAGGTTGTGATGGACCAGGTCAGGTAGCACCTGGATGGTTTCTGCCTATAAAGCCTCTCTGGGAGAGGACAACAGAAGGAGAATGCACAAAGGTTAATGTAGAGCCTGCCCCAGATCCTTCCACCAAGAAATTTTATGTTTATTTTTAATCCATATATGTGAAATAATGAATGTTTTCCAGGTTCCCAGAGGGAATGATTCCTTCCGCTTATTTCTGGAATCAGGAGCAAGAAGACTGTGCAGGTGCTGGGAAATGCATGGGAAAGGGCTGTTCCCCAGCACATCCCTTTGGGATCAGGAGCACATCCTACTGCGGGGTCCTCAGCCTACCCCTCCACCCCATGCAGTCCTCTCCTGTACTCCCTTTTGCACCAGATCCATCCCAGATCTGTAAACTATTCAGAGGAGCACAAGGGCCCTGAAGGCTGCAAGATTAAAACCTTCCGAAGACAACAGCCCTGCGTAATCATTAAGGCTGAGTTTGGCACATACTGACCAAATGGCCAAGTCTTAAAGAACACAGTTCTCTAAAACATGTCAGATCCTTGAACACCCTCAGATCCCATTGGGGATGCTGGAAAGCAGCACATGCTGGGGCAAATCCAAGCCCTGGAAGGTGATGGAGACTTTCATACACACTTCTGACCTCTTTTGGTCCACTCACAGCTACAGCTTTAAGTTAAATGCATCTTTTGAGCCAGAGGACCCTGCCCATAGCCTGGGTATAGTTAAATAATAGAGAAGGAGGGAGAAATCAGGCAGCAAATGTATATATTAATAATAAATAGGGAAGGAGAAAGAATTGAACAAAAGCAAAGGCAAGAGTGAAAAGAGTAGATGAAACATGAAGCGGAAAGTGACCTAAGACACCACGGACAGTGGTAGAGGAAAAAGCTAGAGGTCCTCCTTGGCTTCAAGGGCAAGTGTAGAGTCCTACACCTGAGGAAGGATAACCCCCTCCACCAGTACAGGTGAGGGGTTGACCTGCTGGAAAGCAGCTCCATGGAGAAGGACCTGGGAGTCCTGGGACAACAGGTGAACTATGAGCCAGCAGTAGCCAAGAAGGCCAATGGTGCCATTGGGTCCATGAAGAAGAGTGTGGCCAGCAGGTCAATGGAGCTTCTCCTCCCAACTTACTCTGCTCTACTCGACTTGACTCGACTCGACTCGACTCGACTCTACTCTACTCTACTCTACTCTACTCTACTCTACTCTACTCTACTCTGCCCTAGGGAGGCTACCTCTGGAGAACTGTGTCCAGTTCTAGGCTCCCCAGTTCAAGAGAGACAAGGAACTACTGGAGAGTCCAGCACAAGCTGTGAAGATGCTGAGGGGACTGGAGCACCTCTGTGCTGAGGAAAGGCCGAGAGCCCTGGGGCTGTTTAGCCTGGACCTACAAGAAGCCTCTGACCTTGGTGGCTGGAAGCTGGGGTCCTGCCAGCATGCCCAAGGGCATCTAAAACAGCTCTGGACACCTCTGATAGGCAGCTGGACCAGTATCATTTATGCAGGAAAATCTGAGGCCTCAAGGGTTAAAAACACATTTGATAGCTACAATGCAAAAAGCAGCATCAGAAACTTCTCTTCAGCCTTCTGCTTCTCAGCCCACAGATTTACAATCTCTCTGCAGCTCGTTTTCACCACAGCCCGATTTGCTGCACAGTGATGGTTGTCTGAACTAAATCGTACAGCAACCTGTTTAAACTGCAGTAAATCCTGGTGCCTCTGCACTTACTCACTGATAAAGGTGGTGTCTCAGTAAATAAGAGGAGGGTGAGAAGCAAAACATCTGCACGTCTGAGGAGATGAGCTTGTTTCCTTCCCTGGCTGACAAGCTGCAGCCAGACTGCTTATCTGGCTAAGACTTCTGGCCCATGTTGTACTCCAATCCACGCTCAGGAAAAAACACAACAGTTTCCAGGAATCAGCTAACAATGAATTATTATCTAGGAGATAATGAGCAAAGCCCAGAGCTCATGACTCAGTCCTGGCTAGTTCCTAGTGCAGAGAGAGCTACAGTGTTTTAGTTTTAAGATAGTATATTTAACTTCCATGTGTGCCTTTATGAAAAGAAGAAAATAGACCAAGGATACCTAATTTAATAGAATTGTAGAATCATTTTGGTTGGAAATGACCTTTAAGATCATATTAATCTAACACTGCCAGGTGACCACTAAACTATGTCCCTCAGCACCTCATCTACATGTATTTTAAATCCTGCCAAGGATGGGGACTCCACCACCTCCCTGAGCAGCCTGTTCCACTGCTTAACAACCTTTCAGTGAAGAAAGGATTTCTGAGATTTTCTGAAGGAATTTCAGTTTCTGAGGGAGCAGGGGGAAAAAAAAAAAAATAAGGAGATGCTTCTGTTGCACCTTGAAACTGCTGTGTGCCTTTTAATCTTCTAGAATGTAGCTTGGGTTCCTTTGGGAATACATGTCTTTCACAACAGTAAGCTAGCAATATTAGGTCTTTTGCTCAAAAAAAAATCATTTGCTGCAGGTGGGATTGGACAGCATGGCCACAGCACTGAAGGGAGATTCATCTGACCAAATGCAGCATGGAAACCTCTCAGTCAGAGACAATATCCATGGGACAACCTACACTCAAGAAGATAACATGGACATTTCTAGGTTAGGATTAGTATCCTCCCAAAGCAGGAGTCTCAAATGATGGCTCAGACCCCAGATAACCCTCATCCCACTTGACCACAAGGACGCAGCTGAGAAGTTGACCTGCTGACCTGTTTTCCTAATGGAGTTTCTCTGCACACAGGATGTGTGTGTGGTCCCCCCTCTCTATGGGCAACGTTCCCACATCTCCATCCATCAGCCATCCAAGAATTCAGAGTAGGGAGCATTTCCTGACACATCTATTCATGCCCAGTCATTGCAGCCTGGAGAGAAGGAGGAGGGTTGGAGTGCGCACAGAGGTAACAGGAGATGCTGAAGACAGTTTGACTCTGCCAAGACATGTCAGGCATGGCTGCCTGAGCTGTTTTCCAATTCTGTATGAAACAATCTCTTCTCTTCATCACTTCCATATTTGTGGGGTTTTTTTTCTCTCTATACTAAAATGGGGATATGATAACCCCCAGGGAAGAGTTATCCTCTTTTTTGCTTAGAGTCTTGTCACGTACCTTGGAGAGGGCAGGGAAGAATTCCCATCAAGCTGTCAAGAATCTGGTGCCTGTCAGCTTGCAAAAGCTTGGGGATAAAACTCTCATCTAGTGAATCCCCATGTAGCATGGGGATGCTACTCTTTGGGGTGCTTTCTGCCTGTGATCCAATCCTCTATGCTTAATTCCCTTCTAACTTTTTCAGATGTAGGAATAATAAGTGAACTCAAAATCTTGAAGCTAGGAATAAATCATGACATGGGTGACACTTATAATCAAGAGTTTCTTAATTGCTCTGTTTTGTGCATAAAAGTTAAAGACTCCAAAAGCCTGTGAAAGGAAGAGGATGAGAAGATGATTGGAACAGAAAAACACAAGATCAAGGAGAAGACAGTCATAAGAAACCTTTTTCAAATACCAAAGATAAGGGAGGCAAGAAAAGAACAAGTGATTTCATTTGTGACTATAACTATGTTTATTTCTGCCTTTTGGGGACAGAAATACAGGGATTTGCTCTCTCCTGGGGTGAAATGTGGTGGCTATTTAATACCATAAAGTATCAAAGATGAAGGCAGTATATCAAGAAGAATTAAAACCAACTGGGAAATGGTGGGGATTTTGTTGAAATAAACCCCCATGGAAACAGGAAAATGTTTCATTAGAACTTCCATGGCTGCACTGACAAGAGATTCATGCTCCAAAGAGCCATGAAACTGCAGCCCAAGGCACCTTCTGTGAGTCCCATGTGTGTCTCCTGATCCTGCATCTCCATCCTGAAGGACTCCACCCAAGGCCAAGGAGACATCCATATGCCATTGCAGGTGGTGCCAGGCCTGAATGTCCAGCTTTAAGAAGAGTGAGATTGCCACTCTCTTGAGACTTGACTTTCTTATTTTTCATCATTTTCTTTATTTCCAAGTGGATCCCATAGAGTAGGAGCCTGCCTATGACGCTCATGGTTGGATGGGTGTGAGAAGAAATGGCAATGGTGCTAGAGGCTGTAAGGTTGAGGCTAGTCCAGCTAAATCCTCAATCCTGTACAGATTTTTCCAACTCAGATGATCTTTTTGTCTTCGTAGTAAAATGTTAAGACCAACCTCATTGCTTCCAGGTGGAAATTAAGAGGCTTTGCAACACTGCAAGAATAAAAACCTCTTTTTTTTTCCTCAGACACTTAAGGAACCTCACACCTGAATTTCCATCTGCTTTTATAATCTTCTTTGCTTCTTTCAATCATGTCTCCAGCCAACTCTGAGCAAGTCTTTTCTCTGAATGTATATAATATCTCTGTTATAGATTAGTGGAAAGAGAGAGGGGAGAAATCTTGATGCTGAAGAGGATTGTAGGGGGTTTTGCATCAGGGTACTGGCCCATGTTTGGGCCAGCATGTCAGAGATTACATTGGGGATTTCCAGAAATAAACATGCAGCTTAAACTGGAGCCAAAATATTCAAGAGCAAAAATATTCAAGAGACCCTGGACCTTGGGTCCAGAAGAGGGACACAAAGATGAGCAGTGGACAGGCTGGGAGAGAGAGGGTTGTTCAGTCTGGACAAGAAAAGGCTCCAGGTACACCTTCTTGTGGCCTTCCAGTATCTGGTGGAGGTATACAGGTAACCTGGGGAGGGACTTTCTTCAAGGGCTTCTGCTGACAGGAAGAGGGGTGATGACTTTAAACTGGAAGAGGGGACGTTTAGATTAGAAATGAGGAAAAAGTTCTTCGCTCTGAGGGTGGTGAGACACTGGCCAGAGACTATGTGGATGCTCCATCCCTGGATGTGTTTAAGACCAGGTTGGACTGGGCTTTGAGAAACCTGTTCTAGTTGGGGATGTCCCTGCCCATGGCAGGGGGGCTAGAACTAGATGTTTTTTTAAGATTCCATCCAACCCAAACCATTCTGTGATTCTGCCATGTTATGATTTTATGACATAGTTGCTTTGCACTGAATTATACTGGGGCTTTTGTGAATGCACTACAAATAACTTCATGTGTATGTAAATTTTGACCCTTAGAAATCTCCATCTTGAGCAAAAACAGGCTGAAGACTATAAAATTTGCTGTGGTTTGTAAATCGCTTTTTAATTTCCTTTAGAAATCTTCAAATATATGGTATGATTACTATGACAAATGGCATATCATCCCAAATAATTGCCCTCTCCAGCAGCATAGGCAGGTGCTTGTAAAAATCCCAGACTCATTAGTTCCTTTCATCATCACCAACAAAACTTGAGTTCACTGATTTCTGAAGGTTTCATCTGTGAACAGAGAATTGAATCTGACCCACTTTGTTTGCACAACTAAATTGCTTTTCACTGATGTTTTTTTCCTCCAGGTCAGTTATTTCTGATTCTCTTTAAGCACTGACAAATGTGAGGGCTTCAGGCACAGATGAATGGTGCATCAGACTTTGGAATAGCTCGGGAACATCTTAATTGCCTTCCCTGTGTCATACATCCTCAGTCTTCCTTTCTGTGACAGCAATGTCCTCAGTAATTTCAGGACTGTCATCGTGTCTCCCCAAGTGAAACTGGTTCTAGAGAACCACAACCCATTTATCTCCACGGGTTTGCAGCATCAAGCCTTGCTAAGAAACCTGGATGGTGCAGTTCCCAGAAGCAGCATCCTCTTGTCATTTCAGTACTTAAAGGGGGCTTATAAGAAAGATGGGGACAGACTTTTGAGCAGGGCCTGTTGCCATAGGACAAGTGATGGTGGTAAACTGAAGGAGAGAGATTCAGACTAGAGAGAAGGAAAAAAATTTTCCCACTGAAGGTGGCGAGACCCTGGCCCAGGTTGCCCAAAGAGGTGATAGAAGCCCCATCCCTGGAAACATTCCAGGTAAGGTTGGCTGGGGCTCTGAGCAACCTGCTCTAGTTGGAGACATCCCTGCTCCCTGAAGGTGGGGTTAGACTAGATGACCTTGAAAAGTTCTTTCCAAGTCAAACCATTCTGTGATTCTTGCAAGACAGGTCCTGGAATGCAGGAGCAATGACACCCTATGGTTTCCATCAGGCTTTATTTAACCTTTTCAGGCATGCACAGACCTCTGGGTGATCTCTCCTGGGCTGACACAGTGAGAAGGTGACAACAGAAGTGGCACTTTGACTCTTCTCCACTTACAGATCACAGCTGGACCACTGAGTCTGGTTTCAATGTCTTGCTTGAAGGACAACCCAAAGAGCATTCATGTGACAGTAATAAGAATAATCAGAGGCTGGGAAAACATGAACTACTGGGAAGTAATTGGTGTCATTTAATCTGGAGGAAGGATGGCTGTGAGGAGACACAATAGCAGTAGTCAATTATGTAAAAGGTCATTGCAAAGAGGGGGGAGAATAAACACCTCTTCCAGGGACAGGACAAGAAGTCATAGACTGAAATTACATCAAGGAAGTACCGGGATGAGATAGTCTTTACAGCCAGAAGGAGAACACAGCCTGGGGCTGGATGCTTATGGAGGGAGGGTTTTAGCCAATTGTCAACCAAGAGAGGTTTCATTGCATCAACCTTCTTTTTGGGACAGTGAGTGTCTAGCTGACCTCTCCCAGTCCCTCCCAGTCTTGTTTTCTACTAACTTAGTCTCACCCATCCCAAAGCACCCATAATGCTATGCACTATAATTGCTACAAACAGTGAGCTGAGTGTGATATATTTTGGGGTGCCCCAGAACTGGGTTATGCTAAGAGAAGAAAATTTTGCAGGAAACAGGAGGTGCTGTTAACTGTAGCTGCACTCTTTGGAAAGTAATTTTGAAATGATGGATCTATTCCTGTGTCCAGGCTCTAAAAGACCAGAGAAATAAATGAGACAGGTTGCAGGGAAGAGTTACATGAATGATTCTGGAGATGGAAAAGCACGTGCTACTGCAAGAGATGAAAGAAGTCCTGGCTATGGAAATTATAACAGCAAAGGTTAAGAGGCCATTAAATCGCTTTCTGTGCTTCTCAATGAAGAAGACAGAGAATGTCTGATACAAGAGGAGGCTTTCCTCTAGCCAGCTAACAGCTGGCAGATGACAAGGGCCAAAGGCTTCATGTTCAAACTGTTTATAACATTGCATGTCAGCCGCACCATTTAACTTGGTGTCATCTGCAAACTTGCTGAGGGTGCCTCAGTTCCACTGTCTATGTCATTGGTGAAGATATTAAACAGCACTGATCCCAGTAAACAGCAGGGTGAGAGAGAAAAGTCTGGTAGAGATGGCGATGTCCTGGCATGAAGAAGGAGCTTGTACAGAGGACCAGAGTTGAAAGGCAGAGTAGTGGGAGATGAGGGACAGAGAAAATGTTATGAGATTTGAGCTCTGGGGCAGGACAGGTAAGAGATGAGGCCTTGCTGGAGGTTCACATAGAATTGCAGAGTTAGAAGATTGTTTCCTACCCAGTAGAGATCATCAGTTGGTGATGGACGTGTAGAATTGTCCTGCTCTCCCCTCTCTCCACTGCCACCACCAGCTCCCCTTTTCTTTCTCTTGGAAATAGAGCAGCCTTGCTCCAACATAGTGGATTAAAGAGCCACACAGAAAAGTCCTGAGGTGAGTCAGATGGAGAGGAGCCATCTGTCCAGCTGGGCTTTTTTGCCAGTATTGACTGCACTGCTTACTTACCTTTTTTTTCATAGATCATAGAATGTTAGGGGTTGGAAGGGACCTCTAGAGTCCAACACACCTGCTAGAGCAGGATTACCTAGGGTATGTCACACAGGAACGCTTCCAGACAGGTTTTGAAGGTCTCTAGAGGAGACTCTACAACCTCTCTGGAGAGCCTGTTCCAGTGCTCTGTCACCCTCACAGTAAAGAAGTTCCTCCTCATGTTGAGGTGGAACCTTCTGTGCTCAAG
>WUAM01000274.1:77551-92761 GCA_024336885.1 Actenoides hombroni | reverse complement strand
CTGTCTCTTGTCCTGTTGCTTGTTCCTCAGGAGAAGAGACTGAGCCCCACCTGGCTCAAACCTCCTTTCAGGGAATTGTCAAGAGTGAGAAGGTCTCCCCTGAGCCTCCTTTTCTCCAGGCTCAACAAGCCCAGGTCCCTCAGCTGCTCCTCACAAGGCTTGTGCTCTAGACTCTTCCCCAGCTCTGTTGCCCTTCTCTAGACATGCTCCAGGCCCTCAATGTCCTTCTTGTAGTGAGAGGCCCAAAACTGAACCCAGGATTCAAGGTCACTGAGTACAGCGTATCCTTGCAAAGATGTTTTAGGGAAAGGAAATATCTACATTCCTATGTGAATATCAGGGTTTGCCTCTATTTCCAGCTAGACATGGAGTAATCCTTCATCTTTTTTAGGTATCTTTTTGTTTAAGGAGGAACAAACTGGACCCCATGGCTGTGGTGTTTCACACAGAGAAATGGGTAGCCTGTAGGTAGGGCAATTCCGTAGACAAAATCCTCCCATGCCTTTTGTTCAACCCTCAAACCTCAGTCTTGGGAAGATGCCTGATTCACCATCTCAGCATCACTTGGTAATTTGTGTCAGTGATGGAAGCAGGAAGGGTTTCCCTAACAAAGGCCAGTAACAGGTCTCTGGGCATCTACCTGGACCACCTCATCAACCAGTGAGGTTGTGTCACTGTTGGAAATAGAGAGGGAGTATGGAGGGGAAGGAGAGACTGGGGTCTCCTGTACAGGCACTGGCTGCTTGTGCATCTGGGATCCAGTGCCTATTTTTTGATGGGATTAACATTTAAGTAATCCAATGGTTTTAAGATCTTGCAAAGCTAGCTCCTGAGTCTGAGATCAGGCTTGAGCCGACATTTCCACTCCAACAGCCCTGAACATCCAACAGCCCCCGATTTTTATACTTGCTTAAAAATCCAACTCTACTTGCAGTTTTCCTGGCCAAACCTGGCGTTTCCTACACAGGTCAAGACACTCTGCACACTCAACCTGGACCATGTGCTGAGTCACCATTTCTGAGCCTCTGGAGTCAGGCAAACCAGGCTGAACAGGGGGAATTTTGTCTCTCCTCCCTCTTGTCCTAGCACAGATCACATCCTGAGTGCTAGCCAGGTATGTCCCACTGATCCCCGCCACAGTCACTTCTCCAAGGTTGTGCCTAATCCAAGCTCTTGCTTTCACTTGCAGGTGCTGCCTGGTCTGTGGCATACAATTTGCCCTTGTAAATGCTTGGAGCTCAGTTTTCACTCTCCCTCCTCCTCCTTCTTACCCTGCCCCTACTCTCCATCACCCACCACTTTGAGAGATAATCCACCTTGTTGTACAACAACTCTCAGCTATGTTTGCATCCCAAGCAGCACAAGGTTTTGTGCCTTTCCCTTTGCCCATCCCCAAGGATGCATTAAATGCTTTTAATAAGAGCTGGGATTAGAGTAGAGTAAATGAATGGGTTATTCCCTCTGACCTCGAGGTCTCGGGTACATTTTCCCAAGGAAAAAAATGAAGCATATTGCAAAAAAACCACTGTTTTGTGCTAAGCCCTGGTTTGCGTGCCCCCATACCAGATGTCATCAGACAACAAGCAGGTCTTCAATGTTGGAGCCAGGCTGTGGCTTTGGTCTGGATGCAGAGAGGAGACGAGGGAGGGGAATAGGGGTGAGGAACCATGTTCTGCCTTCTCTGAATCTTGCTAATTAGTGTTAAAAATCTAATGAAACTGCAATGAGGACCTGCTCTTGTTTGTACGCTGTAATGGATCATGATGCTGAGGTAGCCGGACTCGGGATGTGGAAATGGAGGGTTGTGGTGATGTGACAAGAATTAATGAAGTGTAACCAGACTTTCATATAATTAAAATCAGTAATTGCTGGAAAGATGGCTCATGTGAAACGATGGGCTGGGGGTGGGCAGAGTTGATTAAAACTGGTGACTGGCTACAAATGATTAGATTAAAATCAATTAACTGTAGAATTGCTGTCTGGCATATGGAAGGATAATTCAGTTACATAACTGGCAGCGGGATTTGCACTTTGCAAATGTTGTCTCAGTACATCAGACCAAGCTTAGGCCACCTGGCCATTTAACAGGACTAGCTTCCGAGTTCTGATTTTGACAGTGGGATTCGGTACCACAATGCAAGGAAGAACCCGCAGCCCGGGGCTCTTGTCTCAATAGCGGCGAGTGAAGAGCAAGGAAGTCCAAAGATGGCTACAACCCCCCTATGGTTATTTGTAAACAGGAGCTCTTTTCATTACACTTTTTAAAGACTGGTTGGATTAAGGAAGCATTAGAGGAATTCAGCGTGGGTCGGCTCAGTATCCTCCCTCCTCCCGAGAGCCTGCTGGTGGTGGTGCCCATTAGCGCTAATGCAAGTGCATTAGCACATTGAAAGGATTCCTGTGTTACAGGGTCCCTGATGACTTAATTTCTTCTTCCTGTGTTAAATGGCGGCAAAAGTAGGGGGGTAAAAGCCGGCAGAGGGAAAGCAAATAGCTGCTGCAGCTGCAGGGTGAGTCTCAGCCACCAGTCCTGATCTCCTGCAGGGAGCACTGCAGATGACCCTGTAACATCCTCCTGCTTTGGGGTTTGGGGTTGATAGCTTAAATAAATCCCTATGTCATCTGTGCCTGAGGGAGGTGGTCTCAGATCCTATCCCACCTCTAAGGCTCCTCATGGCAATGTGGATGAGCAATCAGAACTGGGAATAAACCCTGGAGGTACCAGCCCAGAAGGCACTTTTTAACAGATTTTAAAGTTCCTGCTGAAATAATGGATTCACTCATCTTTGATGCAGCTGCACTGACATTGGAGATCCACCTTCTTCATACACATCTTGCTTTTAAGCAGGCATTTTACCAGGTGCTTGTCTGAGCTTCTCTATGGCAAGAGCAAAGGCTGGGGATGTTAGAAACAAGCTCTTTACCATGAGGGTGGTGGAACACTGGAACAGGTTGCCCAGGGAGGTAGTTGAGGCCACATCCCTGGAGATATTCAAGGTGAGGCTCGACAAGGCTCTGAGTAACCTGATATAATTGAGGATGTCCCTGCCCACTTCAAGGGGGGGTCAGACTAGATGACTTTTAGAAGTCCCTTCTGGCCCAAACCATTCTATGATTCATTCCCAGAAGATCTGTCCTGGAAGAGCTCTGGAAATCTCCTACACCAGCAAAAATATGCGTGCTTTCTGCAGAAGAGGCAAAAGTAGATTTAGGTCAAAAATTACTATGTATAGAGCAGAGAACCATCTCCTGAGCCATCTGCCATGCACCAAAGCCAAACTCCGCTTAGAGCCTGCTGAGGCTTTGGAAAAAAAAAAAATAAATCAAAGCCTGGCTTTCATTCAGTGTTTTCAAACCACTTCTGCTCTTTATACGGCTGTTTAAACATGGCCCCACAAAGCTGCCATCCATCATAAATAAGCTCTTGGTTCTTGCTGTCAAGGAGAAATTTAACCCTGCTTCTACCTCTGTACTCCAGGAAAGCTGTGACCAGCATGGGAAATGTTTCTTGGTTTGAGTCCTCATGCCAAGCATCAGCTTTGCCAGGCTGAGTTAACACAGCTTCCATTTTCTGCTGCACTCCCCTATGGTCCTAGGAGAGATCTTTGCAAAAGGTGCACAGCCATTTTATTCAATGAACCAGGATTGGTAATCTCCAAACAGATCCTGCTCCTCTTCCCTTTGTCTACTCTTGTGTTTGATTATTGCATACTGGTGGACAACACCTCTTCTTCCAGCTCTGGGGCCATCATGCCACCTACTTTATCTCTCCATGCCTCAACTGTATCCCATCTGTTTTGAGATCTCAGTTGAGATCTTTCTCTAGTCAGAGGCCTGTAGCTTGTAATGTTCCTCAGGGGTCAGGACTGGGTCCAGTTTTCTCAACAGCTTCATCAATGACCTGGATGAAGGGACTGAGATGACCCTCAGCCAGTTTGCTGATGATACAAAACTAGGAGGAGAGGCTGACACACTGCCATTCAGTGAGACCTGGACATGATGGAGAGTTGGGCAGAGGGAAACCTTGTGAAGTTCAACAAGGGCAAGTGTAGGGGCTGCACTGGGGAAGGCATAACCCCCTGTACCAGTACAGGTGACAGGCTGAGCTGCTGGGAAGCAGCTCCATGGAGAAGGACTGGAGAGTTCTGGTAGAGAGTAAGTTATCCATAGGACAGCAGTATGCCCTCATGGCCAAGAAGACAAATGGTGTCCTGAGGTGCATGAAGAAGAATGTGGCCAGCAGGCCAAGGGAGGTTCTTCTTCCCCTCTACTCTGTCCTCATGAGGCCATCTCAGGAATATTGTGCCCAGTCCTGGGTTCCCCAGTTCAAGAGAGACAAGGAACTACTGGAGAGAGCCCAGCACAGGTTCCAAAGATGCTGAGGGGACTGGAGCGTCTCTGTGCTGAGGAAAGGCTGAGAGCCCTGGGACTGTTTAGCCTGGAGAAGAGAAGGCTGAGAGGGGATCTGATCAATGCTGATCAATCGCTAAAGGGTGGGGGTCAAGAGGATGGAGTCACTCTTGTTCAGTGGTGCCCCATGACAGGAAAAGGGGCAATGAACACAAACTGGAATCCAGGAGGTTCCATCTGAACCTGAGGAAACTTCTTTGCTGTGAGGGTGGCAGAGCCTGGCCCAGGCTGCCCAGAGAGGCTGTGGAGTCTCATTCTCTGGAGAGACTCCAAACCCTCCTGGACAACACGATCCTGGGCAGCCTGCTGTGGGTGACCCTGCTGGAGCAGAGGGGTTGGACAAGATGTTTTCCAGAGGTCTCATCCAACCCCCACAATTCTATGTGATTCTGTGATTCTTGTTTTCCTCCTTCTCATGGCCAACATTAACGCACAACCATCTGTATGTCTCTTCGGGGACATGGAAGTGCCACTCAGCTGCACCCCAATGCACCACTGTGTTATTGCTCAATAAATCCCTCCTTGCCCTGTGGGTGATCTGCAAATCAGCACCATGGCAGGCTTCAGGATAAAATCTCTTTCATTATGGAGAGATGGATAATCATTTCCCTTCCTGAATGAGATGCAGCAGATTTATCATCCTGACTCAGCCCGCGAGTATATGTGAAGGAGGTAAAGTCAGGACAGAGTTTATAAACTCTGTCGATATTCCTGCACTCAGAGGGTTTTTTCCTCCCTGACAAAGTAGTTCAGCAATGCTCATTCCTTGTTTGATGCCTTTAATAAAGCCAGAAGGACACAGATGTCTTGAGATAATTCATTCACCTGCATTGAATCAAGTAGCAAATCTCTGCATGGTCTCACAGCTGGTGCTGGAAAATCACTCAGCTGTCCCCAGTTCATGGGTCATACCCAACCCCAGATGTGGACAAAACTGATTTTCCTTTCTTATCTGACATTCTCTGTATCTGTAGTTCTTCCTGTTCAGAATAATTTCTTAAAATTTGTCAGTAAGCCAAATGATCTTGTTCTGCTTTTGATTTAAAGAGGACAATACTCTAGTCTGGTTTGGGACTTTTTTATTATTATTATTATAGCCTGCTTAAATTAAACCCCCAAAAAGAAGTTCCAAAAGGGACAACGAGCCTCCTCCATATCCAGTTTACAAGAACACTCCACTCTGGGGATTTTTCAATGATTTGTTGAAATTAAACATATCTGTGAAATGTTGTTCTTTGAATGAGCACAAATTCCCCTACGGGCACAAGATCATTATGAACATTCCTGATTATCTCTTTCACATGGCTGTATTTAGACATAGCTGACATTATCATGGAAATAGGCCCTGGAACATCTCCTGCCAGAGACGACAAAGCTCCAGTGGGTCACCTTGTCTCCATCTCCATCCTTTGGTACTTTGAACTACCCTCCAGAGGAAATCCATGGACATTTGGATTCTATGGGCTCTTGGTTACCTCCAGTTGGGAAGAATTAGGGTACAGATTTTTCCCAGCTACAATGTGGCTTATAGAGGATATTTCCACTCTGACCAGGATGTTTACTGGGCAAAGAACTCTTCTAAAGGCAACTGGGTTTGGACAAGTTATAGAATCCTAGAACCCTAGAATAATAGAATCACAACATCATAGAATGTTTTGGGTTGGAAGGGACCTTTCAAGCTCATCTAGTCCAACTGCGCAGGGACATCTGCATCTAGAGCAGGTTGCTCAGAGCCCCAGCCAACCTCACCTGCAATGTTGCCAGGGATGGGGTATCGACCACCTCTCAGGGCAACCTGAGCCAGGGTCTCACCACCATCAGTGTAAATATATTTCTTCCTTCTCTCTAACTGAAATTTACCCTCTTTTAGTTTCAAACCATCACCCCTTGACCTATCACTACACACCCTTGATAAAGAATCTCTTCCCATCTTTCCTGTATGCCCCTTTAAGTCCTGAAAGGCTTCAAGAAGGTCTCCCTGGAGCCTTCTCTTCTCCAGGCTGAACAACCTCAACTGTCTCAGCCTGGCCTCACAGCAGAGGGGTTCCAGCCCTCCCAGCATTGCTGTGGCCTCCTCTGGCCCTGCTCCAACAGGTCCATGTCTTTCTTGTCCTCAAAAGGCTTCATCCCAGGAAAACGGACAAGCAGAGAGTTCCTCTGGATCCATGATACTCCAGGATAGACTCTGTGCATGGGCTGTGCAGGTTGCTACTTCCAAGACAACCTGGTGCCTTGAAAGAGGAGTCCCATCTGTCTTCTGTTCCACCCTTCTACTCTCCATGGGGCTACTCAGGGACCTGCAACACAAAGCTGTGCCTGATAATACCCTCTGGAAAAAATGCAGTGTCTGGATACACTGGGTCACACAAGTGAACAAACCCCTGCATGATACCAGAGACTGAGTGGGAGACATGGCCAGGGCGTGCCAGGGCAGGAGATTTTCCAAAGGCATAGCCCATTCCTCTTCATGCACAGCTACCATTAGTTCAAGCTCACTGTGAAACCTCACATGTAGAAATTAAGGGTTTGTTGCAAATCTCACCACAACCAATAAAAGGATTTCCCTCTGACAAGTGGCTTTGGACCACATTCTTAGCTTTAGCCCCAGATTGGTCAGAAAGCCACTACCATGGATGTTTAGAGTGGGGCTGCCTTTTTCTGATGACATTTTAATGGATCTTTAGCACCCTTTTGCTCTCAGGTCACCACACCATGGACATCTAACATGCTTTCGCTGTCAGGTCACTTTGGGGCACACTTTCTATTTATAGGTACCCCAGAACAGCTTGTGGAGAAATAAACACCTGACACTTTCCAGTTTCTGATGGTTGCTAATGATACCCCTGCAGGTCCGTGCTGAATAGCTCAGCGAAGGAGAAGCACACCTCTCTCCAGATGGCAAGAGCTGCTGTCAGCTCAAATTGGGAAATCGCAGCGGAGATGAAGATAGAAACTGGCATGTGGCAAGGTAGACATGGAAATTATTTGTGATCGGTGAGGTCTGTCACTACCTGTGAGCTACAGCCCAGTGATTACCTGTCATAAACCAGCCCCTGCTGAACTTAATCGCAAACCTGATCTAACATGTTTTGAACAAGGCTGTTGGCAGGAACAAGGAAACAAGATGTTGCACAGAAGTGCCAGAAAGCAGTCAGGGATTAGGGGACACCAGGTTTCCAAGGACTGGACTGCAGGAGGACTCGTGCAGAAGTCAAATCCTGCACAAACACAGGGATGAACCAGGGCTGGTGGCTCAATGCAAGGGGATTGGTGGAAGCTCAGAAGAATCTCAAGCTCTTGAGATATTTTTGCTTCTTTTCTCTCATCCATCTAGGGCAATCAAGAAGCAGAAATAAAGCAAAGCTTGGTTCCACTTTTGTCCTGGCAATATCTGTAGCTTGTGCTCATCATGGACCTGGGATGTTGAGTGAAGCACAGGGCTGTGATTTCCCACCATGATCCTAGGGATGGCCTATGATGTTCAAGAAAACAGTGTAGCCTTCTGACCACCTGATGTGCTGGGCTATTTCCTTCTGCACATCATAGAATCATAGAATTGTCTAGGTTGGAAGAGACCTTTAAGATCATTGAGTCCAACCATTAACCCAGCACTGCCAAGTCAGCACTAAACCATGTCCCTCAGCACCACACCTAGAGATGTGCTCATCTCCCCTTTTCAGAGAGGCTTGGTGGTGTTTGGAAAATGATGGCATTGCTTGCCTGGCAAGCCTGAAGGTTTGGGGACCAAACCACCCACTAACCATGCTCACAAGCCTGTCCACCTATCTGGGGCAGGTAAATGAAAGAGTCAGGTGTTGAAGCTGCCTGCGAAGCTTGCAGAAGGACAGGCACTGATACGAAAGGGTTCGCAGTAAGCGTCATTCAGCTCCAACTCTTCTCTTTGAAGAGACAATAGGTACTTTATTGGATGGAGAGCAACTCCTGATACAGTGACTCACCAACCCTTATGTTACTCTTCTTATTTACACTCCCCAGTATTAATGTTGTGATACTTAATGGTTCACAAGGTACTATTTCATCTTCTAAATAGACACCCCCATTGTACTTCCTGAACTCCCTTCGTTATATCACAAGCTGACTGCAGGCATCAATCATGGTTGTGATAAACAGAAACCGCCCTGATATCATTTCACAGGCTGTGAAGAGCCTGATCTCAGCTGTGCCAGAGCCAGATGGAAGGAGGAGTGTGGAATAGAGACTTGTGCTCTGTTAAATAGATGTGACATTTAATTAGGATTCCAATAGCTTCTCTCTCTGTCAACTAGGGTAACAGGAGACTGAATTCTGCAAATAAGAGAAAAAAACCTGAGGTAATACAAGCTCTGCTGCTTCCAGACCCAGCCTGGCCATTCACTGGTGCATTCTGCAGCACAACCCTCTTCCCAGAGGATTTATTATCTCAGATGCTGCATCACGCAGACAAAGGAGCTGCTTGGGTTCAGGAATAACTTACCAAGTTCCTGGTGAATGTGTACAGTTTCATAGCCCTTCCAGGACCTGTTGCATAGATCTCCAGGTAGTCTGGCCACAAGGACATCCAGAGCCATGCAGAACCTCTGGGACCTTCTGCATTACCTCTCCAGGCTGAGGCTGCACTGTAGTCAAAACCAAACAGGTTCCTGTGGGCAAAGAAAATCAGCTCTCCTGTGTTCCAGATGGCATGCAAGTTCTTTCACCTCTGGCAGGGTTTAGTCTCAGACAAGATGAGATGCCCGTGGACAACAGAGGATCAACAATGTTGCAGTTATTTCCATTGTTGCAGTGCTGAGGAGCTGCCTTGAGGGCTTGATCCCATCTTTAGGTGCTGTGCAAATGCTGGATGGCAAAGCAGCGTTGATTTAATGGGCAGCAGACATGCCAGATGGGTGGAGATCACATCTTCTGCAAGGTGGAGCTACAAGGAGGTAGTTTTGGTCATTGGTGGGAGCATTGGCCATACACCTCTGTGAACCCAGCTGCTGTTAGGACTTCAGGAGGAATCACAGCTCAGGACTTATCCAAAGAGCGACTCAGGAGAAACCAAGTATGAGGCTACACTGAAGTTTATACAGAAAAGTGAGGGAAAGAATGGAAGAAAACCCAAAGGATGCTCTCAAGAAACTCATCTGTGCCCATCATCTCTCAGGCCAAGCTGAGACAGGCTTTCCATGTTGGAGAAACAGTAGTATGGAGAGCATGGATAGACAACAAAGGCATTTAAACCAAGGAGGAACATCTCATGGTGCTTTGACGAGGCAAGAGAATCAAATCAGAGCTTTGGGAAATGGTGCAACAGTGTTATGGTTTGGCTCAGTCATGACGCATGTTAATTGCCATTGTGAAGCAGTGCAAGATGATTATACAATGATACATCTCCAAATGGTGGGGAAAGGTGTTGCAGAGAATGATTGTGTGAGAGCAAGGAACTCCCGGAGCTAAGGACTCAGCTTCTCTGTTGTCTGCAACCATGAACCCCTGAGCAAGGGGTGGCACTTTCTCTGAAGAATAGCTTCAATAGAAGAATAACTTCAATTATTAATATAGTTCCTGACTTCTTTGTTTTAGGGCAAAAGTGGGACCAGTGACCTCCTGTCTCTAGTTTCTCTCAGCCTATCCTACCTCAGCCACCTGCTTGTAGTAATGGATGTTTAATGAAAGGCTGGGTGTTGGGTAAACAAAGGAGCACACAGCAAAAAATCTTACTGGTGAGTTTATAATTTGCACTGATATCCTTTGTTAAATCAAGGTCTTTTTATATTCCCCCCCACCCAGTTTCCACCTGGGTGGAAAGCATGAATATCAGTAAAGAGAAACCCATTGAGTACCAGACTTTTAGCAATGGGTAAGTCTCTACCCAGCTCTTAAATTCTGATAATGATCTCCTGTCTGAAGCCCATCTTTGCAAAACAATAAAGCCATTTTCTCCAACAGCACAGAGATCTCAGGCAGCACATGATTGCTTAATGGGTGGAGAGTACATAAACAGGGCCAATTTGTTTCATGCCTGGAGGTATATTTATTTTCTGGCAAAAAGATGTCAGAAAGTCAGTGCATGAAAATACAACTTTCCTACATGTGGGCTGATTCCCTTTCCCAGGTAACCCCCTCTGCCCTTGCACCACATAAATATTGACAACCTGGTCCAAAAGAATCACAGAATCTTTTAGGATGGAAAAGAACTCTAAGGTCATTGAGTCCAACCATTAACTTCACTCTACCAAGTCCACTCCTAAACCGTGTCCCTCAGCACCACATCTCCATGTTTTTGAAACCCCTCCAGGGATGGGGACTCCACCACTGCCCTAGGCAGCTTGGGACAGGACTTGACAACCCTTTTGCAGAAGAAATTGTTCCTCAGGTCCAACCTAAACCTCCCCTGGTGCGACTTGAGGCTGTTTCCTCTTGTCCTGTCACTTGTTCCTTGGGAGAAGAGATCGACCCCACCTGTCTCCAACCTCCTTTCAGGGAGCTGTTGAGAGTGAGAAAGTCTCCCCTGAATCTCCTTTTCTCCAGGCTCAACAACCCCAGGTCCCTCAGCTGATCCTCACAACACTTGTGTTCTAAACCCTTCCCCAGATTCATTGCCCTTCTCTGGACATGTTCCAGCCCCTCAATGGTCTTCTTGGAGTCAGGGGCCCAAAACTGAGTTCAGAATTCGAGGGGTGGCCTCTCCAGTGCCCAGTGCAGGGGGACAATCTCTGCCCTAGTCCTGCTGACCACACTAGTGATGATCTAAGCCAGGATGCTGGTGGTCTTCTTGGCCACCTGGGCATCCACTGGCTCATATTAAGCTGGTTGTCCCTTTCTGACAGGCAGTTTTCCAGCCACTTTGCCCCAAGAAGATACAACATCATATTTATGGGAAACTGAAGATAGAGTGGATTTCTCCATAGCACAAAACAGAGATGCCCTAGAGGAGTTTTTTCCATATAGGAGATCATTCAAAACAATCTCTTTCCACCTTTAGTAAGTTCCCAAATACAGGGTCAGGTTTATCTGACCACAGGGTAGTGGGATCATGGACAGTGAGGGGCCAAGATCATTGCTTGCCGCCCAAGGCCACAATATCTTGCATGTGAAGGACTTGAGCATGGTAAAGATTTTTGCGGTGAGGCTTTTAAAATCACTGTGATGGGGAGAAATAACCCTGTGCACTCACCTCAGGTGCTGCCTGTGCTGATTCCCCAGCTTCACTGAAGAAGTAAAGCTTCCCCTTTACCAGCTGACTAGTTCATACTGGTAGATCAGAACAATACTCAAAGTCAGAAATAAATGGATTGAATAATTTAGTGGGCTCTGGAACACGGGAATGGCAGAGCGCATCGCCTGAAATAGGAAATCACAGCTAATAAAGGCAAGTGACAGTGGAAAATTCATTAAACATGTTTCAGACAAGAACATTTTGCCACTCACATTAAAAAAAATAAAAATTGAAGTGGAAATGAGGGAAAATTTGTTCTACAGATGGGACTTCTTGATAGGAACTATATAAAAAGCTGAAGAAACATTTGATTAAAGATTGGGAGAGAAAAGCTATAAAAAATGAACAGTCTACAAGCTTAATTTCAGTTTTCTGAAGCCCAAATCCATTCCTTTGGGTCCTGCCTGTATAAACAAGCCTGGGTCTGGTGATTTTTGGGGTGCAATGAATTCCTACCCCTGAAGGTAGCTCACACCTTGGGAGGGGTCACACTGCTTGCAGGCTGGGGTGGTTTGGAAGTTGGGCACTCTGCACGAGTCTGGGAACTGTCATGTCGTTCTGGGAGTCCTGAACTGCTTGCTATGATGTATCAGTTGTCATCTCCCTCTGTCCCTCTGCCCTTCCCCGAGCTGTCTCTTTGCTGTCTCTGCAGGGGATGTTTTGCAGGTTTTCTATGCCTGCTGCACCCTTAGAGATGTGGGTTAGGCTCAACCTGTGCTGAGGAGAGACATGCTTGCTCCCATACCTTGCAGAATGCAAGAGGGCAAAGTAGTTGTTCCTCTGCCCTTTAGATCCCCCAGTACATCTCGCATTCTCACCTAGCCCTGACCTTGGAGTCGAAGTCCCATTTTGCATGTTCATCACTCTTATTACCAGAGAAACATCCCCAAGGGCTCTGCTGCATTGGTTCTTTGCCACAAGCCACTCCTGATGATGCAGCATTTTAGGCTGATAAATCAAATGTCAGGAAGCTCTAGAAGACCCCACAGTGCTCTTTCCACCACTCATCACTGCTCAGAATCAGGGTATGCAGATTTCATAGGGTGTTTTAATGGGGATTGAATGGGAAGATTTATATTTGAGGTAACGAGGCTTCTTGGTAGTAACTTAACCCAGAGGCTGCTGGTGCTTGTGGTTGTTGACTAAGGTCAACACTAGAGGTATATGCCAGGGACACATTCCTCCTTCTCTTTGATGACAAAGTCCTTCATAATATTACCCAAGATCTCCCTCATCCAGCAGCCTACCACAGCCTGATGCCATCTTGTAAGGTGAAGTAGTGTGCTGGTAACATCTTCATGTCCACAGCTGTCAGTCCTCCTGGACAGACACCCTCTCCTAGCAGGACCAGCTGCTCTGTTTTCCACTCTTCAGCTGCTTTGTTTTCCACTCTTCAGCTGCTTTGGAGGTATCCAATTCTCTTGTTTTCCCACCCTGGGCATAGCAAATCCATGAAGTCTAAGTGAATTCAATCCATAGCAGCAATTCCCCTTGAGACCTTTGAATGTAATTTCAAAGGGGCAAAATGTATTTAAAGGCAAGTGGTGCTCCCACCTATCCTCTGCAGGTCTTGCTGCAGACTTCGATCCTCCTCCCACCACAGACAGGTGCTTGTCATCTCTGCCTCCTTCCCCAGCCCACTAGCACTTCCACGCAGGCAAAGCGTCTTCTCTCATTTCTAAGGCAATCCATTTTTTTGTCATTTCCCATATTCCTGGGCTGATTCCTCTCCCTGCAGTTCTTTCCTAACAACTCCCTTGCTAGATTTCTTTCTTTCCCTTATCATTGTTGGAGGTCCTCTTCTATCCTCACTCTGTATAAGCCAAACATCTGGAAAGTCTGAAATCACCTGCAGTCATCTGACAAGGGGACAGCTTGTACAGCAGGTCTGTGAAGGCCCAGGAGGACCTGGGAAGGTGGATGGTGAGGCAGTGAGGGTACCCATCTGGCATTACTGTTTACTTGGAAAGAAAGGATGTGTTTGAAATCCTTCAAACATGAGTGTACCCAAACCATGACAGAGCTGACAGCCATCCATTGCCTCAAATCTGCTCATCTGTGTCCCTGATGTTAACAAAGCATATGGTCCCTGTCCGTCTTCCTAACAGCCCAGGACTGCCTTGCTAATTCCTTTCAATTCCTGAGCAGCCTCTGTGAGCTCCCATTTGCAAGTAGAAGCAGCATTTTCATGAGTCAGGTTTATCTTCTTCCTCCCACACTTGCTACAGGGCTACAGCCAGATGCTCTCTCTGGGATGACACAGCCCCAGAAATGATGACAGTTCCCTGTTGGGCTTTTGTCCTCCAGATAATGACTGTAAGAGTCAATATCAACCCAGGAGGTGGACAAGTTCACCATGAGCAAGCAATAGGTCCTCACGGCCAAGAAGACCAATTGTGTCTTGGGGTGCACAAAGAAGAGTGGGGACAGAAGGTTGAAGGAGGTTCTCCTTCCCCTCTACTCTGCCCTTGTGAGGCCACCTCAGGAGCACTGTATCTGGTTCTGGGCTCCTCAGATCAAGAGAGACAAGGAAGTGCTGGAGAGAGTCCACTGGAGGGTTACTCAGATGCTGGAGGGATGGGAGACCATCTGGAAAGGCTGAGAGCCTTGGGGCTGTTTAACCTGGAGAAGACTGAGAGGAGATCTGAACAATGATGATTAATAGCTAAAGGGTGGGGGTGAAGATGACGGGGCCATATTCTTGTCAGTGGAGCCCAGTGACAGGACAAGGGGCAACAAGAATAAACTGGAACCCAGGAGTTTCCATCTGAACAGGAGGTATAAATTCCTTGCTGTGAGGGTGCCAGAGCCTGGCCCAGGCTGCCCAGAGGGGTTGTGGAGGCTCCTTCTCTGGAGAGACTCCAAACCTGCCTCAGAACGATTCTAGGCAACCTGTCGTGTGTGACCCTGCTGGAGCAGGGGGGTTAGATGAGATTATCTCCAGAGGTCCCTTCTAAACCCTACCATGCTGGTGTTCTGTAATGATACCCAGCTGCTGCTTTGGTCCTGAGAAGAATCTCTTAGGTTTATCTACAGAGGCAATACACAGGAAGAGGTATTTGTTAGAAGGATATGGAGATGCCATCAAGCTGTCAGTTTCCAAAGCAGTGCATGGAGTGTCTCAGGAGCTTATCAATAGCACCTTACTGACCCTGTTTTTAGCAGTAGTTCTCCCTTGTGTCTCATAACGTCCATTCTGATTACGAGACGTCTAGCACTGGGGAGTCCAATGTGATCACAGAATCATAGAATTGTTCTGGTTGGAAGGGACCTTGAAGCTCATCAAGTCCAACCGTTAACCCAGCACTGCCAGGTCACCACTAAACCATGTCCCTCAGCACCACATCTCCACATCTTTGAAACCCCTCCAGGGATGGGTAATCCTGGGACTGGCCTTGACAACACTACTGAAGAAGAAATTGTTTCTCATGTCCAACCTAAACCTCTCCTGGTGCAATGTGAGGCCATTTCCTCTTGTCCTGTTGCTTGTTCCTTGGGAGAAGAGACCAACCCCCACCTGGCTCCAACCTCCTTTCAGGAATTGTTGGGAGCGAGGTTTCCCCTGAGCCTCCTTTTCTCCAGGCTGAGCAACCCCAGGT
>WUAM01000274.1:61365-77451 GCA_024336885.1 Actenoides hombroni | reverse complement strand
CCAACCTCCTTTCAGGAATTGTTGAGAGCGAGGTTTCCCCTGAGCCTCCTTTTCTCCAGGCTGAGCAACCCCAGGTCCCTCAGCTGCTCCTCACAACACTTGTTCTCTAGACCCTTCGACATCTTCACTGCTCTTCTCTCGACATACTCTAGCCCCTCAATGTCCTTCTTGGAGTGATGGCAGGACCTTCACCACCTATGCACTCTGCATCTATATTTGCCATTGGCTTGTACGCATTTATGTTCCAGTTCAGTCTCTTGATGCTTTTGGAGCATTTTTGACACAGGTCTCAGCTTGCTATTCTGCAGGGTCATATCATGGGCGTCCCCTGAGTGCAAACATGCTGAGAACTTGTTAACACAAAAATCCCTTGTTAAGTGCTAAAACCATAAGGATTCTTTTCGAAGTGCCAGGGGATTTACTGACAGGCTTAGAAATTATCCAGTGTATTCTGTTGTAGGAAAGTTTCTCTATGTTTCTATCAGATGCTATCACAGTTTCTTCTCGTGTCCTCTCCTCACCTCCAACCCTTTCTCTGTACATATAAGTCTTTAAATTTACTTCTAGTTCCTGGCTTTAATGTCAAGATGGACCATTTGTACCACCCTTTCCCTCTCTGTGTTTGCAAACCGGTTCTGACATTTAAAAAATAAACAAACCAGGCTAAAAGCTTCTGGTCCTTGAAAGAATAATGATTACAAGAGCCTGCCTGTGACCAAACTGACTGATGTTTGCAAGCAAAATACGTGTGAATGATCCACACACATACTTTATCAGCCTTGTAAAGACAAACAGATCAGCCATGGGCTAGAAATAAGAGGTGGTACAATTAGACAAGGTAAATTCCTGCAATAAAATCACAAAAAGACAGAAAAGTGGGTACCCTGGGAGCAACTGCTTTTGCCTTTGCAGTGAAGAGGACTGGAGGAGCTTCATCTCAGCTGGGGCCATGAACTTCCAAGAGGCCATGGTTTGTGGAATAGGGGTGAGTGGGAGGTTTAATTGGTTGCAGATTTATGATTTGAGCTGGCCTGAGGGAAAATGAGAATTTCTATCCCTTGGGAAATTCCCACACCCACCTTCATCACTAATGGAAATGTCAAAATAGAAAAACTCCCCATGGAGCAGAAGGACAAGGACAAAATATTAAGCAATAGCAAAAAGATTGCTTTTTTCTTATTTGGTACTGAATGAAATCAGTCTGACTGCTCCAGCAAGTCACAGGAGTGGAAACTCAGGTGTTTCATAACTTTACTGGTCTTTTCTCTATTTTTCAGAGCACACCACATTGTCATGTGGAACTCACTGCAGACCAGCCTGGTCCCCCTCCTGGTCTGCAAAAGAAGGTATAGATGAACACCAAGCTCCTCATCTCCTCTGACATCCTCACAGCAAATATTGCTGATAGGTGTAAAACCAACTACAAAGGACTATGATTAAGCAGACAGAAGTGACTCAGTTTGGGTCAACTCAGCCTGCAGAGAAAAACCTTAATTCTCTTTCCAGTCTAGAAGTGAAAACACATCAGCACAGCACAAGACTCCACAGGGATGGATGGGACCTTTCCCAGAAGAAACATCTCTGGTGACACAGTGGCTGAGGGGCTCTGTGTGCTTAGCTGTCAAGTGCCTCCAAGGCTATTGGTGGACACAGGTCATGATGTCTACATGTACCTCTTCAGGTTCTCCTGAAGGGTGGGCCTGAGACCTTTCCACGTGGAGGGCTGTTCACCAAGGGTAGACCCATGGTGGGGTGCTGGCAGATGGAGCAGCAGTGGCATTGTCCCCACGAGTCAGTGGAGAGCAATGAACTCTGGTGCATTCCTTCGCCTCTCCAGCGTTCTCCCAGCATTCATCCACCCAAGTGCCTTGAGTGCTGGTTGCATTTCCACCAAAGATGGAACAAATAGGCAGGTCACATCCTCTGCTGAGCTTTATTAACATGCACAAGGAGCACAGATCAAAAATAGCCCTGTCCTGCCCCCCAGTGAGGACCTGCCCCTCTTGTGTAGCGGTGGCTGGTGAGTGACAGCAGAGCTGTGGGGAGCTTCGTTAGTTAATGAGGCTGAAAGTTGAACTCTCCTCCTTTGCCAAGCTTTTAAGTGAATATTCAGGGCCTGGAGCATTCTTGGGCTGAAAAAAAAAATTTTTTTTTAACCTTTTTTTTTCTATTTTTTTTTTTTTAATATAAAATTGAAGTGGGATTTACAGGGCACGTTGGACTCTCTGCTCAGCTCACTAAATGAGAAAGGGAATGAGAAGGAGAGAGATGTCCCCAGAAACAAGACCCAGAATGATACAGATGTGCTAAAGGCCAAGAAGGTCCCCAACCCATCCTTCTGCTGTGTCCCCAGATTTGGAGAAAGCCCTGCCCCTCCTTGAGCAGCTGCAGGAGGGGGACTGGTGTGTCCCAGGGACCCCACCTGCTGATGGAGCAAATAGTGTATCTTATGGCCTTGAGCTTTTTTCAATGCAAAGAGATCTCATGGTTCAAAAGACCTGGGGAATGAGGGAATTACAAGGTTGGTCTCATCTCTGGCACTTGTACAACACGGAGCTCTCCTGTGTCCCTCACCAGCAGCTCCACTTCCAGACAGCAGGCCTACAGGTGGTAATAATTAAATTGAACCAAAACCAATGATGATAGTTCATAAAAATAAAAATAAAAATAAAAATAAAAACAAAAAGGGACCTGCAGCCTGCTCTGGGTGACCTTGTTTTATTAGGGGTGTTGGACAAGATAATCTCTTGTCTCTCCCAACCCCTACCATGCTGAGCTTCTGTAATCTCCCAGATGTTTCCAGGAAAGTGTATTCTGGGGACAGAACAGAGGTGGCTGCACTGGGGGAGCAGGAGCAGATGAAGTCCAAGCAGTCCAAGCCTGTGGACTCTCCATCTCTAGAGACATGGACCTGGGCAGCAGAAGGGCATGAGCAACATGAACCAACTGGTCCTTCCTTGCTCTCAGTTATTCAGTGATTCTTTCCTGGATGAAAGCTTATGGGTAAGAATTAAAGGGGCAGGCTAATATGAGTGACACTGTTGTAGGTGTTTACTACAGACCACCAGCCCAGGAAGAAGAAGTTGATGAGGTCTGCTACAGACAGCTAGAAGTAGACTCAAGATCACATGCCCTGGTGATCATAGGTGACTTCAATGACCTGGATATTTTCTGGAAAGGCCACACAGTGAGACGCACTCAGCCTGGGAGGTTCCTGTAGTACACTGATGATAACTTTCTGACATAGGTGGTGGAGGAGTCAATGAAGAGAGGTGTGATGCTGAACCTTGTATTAATGAACAAAGAAGGTCTCATTGGGGATGTAAAAGTTGGGGGCAGACTTGACTGCTGTGATCATCACATGGTAGAGTTCAGTATCATATAAGGAAGTAGCAGGGCAGTAATTAGCATTGCAGCCCCGGACTTCAGGAGGGATAACTGTCTTCATCAAAGACCTACTTGGAGGAATCCCATGGGCTAAGACTCTAGAAAATAGGGGGACCCAACACAGCTGGTTAATATTCAAACATCACTTCCTCCAATCTCAAGATCGGTGCATCCCTTTGAGTAAAAAATCAAGTAGAGAAGGCAGGAGACCAGCATGGATAAGCAAGGAGCTGCTGGGGAAAAAAAAATATTGAAGAAAGGAGAAAAAGGCAATGGTCTTGTGGGAGGATTATAGGAACATTGTCATGGTATGTAGGGGTGCAACAAGGAAGGCCAAGGCCCTCTTGAAAATAACTCTGGCAAAGGAAGTAAAAGAGAATAAGGTCTTCTTCAAGTACATCAGTGGTAAAAGGAAGACCAGGGAAGATGTGGCCCCACTGCTGAATGAGGTGGGAGACTTGGTGACAGAGAATGCAGAGAAGGAGGAGTTACTGAATGCCTTCTTTGCTTCAGACTTCACTGCTAAGACCATCTCTCAGGAATCCCTGACCCTGGAAGTAAGAGAGAAAGCCTGGAGGGAGGAAGACTCTTCACCAGTCAATGAGAAATCACTTGGGTAAACTGAACATGCACAAATCCATGGGCCCCAACGGGCTGCACCCATGAGTGCTGAGGGAGCTGGCTGGTGTTGCTCTACTATTTTTTGAAATGAAATGAACTCCATCATTTTTGAAAGATCACAGAGCAGAGGAGGGATACCTGAGGACTGGAGGAAAGCCAATGTCACTCCAGTCTTCAAAAAGAGCAAGAAGAAAGTCCCAGAAAATTACAGGCCAGTCAGCCTCACCTTCATTCCTGAAAGGTGATAGAGCAGCTCATTCTAGAGATCATCTGTAAGCACATGGAGGAACTGTCACAGTTCAAAAGGGACAGGGAAGTACTGGACAGAGTCCAACAGAGGGCTACAAGGATGATTGAGGGATTGGAGCATCTCTGTGCTCAAGAACATCTGATAGCCTTGGGGCTGTTTAGCCTGGAGAAGAGAAGTTGGAGAGGGGATCTGATCAATATTTATAAATATTTGAAGGGTGGGAGTCAAGAAGGTGGGGCCAGACTCTTTTCAGTGGTGTCCAGACACAGGACAAGGGGCAACAGGCACAAACTGGAACCCAGGAGATTCCATCTGAACAGGAGGAAAAACGTCTCTCCTGTGAGGGTGACAGAGCCCAGACCAGGCTACCCAGAGAGGTTGTGGAGTTTCCTTCTCTAGAGACTTTCAAAACCTGCCTGGACACATTCCTGTGTGGCCTGCCTTGAGTGATCCTGCTTTGGCAGAGGACTTGGACTCGATGATATCCAGACATCCCTTCCAACCCCCGCTGTTCACGGATTCTACGATAGTTCCACCAGAGTCCCTGACAGGTTCCCAGAGGATGGTGGTGCCCAATGGCATGGGCTGAAGATGGCATCTGAGTGTTTGCAGCACACTGAAGCTCCAGCCATTAAATGGGACCAGGAAGAGTAAACCAAATGCATGTGAGCTGGGTGGAAAGTGCCTTATGTTTTCCACCATTTCCTGAAATGTTTGTGAGATCTTTTCTCTCCCTGGTGCTGCACAGAGCTGTGGATAGGCTGAGGCTATTCTGGGGCTTGCTTTTTTTTTCAGAAGCTGAGCAACTTTCTTTTTAGGTAAGATCATGCCCTTCATTTTGCATAGACACCAGGAATGTGATTAACCAACATGTGCTTTGTAACACTCCCAGTCCCAAGCTGCTCTAGGCTACCTTTGTCTCATATAGCCCTGGAAACTACCTCAGAACAACAGCATCCTTCTCTCTTTCACTTTCAGAAGACTTCATCTGAATTCAGGGACAAAGTCATCTCACCCTTTGGGTGAGCTCTAGTCAAACATTCAGCTCCTTTCCTGCCCTGACATACTAAATGACTTGAAGGTCCTGATTCAAAGACAAAAAGCTTATCTCTTCTTGTCTTCCCTCCTCTCTCCCCTGGACCTGAATAAAGACAAAATCTTCTGATACTGAAGCAAGTCTTGACCTGGAAACCAGCAAGAAAATGCATTTTTCATGCAGCAGGAGCCTTGGAAGATCAGTTACAAGCATAGGAAGGAAAAGGAGGGGGAGGAAGCGAATGGTTAATGTTCCTCCCTGATCCAGTTCCCTTGGCAAATAGCTATTTGCATGCTGATGGAGGTGGAAATGAAAGCTCTTCATCATCAGTCTGAGGAGCAGCTTCTTCCCTTGGTCAAAATGCTCCTAATTTCTAAGTGAGGCTGGTGCTGTGGGTGTAATTTCCCTACTGGTCTGACCCAACTCAGTCCAGCTTCCCCCATAGGGGAGGACTGGGGGGGGATGGGTGAGAGCTGGGCACTGCTTGCACTGGAGGCTTTGGGGGTGATTCCCATCACTGGCACTAAATGATACCAAGTGCGTGGCATTTGCCCTGTCCCCCTGCCTGAATTCAGGGTGGCCTTGGGCAGTGCAAAGGCACATGCTGGCTTTATCCAGGGTCTTGAGCAACTGCAGGCAATGGGGATGGCACAGCCCAGGGGCTGCCTGGGCTTTTCTCTGCATGGACACCACTGCCATGACTTGGTCTTTACTCAGGAGTTTGAACCTGAGAGTTCTGGGGAGCTAAATGCTCTGGGAAACCTCCTTGCTGGTAAACACAATGCAGAATATGGAACTATTGCTGCTCTAAAATGCACATCACTCTTTTCTCTGCCTCCTGAATCCTCCAGATATGATGCATCTCCATGGCTATCCCCCTCAATGCTTCTCCCTCACTGTTCCCTGCCTCCTTTCCCATGATGAACATATGTGTCACCTGTTTGTACTTACAGACATGCCAGAAACTTGCCAGAGTCACCCCACCACCACCATGTGGGCTGGATGGAGAACAGCAGGAGAGTTTGATTTGCCCTGGGAAATGAAGGATCCCTCAAATGCTTGTGCAGCCCATGCATGTAGATCTCCTGCAAACCACTCTGTGGAGTCTGGTGGCCTCAGATAATGAGGATTTCCTGCCCAGGTTATCCAAAAGCTCCAAAGAGCTTCTGAAGGACTTCCCCTCACACTGCCTCAGAAACGTGCGGGACTTCTTCAGCACCACGACTGGCACAGAGGTGTTTCCAAGGGCCACATGCAAGATGGATGCTTCACAGACCTCTTTCTTTGATGACAGTGTCCCTAGGTCTGGGAAATGGTGGGAGCCTCAGGACACTATCACGGAAAGAAAACCAGCCTCATTTAGCACCTGCTCTCTCTAGCAGATGCAAAGCAAACTGGTGGGACTGGTAACTAGGGAAATTCAGCCTGAAGAAGACAGACCAGGATGTTACATGATGCCTTGCTGATGCCAACATTGGAAATGATGCTGTATTCACCAGGACGTGCAAAGCCTCGGGTAGAGAGAGAGTGGAGACCACATCCTCATCTATCCCTGTGTACCACCACATCTGTCCCACATTGTTTCTGGGAATTGATATGAGCTTTGGCAGAGTTACACATCAGCAAGGTGATGCAGTCATAGAATCATAGAATGATAGAATTGTTTTTGTTGCAAGAGACCTTTAAGATCATCAACTCTAACTGTTAAAACAGTATTGCCAGGTCACCACTAAACCGTGGCCCTCAGCGCCACAGCTCCATGGCTTTGAAACCCCTCCAGGGATGGGGACTCCACCACTGCCCTGGGCAGCCTGGGACAGGACTTGACAACCCTTTTGAAGAAGAAATTATTCCTCATGTCCAACTTAAACCTCTCCTGCTGCAACTTGAGGCTGTTCCTCTTGTCCTGTCACTCGTTCCTTGGGAGAAGAGACTGATCCCCCCATCTGCCTCCAATCTCCTTGCAGGGAGCTGTTGAGAGTGAGAAGGTCTCCCCTGATCCTCTTTTCTCCAGGCTCAACAAGCCCAGGTCCCTCAGCCACTCCTCACAACACCTGTTCTCTAGACCCTTCTCCAGTTTTTCTGTTTCAGCTTCACTGTGTTCAGACCCGGCTGGTGGTGGCAGGATGCACTGGCAAATCCTGTCCGTGCCTTTAGGGAAATGTTTTCCTCCAAAATCTATTTTTCAACATCCCCAGGAGTACCCAAGGTCACATCAAGACTCCAGGCTGCCCCAAGAGCCCAGCAGCTTCGTTGCCACCCCTCTCTGAAGGCAGGTAGGGGTCATAAATTTAACCTTGACATGAAATGAGAAACAAAATGAGGAACAGTTCTATGGTGAGTGTTTGATCTGTTTGCTTTATTTTCAGTGGTTATAAACAGCCACCCTAAATCCTGACCCTTCCCTGCAGGACGGAACCCTCCCAGCCAGGCCAAAGAGCATCAATAGCCACATACAACCACATTTGAACATTTACATCAGTAAAATCTCTTTGCTTCTCACCCAATTGCCTCCTGGTTACCCTCTGGCTGGGGCTTGCAATGACCATTTTGGGAATTGGCACCTTGCACCAGGGAAGGGGGAGGATTCCCAGTGCCAGAGCAAGGTCAGTACTTGATCCTGGCCCCAACACACCAGAGCAGGTGGACCAACACCACAGTCACCCTGTCTATCTTTGTCCTTGTTGATTTATCACTTCAGTTGTATTTGTTCCTTCACTTTCTGTCTGGAAAGCTCTTTCTGGTTACTTGTGCAACAGGCACTTGGCCTTTAGCCCTGAGATCTCATGTTGAACCTTGCTGTTCATCTCACCAGCCACTTCCTACCTCTCTGGACACTAAAAGTCAGACAAAGCCTGAGGGCACAGAGCCTGGCAAAGCTCCTGAGTGAGCTGCACCAAGAATGTATTCTCTCAGGATCTCTTAAGTGTTTCTACCTCCTTTCCTCAAAGAAGGACCTCTTCCAGCAGCCTATTTTCATAATTCTCAGTTCCCTGCTAAACAAAGCAGCAAGAGGCATCACGTGCACCCACAACACATTGAGGTCAGGCTTGATGCTGAAGAGCTCCGTGTAGTGATCCTTGGATCTGGTAGCACCAGTGCAAAGCTTGACTGAGATGAACAGACATGGCCCACTTTAGAAAGGAAAACTGCAGGCAGCTCCATCACAGATGGGTCAACACATAGGTCAGAAGAGGCCTGTGGTGTTTCCATCATCACTGAGATTTCCCTCAATTGTGGGAATCTGCATGCATCAGACTCCAAGAGTCAAGGATGGGTGGCAGCACCAAACACACTGGCTTTGGATCAGAGGAGTGGTCAGACATTGCTTTAAGCATTTCTGATCTGAGCACATGTTGCTTCCAAAATGATCTTCCAAAATGGTCATGTGAACATAACAGAGAGCAGAGTGCAGCCCCTGTGTGTCCCATTGCACACACTGTGTTTGGTTCTTTGACTTCGACAGAAAAATATTTTTCTTTTCTTGACTCACCACTGATTCTGATAGGGGAGAAGCACAGCTAAAAATGGAGACAAGAATTTTCCACAGCAGGTAAATTTGAATGTAATCTTCCAGGCCATAAATCGAAGTTTAATCCAACATGAGAGTACAGCTGAAGCCCTCATCAATTCACCTTCTTTGGTTGCATGTGAACATGAATATAAGGGGCTCCTTCATTTATCCAGCCCAGAAAAGCTGTACAGTGTTTCTTTTAATAGCTGATGTTTTATCTATCAATTCCTCACTCCCCTGTGTCTATTCCTGAGCAGTTGATTAGAGTTTATCAAGATCTATACTCCACCATGAAGCAGACCCGCTTCCCATAGCAGTTCTAAAGCACTGGCTTTTATGAAGGGAAATGAAAATATTTATCAGCCTCCAGATACATGGACATCAGAAAAATAAGACGTTGTCACTTTAAATTGCCTTTTCATTCCTTTCTTTCTTTTTGTCACCTGCCTGATACACCAAGAGCAACAGCCCTCTCATGTGACTGTGTTGCTTCTGCAAAGCTAAAGGAAGGACTGATGTCACTCAGACCTGAGCTTAGTTCCCTGGGGTTCCATAGAGAGGGAAAGGGCTTGTGGGAAAACCTTTCGTGGAGGGGATTTTAACTTCAAGCGACCCCTTTACAACATGCAAAGCCAACTGACTAATTAGCTGGGCCAATCTGCTAACGGAGAGTTGCCATTTGAGGCTGACCTCACAACCAAGGTGTGAAAGTTTGTTTGGGGGCCATAGCTCTGATTCCCCATTAGGCTGAGCCGTACCAGCAGCTGCTCTGAAGCTCAACATCTTCCTTGCTAAGCTTTATTGACATTAGATTAAATACAGAAGTGAAGTAACATCAATGTATATCAAGTATTAATTGCCCTCTGAGGGGACAATGTTATTTCTTCAGCCACCCATTGCTTACTCCCCATAATCTCAGTGTGTCCTTCAGTTTCTCCCTCTTGCATTTCCAGTCCCTGGACACCTGCCTAATCTTTCTCTTCACTGATCTTATAGAATCACAGAATGGTTTGGGTGGGAAGAGACCTTTCAAGCTCATCTAGTCCAACTCCCTTGCAGGGAGCAAGGACATTTGTAACTAGAGCAGGTTGCTCAGAGTCCCAGCCAACCTCACCTGGAATGTTGCCAGGGATGGGGCATCAACCACCTCTCTGGGCAACCTGGGACAGGGTCTCACCACCCTCAGCATCAAAACTGTCTTCCTTTTCTGTAGTCTGAGTCTCCCTCTTTTAGTTTAAAACCATCACCCCATTTCTATCACTACACTCCCTGATAAAAAATATCTCCCCATCTTTCCTGTAGGCCCTTTTAAGTATTAAAAATCTGCAAAAAGGTCTCCCTGGAGCCTTCTCCAGGCTGAACAACCCCAACTCTCTCAGCCTGGCTTCACAGCAGAGGGGTTCCAGCCCTCCTATCATTTCTGAGGCCTCCTCTGGCCCAGCTCCAGAAACTGCATGCGTCTCACGTGCTGAGGACTCCAGAGCTGGACCCAGCACTGCAGAGGGGGGGTCTCCCCCGCCGCTATTTTTTTCATTAGAAGCACATTGCAAACACACTTTACTCCTCACCCAACTGCCTGTCACACCCCCCTGTGCAGTAAATGGCCTTTGTGCGTAGGATCCCAGGGACATTTCTCTCACACTATGGTGCATCTCTTTATGGGCAGAACACAGCACATCATCTCCATTTCTGGAACTGTTTCCATCAAGGCATCTGCCAGCGAGAGGTAAGATCACTGGGCACTTCACAACAAGTCCCCTGTGTCCCATCCATGCACCAAAATTCACAGTGTTCAGCTGTTATTTCTATTACCCAGCATTTAAGTTCCTCATTAAGACATGTTAACTCCCATCTAATTTCCTCTCAGGATTGCAAGCACTCGTGTTTAATGAACTCTTGGTAGCGCTGTCTGGGGAGATTTAAAACAAACCCTCCAGCAGCTGGTCAGCGTGAGATTAATGATGGCTGTGTGCTCAGGAAGAGCAGAATCAAGCACACAAGAGCTGTAAGACTCCCATGAAAAGGTTTAAGCTCTGAGTTGGTGAAAGTATCTTGTTCCTTCCCCAAAACCAGGACACGTTTTGGTGAGGGATGCAGTCAGCAGCACCATGCACCATCTCCAGTTGCTTGCACTGAAATGTGAGGAGGTCCAAGAAGAAATGATGACCTAGGAGGAAAGGATGAAACCCTGCAACAACTTATTTGGGGACTGGACACATGAGCATTTTGAAGCAATTGAAATAGGTAGACTGGCTTCCGTGGTCCCCCTAAACCATGACAATCTTTTTCTATGGCTACCCTCAGAGAGGAGAATGCTCTGGGGTATATACCTGAGCCACCATGCCATAGGATGTCCCTGGGAGGGAATCATAGAATTATGGAGTGGTTTGGATTGGAAGGGACCTTAAAGATCATCTTGTTCCAATCCCCCTGACACAGTCAGGGACACCTCCCACTAGATGAAGTTGCTCAAAGTCCCATCCAGCCTGGTCTTGAACACATCCAGTGATGGAGCATCTACAACTTCCCTGTGCAACCTGTGCCAGTGTTTCACCATCCTCAGAGTAAAGAACTTCTCATTTCTAATCTCAATCTCCTCTCTTCCAGTTTCAAGCCATCACTCCTTGTCCTATCAGTACAAGCACTTGTAAAAATTCCCTGCCCAGATTTCTTGTAGGCCCCCTTCAGATACTGGAAGACCACAATAAATTCTTCATGGAGTGTTCTTTTCTTCAGGCCGAAAAACATCAACTCACCACGTAGATAGAATCCCCACCTAGATACTCTCATTTCCACCCCATAAACTCCTGAAGGTATAAAGAAAACCCAAAGAAGTCTTCAAACATTTTCTCACTCTGTTTTGCTTCTATGTAGTTAAATCTTTACATCTTCTACAATATCTATAAGCAGTCCCTCATGCATCTGTCTCCAAAGGAACATGCACTGAAAAATTTGGTGTACTCTTCACGTGGGTCTGTAATCAGTAATCCCCTCTGCTGTGTGACTATGTCCCTGCCACGTCCATTTCCTGTCAATTAGTCAGGGAGGAGCTGCCTGTTTGCAAGGAAAGCTCTGACAGGAGCAAGAAATAATTTGACAATAATCCTATGTCATGAGCAAAGATGACGAAGCTGCAGTCAACTCCTGACAGATAATATAGAGAAATTAATTTAACAAGTCGTGGCTGCTTACAAATAACTGGGGCACACTCTGTATCGCTCTACACGCACACTAGGCATTCATCAATTTTATTCCATTTGTGGGCTTTTTTTTATGTTAAAACATTCTCCCCATCTGTTTCTTGATGCACCACATTGTCTGTACAGAGACAGACCACAACCCCATGCTCGTCTCTGGCTGTTTGACAGCCTTCAGGGGATCGCAGTGTTCATTCAGCTGGGGGATTGGTTGGGACATGGGACATTTGCTGTTCCACACGTAGTGGTCTGAATTTGGCTCTTTGCTGCATGGACGAGGCTCTTAAAATCCTCCTCTAAGTGAAGACTGTGCAACTATCTGCCCCTGAACTTCCAGAGAGGTCATTAGACTTTACCAGCAGTGGCATTTACCCAGCACTTTGCCAGGGGAATACTGAAGGTCAAGAATGTCACGCCATGATGTTAAGGCTGTGAAAATACATCTTTCCCCCAAATAAATCACATTGCTATGTCAGAAGCCAGCAAGCAAAGGAAGTTGTTTAACCCTGCAGTGCCTGGAAACTGGGTCACCTTTCCACAATACCTGCTGCAAAGCCAAGTAGTTGTCTCAGCCTTTTCCCTCATGACCCCAAAGATTTCCCCACCTCTAATTCTAGTGCTGGAGCTGTAAATCCTTTTGATTCACTTCTCTGCTGTTTCTTCCCCTTTGTTATCTCTCCTTTGCATAACCCAGGCTCCAGGGGAAGAGGCACTTCCAGTTGTTCCCCTCACATCACAGTCATCCATCACACACTGGCACTTCTGGCTCTCCTTCCCTGATGCCCATAAGCATCATCTCTCCCTCAGTGCACAAAGGCTCTTGCTACCGTCATCACCTGCTTTCAGAGTCCAACAGACTCCTCTTAAAGAGCAGAAATCCCTGGGAAAATGACCAGAAAAAAAGCAGAGGTGGGATGCACAGGAGTAATTCAGAAGAGGGGAAAAGATGGACCACACAACTGAGTTGAACTGGATGCCATGGAACTCACAGTGCTGTACATTTATACAGAAACCTTAGTATGAAGGTGATGCTTTGGTATCACTTGAACATAACTGTGTGCTACTTGTGCTCCTCCTTCACTGCTCATGCTATAAGGGAACATGATGAATGAGGATTTGTTATTATACCAAGCCCAAAATGTTTCCAGTCTATGTAAGACAATCAAAAAATAAGGGAGCAGAATTATCTCCATTTTACAGTTTGGGAACCGAGTCCAGAAAGACTGCACAGTTCTGATCACACAGTTCTGACCACACCACACCCCACTGACAGAGCTGGTCACAGAATCCCAGTATGGTGGGGGTTGGAAGGGACCTCTGCAGATCATCTCATACAACCCCCCTGATCCATCAAGATCACCCACAGGAGGATGCCTGGGATCACATTGTCCAGGCAGGTTTGGAATCTCTTCAGAGAAGGAAACCCCACAGCCTCTCTGGGCAGCCTGGGCCAGTCTTTGGCACTCTCACAGGAAAGAATTTTTCCCTCATCATATCTCTGGTGTTTCCAGGCAATTTCTCTACACACAATTAGCCTCCCTTCAAGTGTTTGAATATTTGTTTCAAGACCTACCACTAGAACTCAGTGACTGAACTCCTGGGTCACTGAGACTTGCCAATGGTTTTGCTCCAAGGTAATGAAGGAGTCAGGACCAAAGCTACAGCCTCTTTATGTCTTCTCATGTGTGAAGCCAAAGGCAATTCCGCATGAAAGGGGTGGTTTTGCCAAGGCAGGACTCTAACCTGCAGATTGACATCCTCATTTGTGACAGAAACCTCTTCGCTTTGAGGCTGTTGACTGGTACAAGAGGTCTCATGGATCTGTTGGATGAAATCAAAAGGGATTTGTTATTGTCTAATCCCAGCTACAGGATGGCTTCATTGCTCCTGCTCTTGCCTTTCTAGATGCTTTCCACTTTGAAGGCTGTGCTCTCAGTCTCTCCTGGACTGGAGATGAAAGGTGTTTATTTGAATCGTAGAATCATAGAATCCCAGGTTGGAAGACACCTCAAAGGCCAGCTGATCCAAACTCTATTGGCAAAAGCCTGGTCTAGACAAACTGGTCCAGCTCCTGCTCAGCTGAATCTTGAAGTGTCCAATGGTGAGGAATCCATCACTTCCCTGGGAAGATTATTCCAAGGGCTGATTGTTCTCGTTGTGAAAAATTTTCCTCTTGTGTCCAGTCAGAATCTCCACAGGAGTAAATTGGACACCCATTTGGCTGCTCTGTTCCCATGAAATACAGCTGGGTAGCACTTCATATACGACATACGCTGAACAGAAGTGAAAACTGAGAGATAGGGAAGCTGGAGAACATTGAGAACAAACAAAAGGAGCCTTGTACTTCCCACGGACCCACGGAAGTGACTGGCCAGGGTGATGGAAACCAGGCCATCTGGATCTTCTTTATTATTTTGCAACTGTCTGTTGTTAAAATCTCTGTATCTGTAGATCTCCAAGGCCAGCCAGGACTGGGAACACAGTGTACCACGTAAACAAAATCTCATCATTGCTGTCTTGGGGGTTTTCTGCATCTTGGGCTGGATGTGACAGCATGTGATGAAATATGATGGGGAAACAGAAAGAAATGGTCATCAGCCATGGGGATATGGAAATGATCAGAACAGCCACACCTACAGGACAAACCAGATGGGCCATCTTGTGTGTCTCTTAGAAGGTAGGATGTGATGTGACTGAATGTGTCACGTTAAAAAAATACTGAGCAGAGCTTGGTGTTGGAAAAGAAAGTCCTCCACAGTCAAGAATCTCCTGAGAGCAGTCCATACCCAGCCGGCCTTGGGAAGAAGTACATGGGAACAAAGAAATGGAGTTCTAAGTCAACTAGGAAACTCAGGCAGTTATAACGAGCCAACACATCACCTCTAACCCTGTGCTGGGTCATCCTTTTATGCAGAGTGGTCTGTTCACACCAACATGCCCCGGGACATGTTTTCCACCCAGTCACCCCCATTGCTCAGGAGAGAGGGTTGTGTGTGACCAGGAGAGTGCTGGGGACCCATACTTTGAGTGGTGGCATATTTTCTGGCATACATATGTATCAGGACCTCTGGCTGTGGATGGAGTCATCAGATTGATGCAGCACTTTCATTCCCTACAGTGAATTCCTCCTTTTTTTCCTCATCCCTCATTATAATATGGAGGCCTTTATTTTTTTCCCTTGGCTGCTTATTCATACCTTAATGGCACTTGATTTTCAATGGGCTCTTAAAGGTTTTTTTCTCCGTGTACTCTGCAACGCTATTAGGTTTTTCAGCGCTCCTTTGTTCTTTAAACAACCTTTGCCTGCTTTTTCTGCAGAGACATCTCACTCTGCTGGAGTTACACCACTTCTGTTGGTAAAACCCACTAGCTGAATGTGGCCACTCTCAAAATGAAAGAAGACTAGCAGCAAAGTTTTTGGAATATATAAACATGTTGAGCTGAGCCCTTCCTGGTTGCTGCTCAAAAGCATTTATTTCGGTGGTGGATGCACTCAACAAGGGACTCTCTCTGCAGTGTTTATGAAGCACAGCTGGCTGAGCAGGAGCAGCCATCACTTCAGTCAGGCTGAAGTTGTTTTCCCCTTCCATGGACTTCACAGTGCAGCTCAATGCTGTTTAATTTTACAATAAGAAAGTGTGAGTGTGAGCAGAGGGTCTACTGAAAACAGATTTTGATGGGCATCATAGAATCACAGAATGGTTTGTGTTGGAAGGGACCTTTCAAGGTCATCTAATCCAACCCACCTGCAGGGAGCAGGGACATCTGCAACTAGAGCAGGTTGCTCAGAGTCCCAGCCAGCCTCACCTGGAATGTTGCCAGGGATAGGGCATCGACCACCTCTCTGGGCAACCTGGGACAGGGTCTCTCTTCCCTCAGCATAAAATATTTTTTCCTTTGCTCTAATTGAAATTTCACCTCTTTTAGTTTAAAACCATCACCCCTTGTCCTGTCACAATCCTTCTGACAGGCCCTTTTTAAGTCCTGAAAGATCACAAGAAGGGCTCCCTGGAGCCTTCTCTTCTCCAGGCTGAACACCCCCAACTCTCTCAGCCTGGCCTCACAGCAGAGGGGTTCCAGC
>WUAM01000274.1:0-32061 GCA_024336885.1 Actenoides hombroni | reverse complement strand
GGGAGGGTCTTGTTACATCCTCTCAGGACTGCCTGGGGCCTGTCGGAAAGTTGGGGGCAGACTTTTTAGCAGTGCCTGTTGCGACAGGACAAGGGGTGACAGTTTTAATCTGAAAGAGGGAGATTTAGGCTAGAGAGCAGTAAGAACTGTTTTATGGTGAGACCCTGGCCCAGGTTGCCCAGAGAGGGGGTTGATGCCCCATCCCTGGAAACATTCCAGGTGAGGTTGGACAGGACTTTGAGCAACCTGCTCTAGCTTTATATGTCCCTGCTCCCTGCAGAGGGGTTGGACTAGATGACCTTGAAAGTTCAATTCCCACCCAAACCATTCCATGATTCTATGACTCATCATTCGGCTTCCTCCCAGCCTGTGTTTGTCTCTCTGCCCTGTTCTGCTTTCTCTCTCTTCTCCCTTTGTTTTGTGCCTCGAGCAAGATTTCCCTTCTGCAGCAAGATGGGATTTGGCCCAGCCTGGCATGCTGGGCACAGCAGGGTGACAACTGATAAATAGAATCATAAAATGACCAGTTGGGAGGGACCTCAAGGATCATGTGGTTCAAATATTCTTGATGATCTTGAAGTATTCTTGCAAGCAGAATTATTCTACTGTTCTACAGTTATCTTCTTGTCAAAAGCATGGTCAAATGGTCCCAATCCTAATGACAAGAACACCCTGTTTAACTGAGTTGGGAAGGAGGGTGTTCCTGGACCATTACCAGCCTCACTGTCCCCTGCTTTTCCAGTCCTCTGATAGCATGATATGTCCCCTTGCTGTCACAGAGAGCTGTGCTACCCTTGGAAAAAAGGCTGCTCTTCTGGAAGGCAGTGAGCCCTTTCTGCTCTGGGTCATGTGTGACATTGGCTTCACCTCAAATCCTGGGTTCACTTTTGGGCCCCTGACTCCAAGAAGGACATTGAGGGACTAGAGTGTGTCCAGAGAAGGGCAACAAAGCTGAGGAAGGCTCTGGAGCACAAGTGGTGTGAGGAGCGGCTGAGGGACCTGGGGTTGTTGAGCCTGGAGCAAAGAAGACTCAGGGGAGACCTTCTCACTCTCCACAACTCCCTGCAAGGAGGTTGGAGCCAGGTGGGGGTTGGTCTCCTCCCAACGAACAAGCGACAGGACAAGAGGAAATGTCCTCAAGTTGTGCCAGGGAAGGTTTAGGTTGGACAGGAGGAAGAATTTCTTCCTTGCAAGGGTTGTCAAGGCCTGTCCCAGGCTGCCCAGGGCAGTGGTGGAGTCCCCATCCCTGGAAGGGTTTCAGAGCTGTGGAGCTGTGGTGCTGAGGGACAGGGTTTAGTGGTGACCTGGCAGTGCAGGGTTAACAGTTGGACTCGATGATCTTAAAGGTCTCTTCCAACCTAGACAAGTCTATGATTCTGTGACTGCCTTTGGCCAGCAGCCAGATGTGTACCTTATCTTCCATCCTAACCAGCTGTGAAACGTCTGCAGGAGTGGCAACGCGGGAGGTTTGGAAGATGATCAATTATTACATTTTTTCCATTGCTACACACTTTATATGGTGCTTTCTGTTCACCCCGACTGGGCCTGTATTTGTACATATATATCAGAGTTAATGGACACCTGGGGTTTTAGGATAAACAGATGTTTTTCCTGTAAATGTCCCATTTAATCTTTTCTCCTAATGCATGGACTAAAATACTCACTTTCTTTCCATGGAATCTTTTTGATCAGTTATTGAATTTGATTTGATGCATGGCCTGGAGGACTCGGAGCAGCTACAGCAGCCCAGTTTTCTTTGCATTGGCTATGAAATATCAGAGGACACTTTGCATTGGACGAGCCAAAAACTGAAAGGGCTCAGCCTCTACCAGGCAGAGCAGCTTTCCCAAACAGGGCAGCGAGGACTGAGTAGGAAAGGTGGGAAACAGAGCGTCAACTTCTGCTGTCGCTGCTCAGTCCCTCACTGGTTGCTTTAATGCTTCCTCTGTAGTAATCTTTTTTTTTCATGCTTCTGGTATCTTGTCCTCCCAGAACGGATGGTGTTTGCGTGCTGAGTCATAAGCCCGATCTCTTTGCAGTCGGCATCCAGCCAACCAGCCACAAGAGACAGAAGATCTGATGCCTCTTTCTAAAAAAGCTTTAAAGCCTTTACTGTGCCCAAATCCCTGTCTCTGGATGCAGACACCAACTCATATGGCATGGCTGTATGTGTGGAATACATCTGGTAGCCATCGCAGGGTTCGTTCCAATAAATGTCATTATTTATCACCCTGGCAGCAGCAGCACTGAGGGCAGGTAGTCTCAGTGTGAGAGAGCAGGTCAAGGGAGGTTCTCCTCCCCCTCTACTCTGCCCTAGGGAGGCTACCTTGGGAGTATTTGGCCCAATTCTGGGCTCCCCAATTCCAGAGAGACAAGGAACTATTCAAGAGAGTCCAGCAGAGGTTCCAAAGATGCTGAGGGAACTGGAGCATCTCTCTGCCAAGGAAAGGCAGAGAGCCCTGGGGCTGTTTAGCCTGGAGAAGAGAAGACTGAGAGGGGATCTGATCAATGCTGATCAATAGCTAAAGGGTGGGGGTCAAGAAGATGGGGCCAGACTCTTGTCAGTGGTGCCCAGTGACAGGACAAGGGGTAACAGGCACAAACTGCAACCCAGAAAGTTCCATCTGAACAAGGTGAGAAACTTCTTTGCTGTGAGGGTGCCAGAGCCTGGCCCAGGCTGCCCAGAGAGGCTCTGGAGTCTCCTTCTCTGGAGAGATTACAAAGCTCCTTGGACATGATCCTGGGCACCCTGCTGTGGGTGACCCTGCTGGAGCAGGGGCGTTGGATGAGATGATCTCCAGAGGTCCCTTCCAACCCCCACTGTGCTGGGATTCTGCGTGTGACAGGCCGAGCAGCTCTGGTTTGGTGGTGAGCAGCACTGCAAAGGGCAGTCATCCAGTGTGGAAGTGACCAGTATGACCATGAGTGTTGATGACAAATATGGGAGCAATTAGTCTGCTTCCCTCACAGCTCAGCAGCCAAGGAGCACTCAGGGAGATATCAGGCAGCACGTTCAAAAGAATTGCAAAGTACTTTCTAAGGCATGAACTGTGTGAAGCTCCCTGGAGTCTGAAACTCAAGTTCAGGTTCATGCACAGTTAAGCCAAGCAGGGAACCACATGTCACCTCCAGCTTGCACAAACCAGCGTGTTGTGGATTGCCAGAAGTTAATGTATTACGATCAAATCTCTCTGTAAACAGAGATTACTCATGTTCTTTCCCTAACTATCTCCTACTAGCTGCTGCCAGAGGCAGGCTTTCAGGCTGGGGTGGTATTTTTCCAATACACAAATTAACTGTTGTTTTGGGAAGTCCATAATGACCTGAGGCTCCTTCAGGTGAGGCTACGTTTCCTCTTCTTCCTCCCAAACCTGGTAATGCACACCAGAGCACACATTAGCTGGTAGAAAAACCATCACTTCCAAACACCTCCCTTTCCCTGTTCACTGTCTGTACATCCTGGGCCTTTTCTCCCTCTTTCTCCCTCTTTTTTTGTTGAAAAACAAAATCAGCTCATAGCACTGGAGCATCTTGCAGGCTGTGTAAGCATGGGACAAAGACCAGCATCCCACCCTGTCTGTAATGGTCTCTTTATATTGGCCTTGTGCCACTTTGGCTTTCCCTGTCCTGTGTGTTCCCTCCAATGGTGCTTTTGTCCACCCTCTGCCTTCGGACAACTCTCCTCTCATCTAGGAATTCGGTTTCCTTTCTGAAGCTCAGATTTACAAGAGCTTCCCTTTGGTTTTGGAAATTTGTTTCCAGGAGTTTCTCCTCAGCCACTTGCTGTCTGGGTTAGGGGCATTGTCTCCTATCTTACAGAATCATAGAATCACAGAATGGTTTGGGTGGGAAGGGACCTTTCAAGCTCATCCAGTCCAACCCCCCTGCAGGGAGCAGGGACATCTGCAACTAGAGCAGGTTGCTCAGAGCCCTGACCAACCTCACCTGGAATGTTTCCAGGGATGGGGCATCAACCACCTCTCTGGGCAACCTGGGCCAGGGTCTCACCGCTCTCAAACAATAAGAATCCCTTAAAATCCCAAGCAGAGGATGATGTCTTCAGCAAGGATAGGCAATAGATTTGCAATAGGCTATTTCTTTTCCCTGACCAACTTTCCTGGTGGGACTTTCTGTACGGAACCAAAACCTTTCTTTTGGTTGCATCCAAACCCCCCCAACTCCAGCCTCTCCTCATTCAGGCCTGTGCACACCCATCCTACGGCCCCAGACACCCAACTCTCTTCCCACCCACTCCACAGTGCGATCAGCGGTGACTTGTGGTCGCAACTAGCCCATCAGTCCTTGGTGCTCTGCCCTAGGACACTTTCAGTGCCAAGCCCCTTGGAAACGGCATCAGTTTGACAGGATGAAGCTCTGAACAGCTACTTCAGGCAATCCTCTTGTTCCTGGGACTGTAGGTATCTGAGTGGCACATGGCCAATACTCCTCCTGCAATGAGTAAGGAGCAATTTATCCACTGGTTCCATTTTTGTGGCAACAGTGTTTGACTAAAGAAGACAGCAGAAACACAAAGGATTACTACTACGAAGAGAGTATTTTATTACTTAACACTTCATTCAGCTAAATCCACAGAGCAATAACACAGAAATTCTTCAGAAAAGTGCAAATTTTCACTCTGTATTTGTAGTACACCCTAGTTTTACAGAAGAACAGACACTGGGTACAGATCCAGAACTCCCCAGGATTCTAAACAAGAACGATGCAACTTTGGATACTTCAATCGCCTCGTACAAAGCTAAGCAAAGGGCAGGGGAGGAGGGAAAATGTCTCCGGTATCAAGACGGGCTCTAACCACCCAGGCATCACCATCAGAGTCCCACCTCTCTTACTTGGGAGAGAAGAGGGTAAGAAATGAGGGTAAAACCAAAATGAAGTGATGACAATATTGCTTTTAAGATTAAAGAGAACATCCAAGTGCTTTCTGAAGCAGACCACGCATTCGACCCTGCCCCCAATGACAGAAATCATCCTTCCACCTTGTGGCTTCTCTCTCAATACTCCCATAGTTTCACACAAACACACTCCCTTTTCTGTTATAAAACAGGAACTGAAATCCCTAATACTTAAGGAGTTAAAGAGGGGGCACAAAGTGCTATCCAAGTATTGCTAAATCAGGGATTAACACCAGAAATGTCTCCAAGCAGGTGTCCTCCGAGAAAGATACAGCAACAGCTCAGTCAAGGACTGCCCGAGGCACGCAGAGGAGCCCAAGGCAGCATGTGCTGCATGTTGGAACTCACTTCAATGTCTGGAGTAGAAACACAGAGAATTTAAATTCTTAATTTACTGTGTGTGGATGACACAAGTAAGTGTCTACCCTCACAGCCAGAGCTGTGCTTGAAGCTTCCAGTCAAACTCTCCCGGGTTAAACACGCTGCCTCCTCCTCTTCCCTAGGCCCAGGGAAACAAAACTTTACCAAGTATCTGAGTGAGACACAGATTAAGCCCATCACATCAAATAGGGAAAGGACAAAAACCAAGCCCTCCTAAGTTTATCAAATGCTAAAACCAAATCATTGGTTCAAATTGTCATCATACAGCCAATGACTGTCTGCAGACCAACCTTTGAAAAGACAAATTTTAACTGGAAGCACCTAATGAACAACATCCGTGGTGTACTTTGATCTATTATCCGCTTCTCATGCAAGCCTGAAAAGCCTTTGTTCTTATCTGGAAAGTAGTAAAGAGCAGCTGACAACTGAAAGAAGGGTGTGCACAAGCCCAACAGGCCCTAACACAATAGATAACAAAGTTGCGAGGCGATGAAGTAAGAATTACTGTCCTTGACGATATGGGAAGCGAGATCAGAGGGAGGAGGTAACGGAGGAGTTCCACAAACGGAACAGTATAAATATATCAAACGGTTCCAAATACAGTAGGAAAACAATGGTAGCAGCAGTTTTAAAACAGCAATAGTTATATTATACCCTTAAAATACATTCAACACGTTGTGCCTGTTGCTGTCATTCCAAAAGCACCACTACATCTATAACTTACTGCTCAAAGCTCTCGACAAGAAGAATCCCAGATACCCAAACTCCCCGTATCTGGGGTTTTTATCAACGATAAACAGACTATGAACAGTTACCAACTTCTAAGAACGCTGATTTGAAAACAGAATCACGCTTTTTTTTTTCCCCACGCCATGTTTCTAACGCCTGCCTACTGAGACAAAGCAGATTTCTGCAGGAAATAGAGGATTCCTGCTCTTTGTAGGAGCCCAAAGGTAACTCGTGGGACGTAACTCCTAATGCTAACTGCTACAATTGACACACAACTGGCCTCATCATGCACACTTCATTTTTTTACAGCGTTTACTTTTGTTCAGAAGGCTGTTCCGAGTCATTTGCTCTCGTCTGCGCTACTCAGAAGCTACAAAAAAAGAAAATCCAAAGTGCCTAAAGCTTTAATCTGCTGCCAATGGAACAAATGGCAAAACCTCCTTCAAACTCAGTGCAGTTGGGATCCAGATGTGCACCTTTTGGTGAAAACTGGAGACAGAGCAGCAGTCAGAAGAGCTTTAGCATCTTCCAAGACCTCCCCAGCACTGTACCACAACATCAGGATAAGCGTAAAGGCTTCTGCCTGTTTTTCCCCCACCACATCCGTCAAATGTAAAAAAAAAAAAATCAAGAAAATAAAAAATATAACATTTTGGGCATTAGATACATTTCACTCCATTGCAGAACAGACCTTCTGTGGTACATGTACATGAATATACAGCAAAATACTTCTCCACGGTTATAGTGCAAAGCTTCCGTCAGCGTGAAACACCCGATACCTGCACGGACACGACGACCTTGGTGCTCTTTAAAGCCACCTGGATGCAACACCTACAAACACCACTGCGCGATCCTACGGCATCAAGCTGGAAGGGTACAATAAGATGGAGAGTAAATCTGGAGATTTAACAACAGTGGCAAAGCAAGGGCTTTTATTTAAGTGCATATTAAATAGGTTCATAATAAAGTTCTTCTCATGTAACCTTCAAAAGGATCGGGTTTGTCTGTTTACTTAATTACTGTAAAGCAGGGACACATCCAAAACACCCCCGACATCGTTCTGAAGGCTTCTATTAGCAATTTAGTAGCACTCATTAACTAATATTATCCTCAGTTTATCAATATGCAGCTTTTCTTCAAATGCTGTTTCAGTTAAAGCTTTTCTATGGCTTGTATTTTCCAAAACCCTAGATATCTACATGAGATTTGCTGTTATCAGTCTATTGTTTGGGAAAAAGCAATTGGCAGTATCACTTTCTACTCAAGCAAAGGTAGGAAATTGATAATGGGAAGTTGTTATAAATTTGTCCTGAAAGATAAAGAATAATAGTATTTGAAAAAAAAATTTCTAACCAAAATTAGCTTACAAGACATGGTAAAAAAACCAAATCGTGATTTAATAACTAGTGTCAGTGTCTCACCTCCACTTTCTTCCCTTTTTCTTGTTTTTTAAATACACAGTATGAATTCAAGCCAAACTGAAAAAGTCACTAACTGGATTTTTCATTCAGATTACCAAATTTCTGAAATCTTTATTAAAAAAAAAATGAAGATTTAAGAGCCTTCAGAGATGTGGGACAAAACAACTGGTACAAAGAGTAGCTCGAATGTGCAGTTTCAGCAAGGAATGCTCAATTTCTGTTCCTTTGGAAGCCTTGGAAAGGCTCTGAGTAACTCAAACCCAGACTGCGGGTGGATCCGCGTGCATTGCCACGATTGTTTCACCGCCAAGTAAATATTTTAAGATACACAGAGGAAAAATACAACGCACCAAGAGCACCTTGAACAACAGAAGGATACTTAAGTAGCTGAAAAAGTGTCACCTTGAGCAATCTGCCTAAACAAAAAATGCTAAGCACTGAACTCTCCACTTCAGCAGTTTTGGAAATTAAGACCTGTAATGACGATACCAACACTCGCACACAACAGCTCAGAAGAAGCAGCTTTTCTGTCAGTTTGGAGTGATCGCTTCCCTCAAAGATGACAACCAACCTCATTTGAAAAACTTTTTCACACAGAAGTTACTGGGTACCTGAAGTGAATTCCAGACAAGATCTATAAGATGAGATCAGCTGCCTTAAATCTTCATTTGAATTGAGGGGTTAATTAGTCGTTTGGTCAAGAAGGACAGAAAATTATAATAAACTCCATCCTATTCTTTCACTTCCTCTCATTATCCTGGTTTATTAGCTCAGACTTTGGTGAAAAGCCTGACAGAAGAATGCTGCTTCTTGACAGAATAAAAATGTAGCTGTTTAACACACACACACACACAGAGATATTAAACTGAGTTCTGTTCTTGGTTCCTTTGTTCCACAGGACATGGTGCCAGAGCTCGCTTCTTCCAACACCAGTTCCAGGAGATCTTAAGCAGAGCGCCAGATCAGTCCGTTCTTATCAGGTTCGAGAAAATTCTCAATCAAAGCTTCAATAAGCTTCTGAAGTTCCTCTTCCAGCACACTTCTGTCACTAGAAAGAGAACCACACCATGACAGAGGTTTGATAAATACCAGGCATCCCCTAAAAAAACCCCAAACTAACAGCAAGATCTGATGGTGACAGAATCATAGAATCGTTCTGGCTGAAAGAGACCTTCAAGATCATGAAATCCACCAGTTAATGGACTAGCTATGTTTCCCACCAGTATCAACATGTAGACACTTCAAGGTGCTTGGTTTAATGAGCTGCTTTTTGGTACAATCTATGGAAATACTAATTTAAATTAACTTAATTAATCTAAACAACTGAGTGGTTGACACACCAGAGCTGCGCTGCCATTCAGACAGACCTGGCCAGGCTGGAGAGTTGGGCAGAGGGGAACCTCAAAGTTCAACAAGGGCAAGTGTTGGATCCTGCACCTGGGGAGGAATAACCCCCTGCACCAGTACTGGGGAGGGGGTGACCTGCTGGGAAGCAGCTCTGCAGGGAAGGATCTGGAAGTTTTGGAGGACAACTGATGCCCATGAGCCAGCAATGGGCCCTCATGGCCAATAAGGCCAATGGTGTCCTGAGGTGCATGAAGAAGAATGTGGCCAGCAGGTGCCCCAGGACTGAGGCTACCTCAGTCCAGTTCTGGGCTTAGCCATTCAAGATAGACAGAGAACTACTGGAGAAAGTCCAGCACAAGCTATGGAGATGCTGAGGGAACTGGAGCATCTCTGTGGCCAGGAGAGGGTGAGAGCCCTGGGGCTCTTTAGCCTGGAGAAGAGTGAGAAGGGATCTGATCAACAGCTAAAGGGTGGGGGTCAAGAGGATGGGATCTATCTCCTCAGTGGTGCCCAGTGACAGGACAAAGGGCAATGGGCACAAACTGGAACACAGGAGGTCCCATCTAAACAGAAGGAAAAACTTCTTTGCTGTGAGGGTGCCAGAATCTGGCTCAGGCTGCCCAGAGAAGTTGTGGAGTCTCTCTGAAGGGATTCCAAACCTGCCTGGACAATGTGATCCTTGGCAACCTGCTCTGGGTGACCTTGCTAGAGCAGGGGGGTTGGATGAGATGATCTGCAGAGGTCCCTTCCAACCCCACTATGCTGGGATTCTGCAATCAGCACTAGGTGGTTCTGGGCCAGCAGTGGGGACACAGAACTAATGACTGCAAAACCAGCGTAGGACTGGTCAGACACATCCTTTAAATGGATTAAAAAGAAAAAAATAGCAACTAATAGCAGAGGTAGACACTATGTTCTTCTCTACATGGCATCCAGACGCTCATTTTGAGTATGTGATTGCATTTTGACTAAAGTGCAATTTAGGGGGATTGAGTCATTGGGCAAAGAATCACAGCACCTGAGAAGACACAGCAACACACTGATCCTTTCTGTATTTAAACACCCAGACGTTCATGTGAGTAAAAACACAACACACACAAGCAGTAGTGCATTGCAACACTCCTTTAAAAATGCACTATCCTTCTCTTGTCCACCAAGTCTCACTGGAGGGAGAGGAACTCAGTCTGTTTTTAACAGAGAGAAGGCAAAACAGGCTTAGCTACATTTGCTTTGTTCATGTGCAGAACTGCCAATAAATCATTGAAAGGAAGCAGTGACCTGAAGTGCAAAGAACACACCTCAAAACGCTGCAATAAAATTGGTTTTCCTCATGTTCAGCTTTCAAGAATAATCAATGAACAGTGACTCAGAAATACCTGCAAAGTTATTATTGAGAGAAATGTCTTGTTAGATTCCTACAGACCTTCTTTATGTCTTAGAATAATGGAATCCTTTTGGTTGGAAGAGACCTTAAAGATCATTGAGCCCAACCACTAACCCAGCACTGCCAGGTCACCACTAAACCATGTCCCTCAGCATCACAGCTCCATGGCTTTGAAACCCCTCCAGGGATGGGGACTCCACCACTGCCCTGGGCAGCCTGGGACAGGACTTGACAACCCTTGCAGGGAAGAAATTGTTCCTCATATTCAACCTAAATCTCCCCTGGTGCAACCTAAGGCAGTTTCCTCCTGTCCTATCACTTGCTACATGAAGAACATGGTCAATTCAGAACAATTTAAAAACATGATTCAGAAGACGGGCCGTACCTGTCATAACACACTTCACATAACAATAAACCATGTTTTAAAGTATACTTCAGCAATATGTGAGAGGCTGCCCAGGCATGGATCTGTGTACCCCTTCACATGCACATTTTACAAGCAAAAGTGATCTACTGCTCGCTATCCACTGGCTCCCTACATCTGACCAAAACCAGTGATAGAAATAGGCTCACCCTGAATTCCTGACAATAAATAAAAATAAATATCACATCAGAAGCCCCTTTACGTTATTTTCAATTCTCTGCTCCACAGAAACGTGGTGACATAAGTCCAAAAGACAGGAACTTCAGTTAGAAATGTATTTCAGGGGCTTCCTTTTCTATCAAGGTGGCTATCAGATGGGAGACAGACCTCTGTTTACTACTCAGTAGTTCAGAACACCACATCACATTCTTCAACACAAGTGTCCACAGCACAGGAGAGTCAGGGACCTGTTGGAGCGGGCCCAGAGGAGGCCACAGCAATGCTGGGAGGGCTGGAACCTCTCTGCTGTCAGGCCAGGCTGAGAGAGTTGGGCTTGTTCAGCCTGGAGAAGAGAGGGGTCCAGGGAGACGTTTTTAGGGCCTTCTAGTTCTTAAAGGGGCCTATCAGAAAGATAGGGACAGACTTTTTAGCAGGGCCTGTTGTGACAGGACAAGGGGTGATGGTTTGAAACTAAGAGGGAGATTTAGACAAGATATAAATGTTTTACACTGAGGCAGTGGAGAGACCCTGGCCCAGGTTGCTCAGAGAGGTTGTCCATGCCCCATCCCTGGAAACATTCCAGTTGAGGTTGGCCGGGACTCTGAGCAACCTGTTCTAGTTGTAGATGTCTCTGCTCCCTGCAGAGGGTTTGGACTAGATGACCTTGAAAGGTCCCTTCCAACCCAAACCATTCCATGATTCTGTGATCCCCAAATGCAACAGGTATCCAGCTGGATTTAAGCACATTTGCCAGCAGCAGCACAACTTCTTCAGTTTTTAATTTTAAGTGAATGAGGAATCGGGTTAATAAAAGAAGTCTCCTGGTGTAGCAGGTGTTGAAAATTCAATTCTTTGTCTTTTCGTGTACAGAGGCGATCCCTTAAGAGCAGGAATGTACATCGCTCTGGCCTCTGGAATAGTCAGCTGAGGCTCAGACCCCCAAAGAGGAATCTCCCACCAAGCACAGAATCAGTTCTTGTGTACTGACCCATCAGCCCAAAAGCACCGTGCAACATGTGCATGCAGACCTGCCACTGACCTCTGCTCGGGCAGTGCACACATCTCTGCGTAGTACTTGATCTTCGGCTCTGTCCCGCTTGTCCGAAGGGTGGCAACGCAGCCATTTTGAAATGTGAAAGTGATCATCTGGCTGCTTTTACTCACTGGCAGCACCTACAGAAACAACAGCAGTGTATTACAGAGCACCCCAACTAACAAAGAAGTGGGGTTTTTTTGTTTTGTTTTTAAAAAAACACAACATTCAGTGTATACAAAACCAAATATACAGGTTGAAATCCCCTGCAGTACACATTCGTCAGCCAATGCAACAGACCAGAATTAGTCATTTTGGTCAGACAGGCTAATCACCCAGATCAGCACGGGACAGAGAGGGACCTGTTAGAGCAGCAATGCTGGGAGGGCTGGAACCCCTCTGCTGTGAGGCCAGGCTGATAGAGTTGGGGTTGTTCAGCCTGGAGAAGAGAAGGCTCTGGGAAGACCTTCTCGTGGCCTTTCAGTACTTCAAGGGGCTTGTCAGAAAGATGGGGACAGACTTTTTAGCAGGGCCTACTGGGACAGCACAAGGGGTGATGGTTTTAAACTAAGAGGAAGATTTAAACTAGAGAGAAGGACAAAATGCTTTCTACTGAGGGTGGTGAGAACCTGGCCCAGGTTGCCCAGAGAGGTGGCCAATGTCCCATCCCTGCAAACATTCCAGGACAGATTGGCCAGTGCTCTGAGCAACCTGCTCTAGTTGCAGATGTCCCTGCTCCCTATAGGGCAGTTGGACTAGATGACCTTGAAAGGGTCCCTTCCCACCCAAACCAGTGTATGATTTTATGATCTGACTCAGTATTTCATGATAATGGGACTGCCTCTTACTCCCATAGAAAGTATGGAAGCCTGGAAGCCTGACAGGCAGCTTCAGAGTTGCAGGAGCATGAAGCTCACTTCAACTAAGAGTTCATTCATTGTTACTTCAAAGTAGGCAACACAATAGCCAGGGCAGTTCACATTACATCTCTTTTCTCCCCAGTAACTGCTGTTAAGCTGTCTGAATAGATGACGACAATTAAACTGCCATCTTAGTTGATGCAGTGTGTCTTTCTGCTTAGTTCTTGTATATTGACCTTTCAGTCTCTTTGAAAAGCAACCTCTCCTGCAAAAACACTTTGTAACTCACCGATTTCTTATTCGGCTGGCTGCTGTCATAGCCCGTGGTAACATCTCGTACATGTAATATATTGTAAATACCACAAATATTTGGGTAAGACTGAGGAGCATCAAAGTTCCGAAGTCTCTCAAATATCCTTTTGATAGTTGGAGGATCGTAGCACAAGAAATAGGAAGTCTTTGATATGTGATATCCATACCTACAAGCAGATTAATGTTTTAATCAAAAGTTTTGGAAATTTTCTGCACAGAAAGAAAGGCCCTGTTTTGAAAAGCACTAAGGAAAAAAAATGCAGTTCTCACATTTGTGGAAACAGATATTTTTAGGCAAATGTTTGGGCTCTGAAGATTTCACTGCATTACTCAGATCATCTTAAGCTATTTTTAAATTCAAGCAAAGGTTTCAGTTTCAAAAGGCAACCATGTGGCTACGTGCAGCCCTGGTTACCCACAGGTAATTAATATGCAGTAGCATTCCCACACCACCAAAAATTATCTGCTATAAAAACGTGAGCAGACAACAACGGATTACCCAAAGAGCCATGCAAGTTAAAACTACTATCCCCAATCAGACCTAATTCAAGCACTCCCGAATGCCATAAAGAGCTGGACACTGCCCGGAAGAAAAGGACCTGGAGGGGTTGGTCAACGGGCAAATGAAGATGAGCCAGCATGTGCCCAGGGGGCCAAGAAGGCCACCAGCATCCTGGCTTGGATCAGCACTGGTGTGGCCAGCAGGACTAGGGCAGGGATCATCCCCCTAGACTGCACACTGGGGAGGTCACATCTTGAATCCTGAGCTCAGTTTTGGGCCCTTGACTCTAAGAAAGACATTGAGGGGCTGGAGCATGGCCAGAGAAGGGCAACAAAGCTGGGGAAGGGTCTAAAGCAGAAGCCTTGTGAGAAGAGGCTGAGGGACGTGGGGTTGGGATGCATTAAATATATTGACTAGATTATTCCCAGCTCCAAAATAGTTAAGTAGTGAAAAATAACACTTGCATTTCATAGATCTCAATGAGCTTCTGTGCTAGCGTAAGGTTCTGCCCCTCCAGGTAGGTTGCCATTTCAGCTATGACCACAGCTGCGCTTACACCATCTTTATCCAACACGGAGGTGCCACACATAAAGCCTAAAAAAAAAAAATTGATTGTGGAAAAATAACTTGACATACTATTAAAATGATTTTACTTGATTTTTTTTTAACCCTTTTCCTGTAAAAGAAAATTGGTCAATACACATAAGCTGTTTTTATAACTGCCTATGAATGTCTTTGGAGTGTGACCAGAGAGTTAACAAAGCTGAGGAAGGGTCTAGAGCACAAAGTCTTGTGAGGAGTGGCTGAGGGACCTGGGGTTGTTGAGCCTGGAGAAAAGGAGGCTCAGGGGAGGCCTTCTAGCTCTTGACAACTCCCTGAAAGGAGGTTGGAGCCAGGTGGGGGTTGGTCTCTTCTCCCAAGGAACAAGAGGCAGGACAAGTGGAAACAGTCTCAAGTTGCTCCAAGGGAGGTTTAGGTTGGACATGAGGATCACTATCTTCCCCGCAAGGGTTGTCAAGGCCTGTTCCAGGCTGATGAGGGCAGTGGCGAAGTCCCCTGCAGGGGTTTCAAAGCCGTGGAGATGTAGTGTTGAAGGACATCAATTAGTGGTGACCTGACAGTGCTGGGTTGACAGTTGGACTCTATTACCTTGAAGGTCTTTTCCAACCAAAATGATTCAATGATTCCCCTTTCCTAGGAATCTCGTTAATTTAGGATTTATATGACTAATCACTCAGTTCCACATTCTGCTCTCTTTGGAGATCCCTCACAGTACAGTGCTAAACCTTAAAACTTGCTTGTTTTATGCAAGCACATAAATCCTGCCAAGAGTCTTGCCAGTAATTTGAATCAAAGGAACCCGCCATACAGCTACAGCCTTGGTAACTCCTACATCAGAGCTCCACAGTACTGCCATGACACCTTCTTCCTGAAGGGATTCACAATCAAGATCTTAACTCCTTGCTGTTAAAAGCTTTATTAATTTTATGAATAAAGCCAAGCACAGACACATACCCTCTTTGCCACATTTTATTTTCAAATGACATATTATGTGGGAATAGGCCGTCCCAGAAAGCTGCTGGTGGTTTGGGTTGGAAGGGACCTTCAAGATCATCTTATTCCAAGCTCCCTGCCAGGGACATCTCCCCCTAGAGCAGGTTGCTTAAAGCCTCATCCTACCTGGCCTTGAACACATTCAGTGTTGGGGCATCTCCAACTTCCCTGGGCAACCTGGGTCCGTGTCTCACCACCCTCAGAGTGAAGAACTTCTTCCTAATTTCTAATCTAACTCTCCCCTCTTCCAGTTTGAAGCCATCACTCCTCATCCTATCACTACAAGCCCTTGTAGAAAAAGCTCCTCCCCAGCTTGCGTGTAGGCCCCCTTCAGATACTGGAAGGCCAAAATGAAGTCTCCCTGGAGCCTTCTCCAGGCTGAACAACCCCAACTCTCAGCCTGGCCTCACAGCAGAGAGGTTCCATCTGAGAAGACCTGTGAGATATAAACCTATTACAAACAGATCCTGTGTTTCATCTCAGCTAAAAGGTCACAAAGCAGCAGTAGTATGGCTTTGGCATCTCAGGACTTTCAACTTGTATTAAAACAGGTTTGTCTCAGGAAACTGGACCAGAATCAGAGATTGATAGATCATTTCTGATGGTAGGTGGCAAGCTGATTTGATGAGAGAAAAAAACAATTACAACAATACTAGAAACTAAGAAAATAAGAAAAAAAATTAAAAAAGACTTTTTAGCCCCATCTCCCCTTCCTCCCCACCTTGTTCTCAACACTTTAAAGGAATATGAACATACGCACCAATAGACTCTTCAAATGCAAAGAGAACTTCTTTTCCATTATTGAGGAGCTCTTTCACTCTGCTTCCAATCCATTTAAAACCAGGCAGTGTTTCCTCAAACACAACAATAAAAAACAAACAAAAAGAGTGCACTGAATACATTTTTTAAATTTAGTTTCAAGACAAAGAAGAAAGTATAGCCGCCATTCCTTTTGCTACCAGGATGCTTCAGTAAGGAAAAAACCAACCAACCAACCAACCAAACAAAAGGGCAACACAGGGTGACAAAAGGTGGGGAGAAAGAGAGGGGAAGGGGGAGAAGGGAGGAGAATGGGAGGTCCATGGGAGGAAGTGGAAGCAAGGGTCAGGGAGCTAAGTGGGGAAGAAAGGGTGGTATAAGTAAAAAAATAAATCAATAATGAGTTCTGAAATTTCAGGTCAATGGGAAAGAGTCAAAACACTAAAGCTTAAGGACATTTTCTTGAAGTTATTTCTGTCCCTGCCTATCAGATGAGACACCAGTACAAATCTAGTCCAGAGGAAAAGTTACAGCAATCACACCAGCAACTGGGGGTGACAGGAGGGGAGAGTGCTGCCTTGTGCTCTGCCAATCATGCAAAGCTGTCAAAAGCTTACAAACTGGCCTTGGAGAGAAGGAAGCTACAAAGAGGGGAAGCTTTTAGAGGACACCAAGGAGTTCTGGAAATTCGTAGCTTTTTTTATTTCTTTTTTTCTTCAGTCAAATGTATAATTTTCCAGAAAAGAACTAAACATATGAGCAGTATTTAGTGAGATAATGAAATTCAGTACCAGGCAGTGACACTCCACCTGATTAAGCATATCTGGACAGTCACTCAAAAATGGTTTTCACAGTTGCTTTCAATATTAGTTTTTAAATCCTCATTGTTTAGCAAAAAATTTTTCCCTATTGCACATGGATTTAGTTAAGACAAGACCTGATCTCTGTCTGCTTGTGCTAAGCTTGAGCACTTGCTTCTCTTCTGACTAACTGCCAACACTTGCAGAAATCAGATCAAGTACTTAATTTGAAGGCAGGAGCTCAAATAACAACAGGCAGTCTCAGGAGGGGGGAGGACAACCCCTCATTTTCTTTTTTAGCAAGTCCTTAATGAAACAACATTAAAGGCCTGAATATAAGAGTTCCTCTGTCTGTCACAATTTCAAGTACAGCCAAATTTAAAAGCTCCTAGTGATGCAGCCATCCAGTATCTGAAGAGGGCCTACACGAAAGCAGAGAAGGGACATTTTACAAGGGCTTTTAATGATAGGAGGAGGGGTGATGGCTTCAAACTGGAGGAGGGAAGATTGAGATTAGAAATTAGGAAGGTGGTAAGAAATGGTCACATGTTGCTCAGGGAGGCTGTAGATGCCCCGACACTGGATGTGTTGAAGGCCAGGTTGGATGGGGCTTTGAGCAACCTGGTCTAGTGGGAGGTGTCCCTGTCCATGGCAGGGGTGCTGGAATGAGATGATCTTTAAGGTCCCTTCCAATCCAAACCATTCTATGTGGGCACCTGAAGAAACACTGTGTAACACGTAAGAGTTTGACATCAGTCCATCAAAATGCACTCCATTTTTGTGACAAACACACCAGGTTGAAGACAATTTCATATGTCCACACAGAAGAGTTTGTTTCTGGCAATAACCAAACCAAAGGCAATTCTCTTATATGCAATTTAGGGTTTGAGTCACCTGTTACAGCCTCCCTGAAGCTTTGTGGAAGTCAGTCTCAGCAGCATTCGCTGGAACGTGCACTAAGAGATGCTGCAGATGCTGAAACCTTGTCTGTGTAAACCAGCATCAAAAAATGCTTAAGAACTTTCATTCCAAAGACTGGAAGTCATTTTTCATTTAACAAAGTCATAGAACAAATCAGAGTGGTTTGGCTTGGAAGGGACCTTCGTGCAAAGGGCCCTTGAAAAAGACTATGTAGTCCAACCCCCCCCTGCAGGAAGCAGGGACATCTGTGATTAGAGCAGGTTGCTCAGAGCCCCAGCCAACCTGACCGAAAATGTTTCCAGGGATGGAGCATCGACCACCCCTCTGTTCCCAGAGAGGGAAGCCATAAGTGTTGGGGCTAGCTGAAGAACATGGCAATCAGATTGCACTCTGCCAAGACGATGTCATAAAACACATACTTACTTCAAAGTGAAATCCCTCCTGAAGTGCAATTGCCCTCAAAATTTTGGAGGAGACTGTGGTCGCTAACATGTAAACATTCTTCACATCAGCATTTTCGCAGCAGTTTTCCTTCCAGCGAGAAAACATCCACCACCCAAACAAAGCTGCGAGCTCGTTGCCAGTGAACACCTTCCAGCAACCACTGCAGAGAGGACAGACGATAAGAAAGCTCTTTGGGGTTTCCCAGGAGCATCCACACGGGGTGGGGGGAGACACTTTCCGCAGGCACTGGAACAGCAGCAGTCTGAGCACACTACCGACCAGCTGCTCTCTACAAAGCCACCGCACTAACAGGACTCCACAGTTATCGCGCCTCGAGGATTTCTAAGCCCGGTGCGTTCTCTTAGCGAGCAAAGATACCAGGGAAGGATCCTCAGCGCCAGCTTTAAACCGGCTTAGGGCCCTCTAACTTATCACACAGAGGTAAGGGGTCTACAGTCTAAACAGTGCAGTCAGGCGATGCCTGCATGTTACAGACAGTTACTCACACAACGAGCAGAATTTTGGCCTGTTAGTGGAAGAAAAATAATTTTGATTCAATATGAAGAAGCAGAAAAAACACAAAACCAAACCCTAAAACAAATTCACAACTGTCCTAAGGCAGAATCTGTTTATCTAATAAAGTGAAAAAATCAGTAATAATGAGGTTTTACTATCTTTAGTCACCACTCAGCTTCTCAGGTAGATTATAGAACAGTTTAGGTTGGAAGGGACCTTAAAGATAATTGGTTAAGTATTTAACCTTTTCTAAGCTATTGAATTTTGTGTCAAATACATTCTTTCAGGTGGAGCTATACCAAAAGACAAAGCTAACAAGAAAAATACCCAAACAGCTGAGTCACAACAGGACAGAGTGGGCTGAAGGGGTGTTTCTGTCAACCATCTGGGGACATTCAGCAATTTTCACTACCTCTTCAGCAGAAAGAGATAAAAGAAAAGGCCCCATCGCTCACTTCTCCTGCTGTTCCGCCACTGCGAGTCTATCCGCGTCTGGATCAGTGGCCACTACTACTTTTGCATTTTCTTTCTCTGCAAGCCTCAGTGACAACTCCTGGTGGGAGAACAGGGGAAAACAAAACAAAAAATGAAATCAGAAAAGCAAATAAACCCACAGTCACCTACTTATATATACCACGCAATGAAAAGAAAATTTCCTGTGGATTCCCCACTGCATTAACACAGCTCAAAGCCAGGTACTCCCTGCTCTCCTCATAGATTTGATTTTCAACACTATCTCATATCCAAACAGAGGCAACGTAGAAACAAAAATTACCAGCACAGATTCTCCTTCTTCAGGGTTTGGGCATTTCACAGTAGAGAAGTCTGGGTCCGGATCTTTTTGTTCAGGTACTGGAATGGGAGGCTGAAAGCCAAAGGCTTTGAAAGCCAACTGCACGTAATCATGTCCGACTCCATGAAAAGAGGTGTGAACAAATTTCAAAGTGCTTTGCACATTTAGATCCCTGACACAGAAGGAGGGGGGAAAAAAAAAAAAAAATCAGTAAGATTTCAGTTACTTAACAAGGCTACTTTAATAAGGAAAAGCAAAAGAAAATGCAATTATGCTTTGTACTGTTCTGCTGATTTCTGCAATAGTTTCAAAGGAGGAATGGGTGACAATGCTCATTTGGACTCTTGCGTGGAATTGCTGCTTTAAAGATGCTTATCCTGGAAAATGTGATGGTTACCTTCCCCTAAATCGGTTAAAAGTCTCCCAGGAATGAACTGTTAAATTTCTGCATCAAACTTGAGCTCTTCCACCACCTTGCAGATCTTACTCTGGTCCTGTTCTACCTACATTATTCATATTGGTCCTTTTATTCTTGTCTTCAGCCCAACACAACCTTTAAACTTCATCTTCTCACCTCTATTCCATGCGTGTAAACCTCACTTTCTCTCTGAATTTTTGCATTTTATTCAGAACAAACTCATTTGTACAAGAAGGCTCCCACCAGGCTGCTGTACTGCAGCCCAGTGTCCAAAAGCAGGCTGCTTTGTGCTCAAGAAGCATGGTGGAGCTCTAATGATGGGCACCAGCCAATTTAGTGACACATCAAAGGAGGGATGGGGTGAGACAGAATGGGGAAACGACCAGAAATTATTCCCACCAGGAAGAGCCCAGTGCAATGGCCTCAAGCAGACAGTGATGGCTGGGGCAGAGTGAAGCACCCAGGTTCTAAGAACCGTAAAGGCAGAAATCAAGTCACTGATTCATGATTTAAAAAACAAACTTCACTACAGGCAGGTGTGAAACCATGAACATTTTGGAAGGCAGAGCAGTCTCTGTATGGGAGTCTAAAATGGTTATGTTTGGCAGCACCAAACGCTTTACTATCAACGTGTAGCTGTCACCAGGCAGTTTTCTGCCCAGAGCTCACTTAAAAACATCACTTCAGTACATTTTGGTTGATACAATACCTATGATAACAGATCTTTTTCAGATCTTCCATGTAACAGTCACAAATTTTCTTCAAAGGATCCTGTCGAAGGGGACTGGTGTCTACTAGATTCTCATTCCAAGAGCCATTCCATGGTTCAACGCACTCTTCTATACATTTGATAATTTCCTTGTCGTGAGGAGAGGTGATCTGGGCTCCATTTTCCCAATAAACCTGGGATAAGTTTAAGGAAAACAAGACACAGTTTATTTAGAAAGATCATTAACTTGATAACTACTTTTAGCTACAGGACTCCGCAGGATTCCTTCCTGCTCCTGCAAGTCAAACAGAAAAGGTTCCCACCAGACTGCCTCGATTCTCAAATGCCATTTGGAATGACAGTTTATGATTTCAAGGGCACCTATTCAGCAATGCTCCCTCTTCTCAAACAAAGCTGGTATTCAACAATTACGACTGAAATCATCAGGACGCCACAAACCGAAACTGGGCACTTGCATTGGAGAGTGTTGTGCAAAGTCTAACAGGAGAAAAATGTTGCACCTTCCTTACAGCCTGGCTTGGCTTTTGGAAAAGAAGCACAACTTGGTTTTGAAAGGGGAGTAACACAGATAAGCTGCCTGCCAAGGGACTTGTTCTTCCGTCCTGTAATCTTTCAGCTGGAAACACGATCAAACTCTGAGCTGTAAAAAGTCTTTAAAGAATTATTTAGGTGCCAGTTTTCCTACAGTTTGTTCCAATAGCACAGTCGAGCTCAGAGTGCTGACTTGCTACTGAGACCTATCTGTTTTTCTTTTCTTGTCCACTGGCTTTCATGAAACCCACATGTACTCAAAACTATGGCATATAACATTTGGTGAAAATCATCCCAAATGTTCAGAAGTTGCTGAAATCACAGAATCCCAGCATGGTAGGGGTTGTAAAGGACCTCTGGAGATCATCTCATCCAAGCCCCCTGCTCCACCAGGGTTACCAACAGCAGGGTGCCCAGGATCACATTGTCCAGGTGGGTTTGGAATCTCTCCAGAGAAGGAGACTCCACAGCCTCTCTGGGCAGCTTGGGCTAGGCTCTGGCACCCTCACAGCAATGAACTTCTTCCTGCCCCTCAGATGGAACCTCCTGGGTTCTGATTTGTGCACATTTCCCCTTGTCCTGCCACTGAGAACCACTGACTAGAGTCTGACCCCATCCTCCTGACCCCCACCTGGGCACCACTGAAAAATCACAAGGGAAACAGTGAAAGATAAAACACTTCTTGTGAAAGACTAGGAAAAACAATATCCTGAAAAAAGTGAAATGCTTTGTGTCAAGAAACAAAAATGTAATATCTTAATAAATAAGGCACCTTGAAAACAAATGTGGCTTATCTTCCTCCTCAATGCTGCAGCCAAAAGTAAAGGCTGGTGAAGTACTACACAAACTCTTCTACAGAGAACAAGTGCAGTAAATTGCCTTCAGGAGTTATTTCCCTAAAACTGGTTTTCCTCTCATTACCATTACTCACTGACCAGTTACTAAGCTTCTATAATTATTCTCACATTCATCCTTCTGAAGTTGAACCAGCATGTGCCCAGGGGGCCAAGAAGGCCACCAGCATCCTGGCCTGGATCAACGCTAGTGTGGCCAGCAGGACTAGGGCAGGGATCATCCGCCTGGACTAGGCACTGCGGAGGCTGCCCCTCAAATCCTGGGTTCAGTTTTGGGCCCCTCACTCCCAGAAGGACATTGAGGGGATGGAGCATGGCCAGAGAAGGGCAACAAAGCTGGGGAAGGGTCTAGAGCACAAGTGTTGTGAGGAGCAGCTGAGGGACCTGGGCTTGTTCAGCTTGGAGTAAAGGAGGCTCAGGGGAGGCCTCCTCACTCTTGACAACTCCCTTAAAGGCAGTGGCAGCCAGGTGGGGGTTGGTCTCTTCTCCCAAGGAACAAGAGGCAATACAAGAGGAAATGGCCTCAAGTTGCTCCAGGGGAGGTTTAGGTTGGACATGAGGTACTATGTCTTCTGCAAAAGGGTTGTCAAGGCCTGTCCGAGGTTGCCCAGGGCACTGGTGGAGTCCCCATCCCTGGAGGGGTTTCAAAGCCATGGAGATGTGGTGTTGAAGGACATCAGTTAGTGGTGACCTGGCAGTGCTGGGTTAACAGTTGGACTTGATGGTCTTAAAGTTCTCTTCCACCCAGAATAATTCTGTAATTCTAGAATCCTAAGTCTTGTTAAAGTTTAGAGCTTAGTTCAGACTACTATAAAGTTCAGAAAGGAAATACTGTATTTCAGTGTTCCATAAGCAGCCTTTTCTATTATGGATGGTTATACTGCTCCAAGCTTTCAAAAGGAAGCTTGCAAAATTTCAATCTAAGCTGTGAACACAACAAATTGCATACACATTTCTTGAGCTGCTATGAAGTTCAAGCCTCACCTTGTACCCGTTGTCCTCCTTCTGGTTGTGGAATGTTGTGATCATCACACCAGCCACAGCTTTCAGCTGCTGAACAGTGTAGGGCTGCAAAGGAGACCCAGAAACGGCCATTTACCCACGAGCTCTGCAGCTGGCACAAACACCACTGGATTATTGGGACAGTCCTGCAAGAGGGTGCTACAGGAGAAGGGGCTCTTAATGTCTCACCAGTTTCTGTGGAAGTGACACATGTGAAAGCTCATCATTCTATTTCCTGCAGCTAGGCACAGGCAGAAAGCTTGTTCTGCTCTGTTGCATTGGTACAATATTTACCAATTGCATAAACGCAATTGTTCACTGGCCAGCTAAAGAAAGTCTGCACTTGGGTTCCACTAGTCCTTGACGAAGAGGAAACAGGTTGAAACAGAATTCACCAAAGGAATTCTCCAAAAGGCTTGTTGAAAACCAAGTTATGGGGATTTCCAGCTACAGAGCATCCACTCCTTTCAGCCCTCCCCTCAAAACAAGATCCACGGCACGCTAGAGGAGTTTGCAGAATAGAAACCAAGGATTTCAAACCCAGCAAGAAAGTTGCTGTGACGAGAACAGGAAGGTCTGTGTTTGGAGATATTAAAAGCAGAGGCGATGCTTCATTTTCACTCTAAGCAGTGGAAGTCTTATATCCAAAACCATACGGGGTCTATATTCACACACACAAAAGTATCCCCTTAGACCCTTAAAAGCTCTGGTGTGTAAGCACAGAGCAAAAGAACAGCTGAACGCTTCTCCTGGAGCTGACAGAGCAAAGCCTGGGCTGCAATAACCACTGGCCGAGGGTGAAACGCCATTCTATCGACTGGCTGCACACAGAAATTCAGTGACATTCTTGCTCTGGCCTGCTAGAAGAGCCAAGTGTCCCAAGCAGCAGCTATTTTTCCATTTAAATAACAGCATTTGAGGTGAAAATTGGTAGTTCCCATTTTTAGCAAACTTCCAAACAACTGGGTGGTTCAACAATAAAGGAAGGGAAGGCGACTCACCACAAACGGTGTAGGGACGTAGGTGGAGAAGAAGTAGACGGGCACGTCTTTTGCCAGCAGGACTGCTGCCGTGAGCTTCGCAAGCCTACCGACGGCAAAAAGAAAACATTCCGTCAGTCCACCTCCCCACGACAATCCCAGAGCCCCACGGCATTGCTGAGATCTTCCCTGCACTTGTTTCTGAAATCCCTCCGTTGTTTTCTGGCTTAGCAGAGCGTCCTACAGCGTGGCCAGTCATTGTAACTTCGTTTTCAGGGTGTAGAATCCGAGACAGCGCTTTCGGTCCTTGCTGAACGAGCACGAGGCGCTTCAGTCAACCACATAAACAAACCAGTGATATCAAAACCAAAGATATAGAACCTACTGGTGCGAGATTTGTCCTTCACTCAAGGATGGAACCAATCTCCAGGATGTTTAAAGTGCCAGATGTCTGCAACAGCAGGCCTGGAAAAGGATTCAGTATCCTACGCAGCAAGTTTGTCAGCTTTCTACAGCAGCTTCAGACAATAGCCATGAAGCAGATCTAGTCACAAAACATTCTTCAGTGCTTTCTTCCCACCATCCATCTTCTCCTCCTTGCTGCCAGCAATAGCATTTGTTCAGCCATGCAGTGAATTGGGTCAGGAATACCAATGTAGGTGAAAACTAACTTTTTTCTGGACTAATTATAGTCTGGATCAGTCCCCCAAACCAGCTTGAAACTGTGTTATGCAGACGCTGCTCCTGGGGAGCAGCAGTATGGTGGCACTGCTGTGCCTGACAGTGCTGCTGGTTTATGCCAGTTTAAATTGACAATGGAGCAGTGGCATAAATCAAAGGATTTTTTTTGTTTGAAAAGACCCTTAAGATTGTTGAGTCCAACCATTAACCCAGCACTGCCAGGTCACCACTAAACCATGTCCCTCAGCACCACAGCTCCATGGCTTTGAAACCCCTTCAGGGATGGGGACACGCAAGGTGCCAGAAAATCTCCAGTTACCTGGTAAATGCTGTATCATGGGAGAAGCTTTGTTTCGAGTTTACACTTGACCAAAATCAGTTGACGTGAGAAATAGTTGCATGGGAAAACAATATTCAAGGAGCTCCTTGTTTTCTGTTTCCTGTGGGATGCTTTTTTTTGTGTGTCAGTGAATCAATTTATCCCATATCTTAACCTCTTTTTTACTAGGGAAAAAGGTGAAAGCATATTTTGAGTGATGAGGTAAGATTATGAGAGCTAGGAATGTGGTAGTTGCACATCTTTTCAGAAGTGTTGCATCTCTGCAAAATACACTTTCCAAGAAGGCTTACAATTGGTATTTACTTCTCCATTTCCTGCAAAAACCCAAAATAAGACCTGCTACTTGGCAGTTTGTCCAGTTTTCTTCAAGAACGGGTAGTGGAAACAGAATTTCCAGAATTGTGTTTAATGGGTTTAATTAGGCTGGGGAAGGGATTAGGAAGGACTAGGGGCAGGATTAGGAAGCTGTTGTAACAGGTGTCAGACAGCCTAGAGAGAAGGAAACTCTCTCTGCCTTGCTTTTGGTTTTGGTTGGGGTTTATTTCCGTACTTATTCAAATTAAAAATGTTTGGATAAAAATTGATAGGGTGTTTATACCACAGAAGAAATCCTTTGGCTGGGTTTGAATGGCTAAATAGAGAAAATGACACATCTGGGAATCCAGCTCTGTACCTCGAGAGGTGACGTTGGTCGTGGAGGACTTTGGAGTGCTGAACTGTAAAAACATCCTCTTCGTATTCAGGGAAATGGAAACTGCCTTTAAACGGCAAGTTGTGCAAAACTCAGTTCCTAATGGCAACACAGATCTGAAATGACAAATGTCTTCAGCAGCATGAAGATATTTAAGAGCTGGTTCTTCCTTCACTTCCCTGTCAGTTTGTTTAGGCTCCCGAGTTTGTTTCTCCTGCTACAGTTGATAATATCATTAGAGCTTGAAGCAGGGTATAGAATGCGGATCCTTGATCTGGTGCAGTCACTGTTGATACTCCTGCCTGGAGAATAAGAAAAATGCTTTGGGCCCGAGCTCAGGTTCTGACAGGCAAAAAACATTTCCATTTGCTTGAAAGAGCTGTACGCTCTTCTGTCTTCCCTGAACACATGACAGTCCGCAGGGCAGTTTGATACTGGTGTCTGCCTTGTTTGGCAGACAGATTTTTGGGTGAGAATGAAAACCTTTGAGCCGAGGCCAACTATATGAGGTTCAGCAAAGCCAAGTGTCAGGTCCTATACTTGGGCCACATCAAACGCAGGTAGTGCTTCAGGCTGGGGCAGAGTGGCTGGAAAGTGCCCAGTGGAAAAGGACCTGGGGGTGTTGGTTGACAGGCGGCTGAGGATGAGCCAGTGTGTGCCCAGGTGGCCAAAAAGGCCACCAGCATCCTGGCTTGTATAAGAAACAGTGTGACCAGCAGGACTAGGGCAGGGGTCGTTTCCCTGGACTGGGCACTGGAGAGGCCACATCTTGAATCCTGGGTTCAGTTTTGGGCCCCTCACTCCCAGAAGGACATTGAGGAGCTGTAGCATGTCCAGAGAAGGACAACAAAGCTGGGGAAGGATCTAGAGCACAAGTCTTGAGAGGAGTGGCTGAGAGACCTGGGGTTGTTGATCCTGGAGAAAAGGAGGCTCAGGGGAGACCTTCTTGCTCTTTACAACTCCCTGAAAAGAGGTTAGAGACAGGTAGGGGTTGGTCTCTTCTCCCAAGGAACAAGTGACAGGACAAGAGGAAATGGCCTCAAGTTGCTCCAGGAGAGGTTTAGTTTGGATATGAGGAACAGTTTCTTCCCCATAAGGGTTTTCAGGGCCTGTCTCAGGCTGCCCAGGGCAGTGGTGGAGTCCCCATGCCTGGAGGGGTTTCCAAAGCCATGGAGGTACGGTACTGAGGGACATGGTTTAGTGGTGGACTTGGCAGTGCTGGGTTAACAGTTGTACCTGATGATCTTAAAGGTCTCTTCCAACCTAAATGATTCTTGATTCTAATCTATGATTCTGTTTTGTTTTGCACTCTGTCAGCACATTCTTAGAAATAAGTCCAGTGTGTTGGGACCACCAATGTGTGGGGCAATGTACCATGTGATGGTACAGCCTGGAAAGAGTGAGGCCATCGTCTCTTTACAGCCGCAGCCTGAGGATGGTCATTCACAGCTGCCACAAATGTTTCAGTCTTTGACTCGCCATCATTTGTTTTCCTTCCCCACTTGAAGGACATGGTTCTTTCCAGTATGAGAAGCGTTACTTTTGACTCAACTACTTTGTTTGCTGAAGTAGCACTTTGAAGTGAATCTTTGAAGGTTCTTATATGATGCGGGGATTCGATTAGACCACTTTTAGCCAGCAGTTTCATAGCAGGGTTTTTATTAGGGAGAATCTCACTAGCTATTTCAGCTCCAACAACTATAAGCAGCCCTTCCTTCAATTTTAAAGCTATTACCTGCTCACATAGTGAAGTAATTGAGGGAATGGAATCATACCGATGCCTAATAAAAACACATCCCAGCTACACTGGAATCAAATCAAATATAGGAGGAGAGACCCTGTATATAAAGTCCACTCTCTTCTTCCAGAGGTCTGTGCTTAGGTTGCTACTTTCAAGTTGAGGTGTTGAATAACCTAATAATGCCAGGTATACAAAATATTTAGCTGGTTTTTAATATATATATAGTAATATAAGGGGAAGGAAGGAGAAGGAACCTTTTAGTTCCACTGGTTTTGATCCTAACTCGCACGATTTTCATCATTCACTTTTAATCCTTGCCCTTGTGCTTGAGCATGCAGACATTATGGGGTCATCCGTGGTATCAGCAGAATCTCTCTGGTCAGCTTTTCCAAGCCTGTCTGTAGCATTAAGTCTCAAACCGGAAAGGTAATCCCCTCTGGAGTCCTGACCTACTCTCAAAATTACTTTCTCCTGCTCTTTTGAGCCTTTGGGTTCTATTCCAGTGTTTTTTTCCTCTTCATCAAGACATCTTGCTTAATTGCTGTGACTGCTAGGCAGGAATCTTACTCTCCTGTCTTACAGACCTCCTTTTCTTCAGTTGCTTCATAGTAAAGTAGTTTCTGGAACAGGGCCAAGCATTTAGCCCAAAGTGTCTTCTAGCTTTCGTATCAAAGAAGGAGCCTGGCCAGACTTGTGTCCTAATCCCTCTTCCCAAAGACAAAGATGTAGGCGCTGTCTAGACATTGGTGTTGGAAAGATTTTTATTTGCTTTTTCTCATGTGTTAATTCAAATCTGAGAGTTCCTTCTTTTTCCTTTTCATACCGTGTAATCATCCCCAAAGCCTCCCAACCTACCATCGTTGCTCAGTGCAATTTGGGACAGCAGTGTACAGTTTGGCAGTAGGTGGTCTGTGCCCCTTAGGAGCAGTGTCAACGCAACAAGAAGTGGTGAGCTCTGGCTGGTGGCCCTTGTGGTGTAGAGACTAAACATTTGTCATTTAAAATCCCTTTTTTTTTCACATCAAATGCCATATTCACTCACAAGATGCTACACAACAAGCTGCCAGTTACTTTTAACCTTTTAGACTTCAATGCAACAGCCTTTCCTTGGGTCTACGTTGTACGTCTCTTCGGTGGGGGTGATGGTCCTGACAAGCTGCAGATTTTGAGTAAGAAAAGCTAACAGCTTAGCTGGTTTCCCAGTCCTTTGAAATTGTCCTTCTACTGATGGCAGTTTTTGACCTTTTTTTTTTCCCCTTTGGAAGTGTTCTGCTGGGAAGTTTAGCTAATGAGTGATCATTAGGATCATATTTACCCTCGGATGTGGTCTAGTTAGGTAATGAAGAGGAGGTCAGATACAAAAACCTGGGGAAAACCAAAGACAAATTGGTTTCCTTTGCACCTCAGTTTGCGCCTCTTGCCTGTCTGTCAGTCTTTCTGAATGTCACAGCTGGGGACAAGGAGAAACGTCGTGTTTTCTGTCTTGAACAGTGCCAAGTGTGTAATTTCCAGTTAAAACTAAAAGACAGCTTAATGTCAAGTTTGCAAGTTCCAAAAGTCTAACGGGACTGTACTTCATTTTGTTCTGGATCTATGTGGGTCTTTATCAACAGTACTGCTGCCCAAGTTTCCCTCCCTCTCAAAACACCATTCATTTTGTGAAAGGTGCTTTGGTCTGAGGGATAGGGCAAATTGGAGGGAATTGATTTCTTATAACGTTAGACACCTAATAGTGAAGCACCTGCTTTCTGATTTAGGCTCCTCTCATAGTTTGTGGGGACACACAGATGTCTGCAGCAAATGGCGATCCCACCCGCTATAGACAGTTGTTTTAAAATGGGGTGAATTTGCCTTTGAAGTTTCTTCCAGCTGCTGATAGAGGACATATGGACTGTCTAGAATCATAGAATCATTTAGGGTGGAAGACATCTTTCAGATCATCGAGTCCAACCATTAACCCAGCACTGCCAGATCATGTCCCTCAGCACCACAGCTCCATGGCTTTGAAACCCCTTCAGGAATGGGGACTCCACCAGTGCCCTGGGCAGCCTGTTCCTATACCTTCCCTGGTGCAGCTTGAGGCTGTTTCCCCTTATTCTGTCAAACTAACATAGCTTAAATATTAAAAATTTAAGTGGTCATCAATAGGGGAGATAAGTGATACCCTGCGGGTTTTGTCTGCATCGGTAGTTCCTGTTAGATATACATGTGCTTGTGTAATATATTAAATTAAAATAAGTCTTCCTAATAAAAACATAAAGCAAGGATTGTAGATCAAATGATCTATCTAGGAGTATTATATTGGCTTTGAACCTGTTTTGGGTGGCCAGTGTCCTATTTCTGTTTTCTTAAAGGGGGCACTGGGAGGACTTAGATCTTGCTCGATGGAGGAAAGATGGTCGTAAAAATAACTTCTGGGCACTGTCCTCCAAAAGCTGTACAAGACAGATTCATTACTGTGGTGTAAGCTGCAGTCTTGTTTCTGAAGGGCCTTCAAAATAGGCGTTTTGGAAATGATCATGGCAGCACTCTACATTTGCAATTTAACAAGAAGACAGTTTGTTGATGGACTGCAATGGTTGTTTCACAGGTACCGCTTGAGGGTTATTTTTGTCAGTTCATTAAAGGCTTCGATGGGGATTTATAAGCTGATAACTTCGGTTGCTCTGGTGGACTTGGTTTTGGGTTCCTAAATATTTTACATTTATTGTTCAAATAACATGGGATTTCAGAATCGGTCGCCGATTCTCTTCTTGATTTCCAAAAGGATTGTCGGCAGAAAGTTTGCAGACTAGGGAAAGTAATTGAGTGTAATGCTGCTGTATCAGAACACCACTGCGCCTTCTTTACCATCACTCGCTTCCTTTGATGCCTCCCCTCCATTCAGAGGTCTCTTCAAGCCAGACTGATAACGCCGACATATCACTGGAGCATCCTCGGGCTCCCTTCCCCCAGCTGCCAGCGCGGAGGACTGGTGAGTCCTGCTCCCTGCCTTCCAGAGCACCCTGCTGTAATTCAGTTCTGAATCATGGCTTTATTTGTCACGTCGAGCTCCAGCAGGACGGTTTAAAGTGCTTTTAGTCGGCAGTAATTTGAGGCACTCGGCCAAACCGTGGAGTTGTTGCCGGGGCCGGCGGTGGCTGCAGCTGATACGATGATAAAACGCGGCCTGACTGCAGATTCTTGCTGCGGTGGCAGGAAGGCTGCTCATTTTGACATCTGCCGGGCAACGAGAGCTGATTGACAGGCGTATGAATTTGGTGGGTTTAGCCCTGGGGATTCCAGAGTGGGTGGAGGTATTCCAAACTCTTAACGTATATCTTTCGCTGTCTTTTATGTGTCGAAAAATTCATTTTCCCGAGTGTTATTTTGCACTGCAAGTGCATCAGCAGAATATAGCTCTCTGTAGTGCAATCAGAATGCTTTCTAGACGAGAGGAAACGTGGATTAAATTTTTCTCCTCAGAAATACAACTTGCTTTAAGGGGGGGGAAAAAAAATAATTCCTTTTTCTACCTTAAAATTATGTGTTGGGGGAAAAAAATGACTTTCTTTGTATGAAGGTTTTGTGTGTACAGGATCTCGGCTGAATGCCAGGTAGGAATTGGCTGCTGCTAATGATGATTTAAAAAAAATAAATAAACCAGAATTGCTTGAGCACAAGAGGTTATCACACAAATATTGTTTAGAGAAACTGTTCTGAAGTGCTGCCTTTAATACCTCACCGAGGGGTGTAGATGGGCAATAGTATGAGTAGTGTGGGCAGTAGTATAATCAGCACTTTCCTCCTCATCATTTAACTAGTTCAATTTATAGCAGAAATAACTGTGTTGGTAAAATGAGAGGGGAAAAGATGATGTTGTTCTTACTATCATTCCCCAGCTCCAGACCTCTCTGGTGAGGCAAGGAGAGCATTGCAGGGTGCCTCGTGGCTCTGCCTTCGACTCCATCTATCTTTGAAAATGTTCTTCTTCCATTCTGCTGCTTTCATTCTGCTTTTTCCTTTGAAAGCCTCACATAGTTGAACCTTCCAGTTCTCGTTATTGTAGTCATCTTGGGTGCCCGTCTCTTTTTATTTTCTTCAATCCCACCTGTGAAGTAGGTGTGGTTTTAAAACAGAAAACCCAAATGCCAGGTTTGTGTTCTGGTTTTTATATCGCTCTGCCACGGCATGCAACTGAGCGTTGGCCTCAGAATGGACACAAGTGTGTTTCGCTGCCTCTTCAGTGTTTTTGCAGGGGGATAAATTTAAAGCAGAAGGAATAGAATCATTGAATTGTTCTGGCTGGAAAAGACCTTTAAGATCCTGTGTGATCTACTCTAGGAAGTCCTGCTCTGGCAGGGGGGTTGGACTGCATGATCTTTAGAGGTGCCTTCAAACACCTACCATTCTGTGATTCTGTGATCATTGAGTCCAACCATTAACCCAACACTGCCAGGTCACCACTAAACCATGTCCCTCAGCACCACAGCTCCATGGCTTTGAAATCCCTCCAGGGATGGGGACTCCACCACTGCCCTGGGCAGCCTGGCATAGGCCTTGACAGCCCTTTTGCAGAAGAAATTATTCCTGATATCCAGCATAAAGCTCCCTTGACACAACTTGAGGCCATTTCCTCTTGTCCTGTCACTTGTTCCTTGGGAGAAGAGACCAACCCCCCCTGGCTCCAACCTCTTTTCAGGCAGTTGTCAAGAGTGAGAAGGTCTCCCCAGAGCCTCCTTTTCTCCAGGCTCAACAACCCCAGGTCCCTCAGCTGCTCCTCACCAGACTTGTGCCCTAGACCTGTTAAAATGTAAAGATGATGCATCTGAGAAAGGGTGTCCCATATCCGGACGAACTGT
>WUAM01000273.1:1369590-1387895 GCA_024336885.1 Actenoides hombroni | reverse complement strand
GAATAGCTGCACTATTAATGCTTTTTGCTGAACTCTCTGTTGCAATAATGTCTGTTACACAGAATTCTGTGTTGCTGACAAGTAAAGACCTTTTTTTACCCTCGTATGAAATGCCTTGGTAGAAGAAACCATGTAAAGCAGTTCAGTGTAATGATTTCCTTCTGAACTGTTCAGCACTACTTGATTTTTTTTGCTCGTTGGAAATTCAGCTGTTCTTTCTCCAGCGTTTAGTACAATTCCCAGCTAGGAAAGAGCTCTTTCTTTTTGGCTTTTGTTTCTCCAACCGGCCCAGTTTAAGTGAAAACAGTTGAAGGGCACACAATCTACAGTGGGAAATACTAATCCATGTAGAGCTTTCCAAACATGGGGTGATTCAAAACGGGCTGAATTCAGAAAGTGCTGAACCAGGGGCTGCCACTCACTGCAAACAGTTAATTCCGGCGTGGAGTGGCAATGTTCAGCTGTCAGCAGCCCCGTGCATTTCCTTTGCACGTGCTTTACCTTGCATCCCTGCGCTGGAATTGAGTTTGGAAAGGGAGGAACGAGCCTTGGGAAGAGCAGAGGGGTCCTTCTTGGAGAGATGGGTGTTTGTAAGTAGGTACCTGCTTCCCCGCTGCCTTTCTGGCGGGTGCAATTGGTCACGGGGAGGGGTTTGGTTTTTTTTCATTTAGGGAATAATTTTACAGATGGAACTGGTGTCATTTGGTCTCAGTGGTTTGCTGGTCTGGAGGGAAGGTCTGCGTGGGCAGGGCAGTTCTTCTTCACCAGGAAGGATGGCTTTGTGAGAGGGTTTGTTAGGGATGTAGCTGAATTACTGAGTTGCTGGAGGGTGCAGTGATTCAGCGTGCGGTGCTCTTCCAGAGTGTCCTCGTGGTGATGAACACGAGCTCACCCTAAGTGGAGGCTGAGCTCATCCCCAAACCCAGCCCGCAGCTCCCACACCGAATTTCAGAGGGATTGTCAGGCTGGGCTCTGCTCAGGGCTTTGCTGGGGGGGGGTGTGTGTTGGAAAACTGAAAGCAAGATCGACTGGAGAGCAGCTGGAGGTTTGAAAAATCAACTCGAGAAGTGTGGTTTGTATCAATGAAGAGCCGAGTCGCATTCAGAGAAGATTTTGAAGTGGTTTTTCTCCAGGAGCCTGTCTGAGATGCTCACTCAGCAGTAGCTCTGGCTGGAGGAGAGCTGTTACTTCCCTTGGCTTTCTGGCCTGGGGATGTGACTGCAGATCCAGCTGTGGATAAAACAGCAGAGAAACATTTCCCTAGGTGGCAAGTAGGGGCACCGTGCTTTGGTGTCGAGGACCTTTCATTATACACGGGTAGAAATGAGTCAACTCCCAAATTCTTGCAAAAACTAACCAAGCCACCCCCCTGGATTTTCAGAATGCCATGAGAGGTGCGGTGCGAGCAGCTGGCAGCAGCAGGGTGTTCAGGACTCTCGTGGCAAGCAGGGGCTGGTCCGAATCCTGCCAGTGCTGCTTAGTGCCCAGCTCAGGGGGAGCAGCTGCTCGGCTGGGAGCTGTGATGCTGCTCTTTGTTGACTTCACTGGTGGCCTCTGGGTTCCAAACGAGGTTTGTTTCTGTCCTTCAGCAGCTCCCCGCGTGTTTCTCACCTGGCACCTGCGAGGACTTTCTGTTAACTCAAAAGGAGACTTCTCTCAGGTCTCCTCACTGAGAGGGATCTTCAAGTCTGTTCGGTTTTGGAAGCTCATTCTTTTGTTTTCCAGGTATCCAAAGAGGAAGGAACTGAAGAAAAGACAGAAGACAATTTAACTACCTTGTTTCCTGGCCAAAAAAGAAGGATCTCTCATCTTGTCAAACAAGGAAATGTAAGTGCAGCTTTTAGAAGCAAAAGTTCAGATTCTTTCAAGTGAGGATTTTCTGTCCTGTCCCAGGTTCAGGCAGGAGCACACAGGCTGTTTGTGCTGGAATCCCTCTGTGTCAGATTTCTTTCCACTCCTTTCTGATTTCTGAAAAAAGGTGCGTAGGCTTCTGTGACAACTAGCAGCAAAACTCTAATAAACCTTCAGAAAACCAAAGGTGAGCTGTGGAGGAGTTAAATGGATTCTGCAGCTTGTAACTCACTGGGATAGACTGAGCTGTTAGTTTCTCTTCGGCTTCATTCAGTCACTTCATTCAGTCCAGCTTCATTCAAGCACTTAGGTAAAAATTAGCTGGACACAAGGTCAGTCTGCATCTGGTGGTATTTTTCTTGGTCTTGTGGACCTAGAAGGTCTCTGTAGGAATCCTGTCAGGTGTTTCAAACCATCACCTTCCATCTGTTCTGCATTAGCCACAATAGCAGCAGTATCTTGTTTGATGCTTTTCCTTCACAACTGTGAAAAAACTTCAAATACAGAGGAAAAGAGTAAAAAAAAAAACCAAGGAAGGTATTCTGAGGCTTTTATTTTTTTTACTTTCTTTCTCACTGGGATTTTAATTCATGGTTGGGGTTTTTTTTCTGAGAATTTAATGTGTTTCCCTCCAGGTGCTGAGCACAGATTAGTCAATTTTATGTTCCAGCAGGATAATGTGGAGACTTAACGCACTGGCTTGAGCTGGGCAGTCCAAATTAATTGTTCTTCCTTTCCTTTCTGTCTAGAAAAGGTTTCTTTGCTTTTAATAATTTCAAGCCCTGAGGTCAATACAAAGTGCTTTATTTAACTACATATCTTCAGCCAGTTCATGTGTTTTGATAAGAGCCCTTTCTTCCTAAGTGAAGAGATAAGAGACTGAAGCAAATGGCTTGGAAATTCATGAACTCAAATATTTGTTGTAAACAGGCGCCTTTTAGACGTGTACAAATCTTTAAATACATCTTCTTAATGTGACAGCTGATCCCCGAATGCTTTCCAAAGATGCAGAGCCCCAGCAGAGCCATTGCCTGGGCAAACAGAGCAGGTCTGGTGTGCTGAGCAGCAGCTGCCCTGAGCAAGCACCGGGACGTGCGTTCCCCGCAGCATCTCAGCTCAGTGCTGCTGCCAAATCTGGTTCAGGAGGTGCTGTAAGACCTGAACTGCTGCTTTTGACACGAGGAGTCGAGCCTTGTGCTTTGCTGTGTACCCCCAAGCCGAGTATTTGCTCTTTCTTCTGATTTATAGCTCAAGGACCGAGCGAGCTGAAGGGGAGGGAGCTGAGTTCTGGTTTAGGCGCTGGGGGGTGGAAATTGGATGGCCAAAGGAATGGAAGGTGAGGTAGAAAATGAGCCTCCCGTTTTCCTGTCCTTCTCGGAAGTCTGTCATTGTCATTTAATGGCCGACTGCGCTCGCTTTGGTATCCAGAAGCTGGTGTCAGCATCAGGGACCAGGAATGCAGGAGGTGCCAGCTTGCCCCCAATTTGTGGTCTCGCGCGGGCCGAGCGAGCTCACCCTTCTCTGAAGACATGTGGGGAGGGAAGGCCTGTTCCTCACATTTCAAAGGCTACTAAGTAGCGTGGACGAGTTTGTACCGCCGCTGCTTCTCTTGTACTTCTCCTGCTAGAAATCTTCTCTCTTTGCTGGCATAATTTCTGGCACCTTGCCTGCAACCTAAATTTGGAGATCAAAGGAAGCGCGCCTGTAACTGAAGCAGGGAAATGCCTCCAAAGTGGGCAGGGGCAGAGCCTGTTTAAAATGCAGAGCTTGGTTTATGTAATGCTTTAATCCCATAAATACCTATGTGTGAGACTTTTCAGTATTTTCAGGAACTAGAGACCAGAAACAAGGCTGTGGAGAGGTGGGGAGCTGCTGTAGCACGGGGGGAGATGGCACTGGGGGAAGGAGCTGTAAAACCCAGCCCCGTGTAGAAAAGGGGAAGGGAGAACGGTCGGTCACCTTTTTTTGTTGCAGTCTCAACTAAAGCAGTGGGCCGTGGGCAGCGTGGGGCAAGGTTTGTACAGGACTGGAGGGCTGAGAGCCTTGGCAGAACCCAGAAGCAGGTTAGGCAAAGCGATGGGGAACGCCGTGAACAAGTAGTTCCAATACCACCTACCAATTTAGGAGGGTGCCAGAGGGCCAATCATCACTGTCATGGGTTTTGGTGAGCAGCTCAAAATACTTTTATTCTGGAATATGGTTAGGATAATCTCTCACCCCCCCCCCCCATGTTTGCTAACAGAGAGGGGTTGAGGAAGGGAGACCTTTCTTGGACAAATGAAAACTAGATGAACCTGCTGGCTCTGAAACCTTTTTGTCCGTGCAGGCAGAGGTCCCGAGCAAGCCCGTAATCCGGCCGTACCGTCCCCCGACCGCTCAGGAGATCTGTTACCAGAGGATCCAGCTGGCTCAGCAGCAGGCAGCACAGCTGGCTGTGGCCGTTCAAAAGGCCTCTCTTTCTTTGCCAGGAGAAAAGAAGAGGATTGCGCACGTGCCCAACGCGGCCCTTTCCGCGGCAGCCAAACAAAGTAAGGCAGCAGCGTTGTTTATGGTCGCTGTCCTGTCCTTGCCCCTGTTCAAAGAGCCTGCTTTTCACCTTCACGGGTGTGGAACTCTCAGGAGATGGGTGGTGGTGGCCCTGACTCGAATCTTTGCTGATGGTGACCAGTGGAAGGTCTTTCACCTGAGAAATTCCTGGCTGGAAAAGCAGCGGCCCAAGACGTACGGCCCCGTTCCCCTCCCTCCGCCAAGTCTTGCACAGCCTCTGCTCCCTTCAGCCTGTTTGTTTTCTGGTTTGGTTGTTTTTTTTTTCTTTCCTTGTGTGTTTGCTCCTCGTTCACTCTTCCATTTAAGAGGTGGCATAAACAGGAGGGAAGTGCTAATTAATGCTCCTTGGTATGTAGCCCTTTGAAGCTGGAAGGACTCAGCGCTGACGTGACGGGCAGTTAGTGCACTGTAGCTGACAGGGTTCCCTCTTTAAACTCTGCTGACTCAGTCCCCCCCAAAACAAACAGAAATGAGGCACGTTTTCTGGCAGAAGGTTCCTTCATCCTTGCCTGGAAGGTGGTAAAATTACCCAATTTGTAGCCCTTTGGAGGCTTCCATTTGAATAAAAAATCACAGCTTGCAGCATCAGCTTAGTACGGTCATTCTGGGAACTCGGAGCCCGGTGGCAGGATTTCTATCTGAATGTGTTTTCTGTTCCCCTCAGGCCTCGTGAGTAGTAAGACGACTGTTGCTGGCAGGAGTGTCCCACCTTCCAATGACTCTGAAGCACCCACCCTTTCTCTGAAGGCTTGCACCTTAGCTGGGATGGCTTCAAAGACCACCAGCACCATTGTGCCGAAAAGGATAGCGCACGTTCCCTCCTTACAGGTAAGAGACGTTTGGACTCTCTCTGATCATTCCCCATTGAAGGTGCTGTGTTTCCCAGGGCTCACAGGGAAACTCTGCTCCAAACTTCACACTCTCTCAAGAGTGGTGTTTTCATTAAGCTGATTAAATGGGTTTGTTTCTTCCCGTGGATTTCCTCAAACAGCGTCGTATAATACAAACGTAAGCACTTGAAGGGTAGGAGCTTACAAAGGTAGAAATACCTTAAGTGCTGCTGTGATTTCTTTGAATATTGATCATTCCTCTCCAGTTTGAGTCTTCTGTGGTGCTCTCTGGCCAGGTGTGCAGCTGCTTGTGTCAGGGAGTTCAAAAGGGTGATGGCCTTCTCGGGCTTTGCGCACCGTGCCGAGTAAGGGCGTTATGAATAATGCCCCACGGTGACCTATGTAATTAAAATGGGATCATTTCAACTTCATACTAATCTTAATACTTGGGAATACTTAGGGAAAAAGCCCCCTTTTCTCTTACCCCTGGGATGCCTACCAGCCTTTGGATACTTTTGCTGTGAGTTCTGTAGCAAAGAAGTCCCTCCTTTCCCTGTGAGCCCTGGGAAACACTTTAGTCATGAAGACAATTCAGCCTTGAGTTCCCCGTGTAGCAGCATGTGGATGGTGTAAGAGACTCTTGGCTGGAGTTGTGGGCAAGGAATGTGGTGTTAGTGCCAGGGCTTGATGAAAGATATCTTCATGGGTGATATCTTGTGCCAAGATGTGTCAATACCTACTCTGATTATTTCTGGTGGAGTGAAAAATCATTTTCTTCCTCCCCTACCCAAAAAGCTGCTGTAGTAACATCTAACTTGAAGCTGATTAAAAATAAAAGCAACAACTGAAAGGGTAACATGTTTACCAGTGTTACAGAGATGCTGAAGGGCATCGTGTTAGACCTTGAGAAAATAAATATATATGTCATGAAAACGACAAATCCTATTGAACAGGGCATCAAAGTGGAAGTCTCCTGAGGGAAGTGAGCACTCTTCCCATTGAGACAGGACCAGTTGCTGCCTTTTGAATGTGCTTGTATCTTCTGGAGAGCTGTTTGTAGTACAGAGTGTAGCAGCTGGTTTGGTTTATGGATATCTCGAGTGGGATGGAGGAAGATTGATGGGACAATTGGTGAATGGGCGGTTTCTTTGCCAAAAAATGTTGTGATTTGGAGGATAAACTGGTGTTGAATGGAAAACTGCAGTGGCAGGTCATAGCTTGGTCCAATGGGGCATTTTTATGCCTGAAGAACATGTCATTCAATTCCAGGAGTATTGTGGCATTAAAAATACAAAGGAGATAAAAAAAACCCAAAGCAGTTAAGTTACAGGAATCCCACAGGAAGTGTGCTGATGTAGCTGGCTGCCAGGAGCAGGCCTCCCCTTCCCTGCAGAGCACCAGAAAGAAAATCAGATCTTTCTGTCATACACTTAACTGGTGTCACGTGTTCGTGTCACCAATTCAAAGCCTGGTGCTTGGTACCATCCTGATCTCGAATCTCTTGCTGTTTTTTTGTGCTCTGGAATGTTTCTGTGTGTAAATGTGGTGCTGTGACTAATGCTGCTGGGACTCCTGGGCTGCTGGGTGAGTTGCATAATGAAACATGGTTGTTTTTTGGAAGTTGTTCAAATGCTGAAGGTGACACAGAAGCTTCAGGTGGCATTTTCAGGACCAGAAATGATGCACGTTCTGGTTAGCTTTGGGCAGATGTTCAGTAAGGAAGTCATGCCACTATTAATAACATCGCAGGAGATGTGAGAGTCTCAAAACCACACACTTCTTCAAGCCTGAATAGCCTTTTTCTCTCTCTCTGTCTTGTCTCTAGAGTGCCAGCTTACAGAGGCCTGTTATCCCCACAGAATTTGGTGCTAAGGTCCCAACAAACATTCGTCAGAGATATCTCAATCTCTTCATTGATGAGTGCCTGAAATTCTGCTCCTCCTCCCAGGAAGCATTTGACAAGGTCTGTACTGGTGCTTCCTTCTCCTGAATAAAGTCTGCAGCAGAAAAGAACATCCTTTACCTTGGCAAAGACCTCCTCAAACCCAGCAAACTCCCCTAGAGTTCTGTGGAGGAGACTGGCGTTAAGTAATTCCAGACTGGACAGCAGAAAGTGTAATTCCAGGGATGGTTTCCAGTAGGAAATCCCATCTTTCCCTTCTCTCACAAAGCACACACAGTCTTTTTAATAACCCCAGAAGAGGGGCACGGGGGAATGTCCATTATGGTTAAGCTGGCCAAAAAGGTGTTTTGTTCTGGTACCGCAGCAAACAGCTCCTGGGATCGAGCTGTTCAGCAGAGGTGAGTGTTTGAGATGGTTGTGATTGGTAAAACTTGCTGCTTATGAACTGGGAGGCTTTTTAAGGAGCCTTCAAGCAGTAGAGAACAGCGTAGTGGGATTTCCAAAAGCAGAGCTGAGAGAGCAATGCATTTTCTTGGGGAAACTTCAGCCACTCAGGATAGCTGGGTAAATAAGGGGCACTGTGGGGTGTGTTTTGTGACCAAAGCAGATGCCACCAGGATTTCTTTTGTGGGATTTCACTTACACAGCTCCCTTGGGGGAATGTTCCTGTTGTATCCAAGGAGTGACCCATTTGCCACACTTCCTTTTCTTGCCAGATAAGACCTTGTGCTGCCACCAAAGTAAGCAAACAGCCTTTCCCCAGCAGTTCCAGAACTGCTTTGTTAATCTGTCAGGGAAGGTTTCACATGAAAATACTTCTTCCAGCACTTTGTTTAAAAGACAGGTGTGTGTTGTTTTGGTTTTTTTTTCTCTTACTCACCCAAGCAGGCCCCACAACCAATATACATTTGTGCCATATTCCACTTGATTATTCCATTCCTCAGTAGACAATTTATTATGGGGTTGGTTGTTTTTTTTTTGCTATCGTACTTGGATTCTGTATTTGAAGAGCCAAACATTTATTTTTCCCAAAAGCAGCAGCGGGAGGAGAGTGTGTAGTAATGGATTGCATTGTTTGCAGGCTCTGTCAGAAGAGAAGGTGGCTTATGAACGGAGCACCAGTCGCAACATCTACCTGAACGTGGCAGTCAACACCCTCAAGAAGCTCCGAAGCCTGGTGCCCAACTCCCCATCCAGCACGAACAGTACGTGTCACATCTGTCCTTTAATAATCACAGCCCTGCTTGGCTCGGAAGCCACAGAGTGAAAACTTGTTGAAAAGGCAGACCCCATTTCTCAGAAGCATTACGCTGAAAGGCAAACAACTCCAGGTAGCTTTTTATAGCCTGGCGAGCTTTAATGGGCCTTCAAGAGGCAAGTCCTGCAATGCTTTGTTGGCTCTCTGAACCTAAATGGAGATAATGCCACATGGATTATGTTGTTTTTTTTAGCACAAGTTCTTTAAAATGAAAAGCCCTGCTAATGGAGTAACTTTCACATGATGCCTTCAAAGTGATAGACTCGTCCATCACCGCAGAAATCTGTTACACACATTAAGCTTCAAGAGAGAAACGAAGAGGGTTAAGACATTTCATTATTGGCTCTCGAGAGGGTACATTAAACAATCAATTTGTGCTGTTCTTGTGATTTTTTTATTTTTTTTTTGCATTTTTTTTCCCCTGGTCTCTTCCTTTTTCTCCTCTCTGTCTTCATTACCTTCATAGCCATTAGTCAGAGCAGCTGAACTTGGGAGGCTGGCCTTTAGGAAAGGGCTGCCAGTTAATGATTAGTAAAAAGCACCTATCTGCCATTACCTGATGTGCTGAGCATATTCTAGAGCTCTGAAGCTCTTTTTTGAAAGAAGGTGAAAGATTCATCATGGGTGTCTGGTCTGCAGGGATCTGACAACAAAGCTGCTCGCTGTGGGTGGCTGATGCCACCGTGCAGCACCTGACTGGGTCAAGTGCTTCTGTGCTTAGTCCTCTCTTGCTTTTGGTCACTAGGAGAACTTGCTATGCAGAGGAAGCAGGTAGAGCTACCAGAGTTTCTAGAGGAACTGTAAAAATGTCCTTGCTGCCCTTAAGAAAAGCAAACATGAAGCTCCTTGTAGTGCTGACACCACCTTACACGTGCCAGTTTCTGGAGCAGAGCAGGAATTCAGGAGGATAAGCACAGTCACTCTTTTGTTGCTGATGTGCAGTACCCCAAGCTCTAGGACTGAGGTCACTCAGCTTGGTACCTGATCTCTGTCCTGTTTTGCTTCTTCCCTCTTTTCACTTGCAGAGACAAGTAACAAGAAGGTGGTGTCCCATGAAGCTGTTCTGGGAGGGAAGCTTGCTGCTAAGACCAGCTTTACCCTAAACCGCTCGGGGAGCTTGAGAGCAGAGGATTTAACAGGTAAGACCCCACTTGTCGTTCGAGGCTGTAACCTGAGAGTTACAGCTGGAGGTGTTAACACTCTGCCTGGGGAGAGCAGGGTCTGGCTGATGCATGAGCTGCTGTGATTTATCTGCAGGATGGTGTTATGAGTTATTACCTGACTGTGGTCTGGTGCTGCAGAGCTGCTCGGGCAGTGCTGCGACCCTGCTCAGCCCCTTCCTTGCTTCCTCCCAACCCAAACCATTCTGGGATTTTATAATTCCCCTTTTTGGGCTGTGAGTTCCCTGATGTAGCCCACGGGGCTTTGATGTAGCATCTGTAACTGCACCGAGCTGCCTCTTCTGTTTCGGGTATTACTGACTTGGGGGCTTTTATTTTTGTCTGGGTTTCACTTTAACTTTCTTGCCCTGGAGCAGAACTTCACAACGTGCCTGTCAGATTAAAAGGCAACCTTACAAATATCTCCATCTGCTCTGCAGGGCTCAATTCCACATTTGTGAATGTCATAGTAAGGTCGTATTGTAGCCAAAGGGTTGTGCCAGGAGCATTATTCACATTGGCTCAAATCAGTTATGGGTATTTGGGTTGCCAAGAGATGTAGGCAAATTGTTGAGGAGATCAGAGAAGAGCCAGGGAGGCCACGGAGCAGAAAGAATTGACATGGAGAAAACTTAAAAGGGTCTGTGTGGCTCAGCTAAGCAACATCAAAGGGTACCCAGCAATATTGGAAGGATTTAACGTAGAGGCAAAAGAAGAGATATTGAGCAGAGTGCAAGGAGTTACAATTATGCTGTGAAATAAAATGAGCAGCTTGAAATCAACAGCGGGAAGAAAGCTTCTGATAATGAATTTTTTTAGCTAGCTGTGGGTGGCCTTCGAGGAGCATTGTTTGGGCTCTGTTACAAACCAGCAGTTAAAGCATTTAAAACATTCAGCTGGGGGGTCGGTAACAACGCACTGGGAACAAAAAACCCTAGATGGGCCCTTTGGAGGAATTCTGTTTCAGGCTTGCTTTCCAGGCTTTTTGAAGAGGTTAAAAAGCACCTCGTATGACCAGGTTTGAAAAAGCACTGCCCTGACACCTCTCTGCCCGTCAGCCCTGAACACGGGCAGCGGAAACAAGTTCAAAACAGTGGGAGCACTGCCAAGGGGCTCGATAAAGCAAAAAAACCAGTAAGAGCAACAGGCTGTGGTTTCAGTGTGTAAGGGATCTGGTTTCAGCATTGTCTCTGTGTGCAGGAGCTGCCCTGTACCGGCGACTGAAGGAGTATCTGATGACTGAGGAGCAGCTGAAGGAAAACGGTTACCCGATGCCTCACCCGGAGAAGCCCGGCCGTGCCGTCCTCTTCACTGCAGAGGAGAAGAAAACGATTGACTGTAAGCTCTGCTGGCTCTTTTCATCCTGCAAGGTTTGCTAGATCTGTTACGGCCAGAGACGCCTGTCCTGCTTGCATCCGGGGTTTTTTTTTTGCATCAAGGTGTTCTTGGTCTCGGCCTGGAGCCGTTTGCTCCTGTCGTGATGGGTCTCCTTGGCTGTGACCTCTGTCTCTGCAGGCCAGCCAGTCATAAAGGAGAGGAGTGTGGCTGCACAGATCACACAGAATCACAGAATGTCAGGGGCTGGACGGGACCTTGAAAGCTCATCTAGTCCAACCCCCCTGCCAGAGCAGGGTCACCTAGAGCAGGTCAGACAGGAACACGTCCAGGCAGGTTTTGAATATCTCCGGAGAAGGAGACTCCAGAACCCCGCTGGGCAGCCTATTCAAGTGTTCTGTTACCCTCACAGTGAAAAAATTCCTCCTCATGTTTGCATGAAACTCCCAATGCCTCAGCTTCCACCCATTGCCCCTTGTCCTGTCATCGGGCATCACTGGGAAGAGCCTGGCTCCATCCCCCTGGCACTCACCCTTTCTATATTTATAAGCACTGATGAGGTCCCCCCTCAGTCTCCTTTTCTCCAAGCTAAAGAGCCCCAGCTCCCTCAGCCTGTCCTCATAAGAGAGATGCTCCACTCCTCTAATCATCTTTGTGGCTCTGCGCTGGACTCTCTCAAGCAATTCTATGTCCCTCTTGAACTGGGGGGCCCATAACTGGACACAGTACTCCAGATGGGGCCTTACCAGGGCAGAGCAGAGGGGCAGGAGAACCTCTCTCCACCTACTAACCACAGCCCTTTTAATACACCCCAGAATGGCATTGGCCCTCTTGGCCACAAGAGCACATTACTGGCTCATGGTCAGCCTCCCATCAGTCAGGACCCCCAGATCCTTTTCCCCTTTGCTGCCTTCCAACAGGTCAGTCCCCAACCTGTACTGGTACCTGGAGTTGTTCTTTCCCAGGTGCCAGACTCTGCACTCGCCCTTGCTGAATTGCATTACATTTCTTCCTGCCCAAATCCACCCCTGCCCTGGGCAGCCTGGGCCAGGCCTGGACAGCCCTGGAGGGAAAGACATTTTTCCTAATGCCCGACCTGATGCTGTGCAGAGCTCAAGAACCTGTGGCTTGCACAGCATGAGGAAGCACCACGAAACCACCCCCCAAGGGAGAGGAGAAGGGGTCAGGGCTTGTTTGCCCTGGGAGGCTGTAGCCACACTTGCAGAGGGTTCAGCATTTGGGAAGATCTGAAGGTAATGGCATCAAGTCACCTCAGATTACCTACTTTCACCCTCCCTTTTTTTATCTTATGAGGTGTCGTGCTGCTTTTCGTACATCTCCTGCACAGATGGGGCTGGTGGGTGGTTTCTCAGCTGCAAAGCCCAGTCTCATTCCTGAGCCCTGGACGCTGAACTCCCCCTCACTGTCAGGTTGCGGTCCCTTCCCCGTAGGCTGGACGAGCTCTGCCTAACAAGCCTTTCCTCGTCAGCGAGGAGTCACCTCTGTGCTAACGAGGCACGCAGGGCACGTTCCAATTCCCCCTGCGCTGAGGAATGACGAACAAACCCAGGGCAAAGTCCAGGGCAGATGAGTCAGTCAGTCCCCGGACTCTGAAGCAAGAGGGCAAAAGAGTGACGTGACACAACGGTGCTTTGGGGGAGCTGGTGTGAGGAAGGGGAAAGGTTGAGCCGCTCTGTTGAGGCTCTAAGTACCGTGGAAGTTTTTAAGTGTGTCCCGACCACTGAGGCAGGTCTCTCCCAGGGCTGATGGGGAGGTAAATGCTCACGTTTGGAGCAGAGAGCCCAAGAGGAGGAGGTCAGGGGAGCTCTGGGCACTCAGCTGGGTGCGGAGAGCTTGAAACTCCTGCTCTCTACTCAGCTCTATTCATTATTAAAGGCAGGGATGAAGGGTTGGCTTTCATGTGCTTTGCTCCTTCTCTCGCCCTCTTACAGATCTGAAGAGGTGTCTCCTCTTGGCTCTTGTAAGTACTTACGGTTTCCAGAATGAATTGGGGAAAAAAACAAAACACCACCCCGTCCCTGAGCCTTCAAAGCCTCTTCTGGGGTGGTTTTATCCTTCCCCCCAGCACTTGGTGCTGGTTCTCAGGGCAGCCCTTGGGTGCAGAGACCGGCCCAGACCCTCGTAGGGAGCCAGGTGGGTTTGGCTGCTGCCCTCTCCCCCCTGGGACCCCTCTGACCTCCTCCCAGCCTGCTCTGGCTCTTTAAGGGCGCTGCCTGGTCGCCGGCAGCGGGGCCAAAGTCCGTGGGCTCCAGCGGCTCCGGCAGCCGGGCCGGGGATGCAGCTCCCGGCCGTGCCCGGGGTGCTCGCCCCCTCCCTGCTCGCCATCCCCGTGGCCTTTGGCATCAACAGAGCGACCGCCTTGGCAGAGTGAGTGTGGGCCTGGGGCAAAGCTCTTGGGGACGGGGTGCTGCGGTCCAGCTTGGGGCAGGGCACTGGGTCCTGTCCTCCACTGGTCCTGGATGCTGGGTCTAGTCTGGGACTAGGGGGAGCACCCAGTCTGGCCCAGGACACCAGGGCAAGGCTCTGTCCTAGGTGCCATCCCACCCAAGAGGGGCCACTGGGTGCCACCTGGACCTGGAGAGGGGGGAGTGGTGTCCAGGGCAGGGTGCTGGGTCTGCCCTGGCACTGGGGTCCAGACCGGGACGGGGGGTTCAGTCCAGGTGCTTCTGCCCTGACTGAGCCCCTGGGAAGGCCACGTCAGGCAGGGACCTTGCCGATGTGGTTTGTGGCAGCCTTTGTGGCTTCTCAATCCCGTTACTGGTGAGCGGACGCTCAGTGGGTCGCTCGGGCTCGTTGCACAATGCCGAGTGTAACGGGGCTCACCGACAGCCTGGATACCCCGGGGACTGGGGTGCTCAGCACCTCCCTGGTTTATGAGCATCCTCTCCAGCTGCCTGGCCCCAGCGCAGCCCCCGGACCAGGGAGAAAGGACCCCTGACACCGGCTGTCCCCTCCACGCACAGCCATGATTCCTGGGGTGCTGGGGACCCCCCCAAACCCTGCTCCCCCTCCCAGAGCGACCCACTGGCAACTCAGCCACTGGCATGTCCCAGTATGGCCGGTGCCACCCCTCTGCACCCGCCACTGTCACCATCAGCTGCCCGATAACAGCCCTGCTTTCGGTTTCCCGGCTGAGTGACATCCCAGTGGTGCCCCAGGACCTGCCAGCTTTGGGGTTTCCCCTCCGGTTCTTTCATCACTTTGCTGCCCTTTCTCTCTTTCATTCCCACCAGGCCCCTTCACCCCCCCTTTTCCCTTCATTACACATTTCTTTTTATAGCTATTTTCTCCTTCTGCTTTACTAGCAGGAAGTGCTTTTAGCCAAACTTTTAATGGCAGAGCTGGGGCTTTCCTGGCCACCTGATGAGCTTTGCTCAAAGATCTGCCAGAATCACAGGACCCCAGCAGGGATGGGCAGCACCCGTGGGATGCTGCCTGCGCTGGGGAGCAGGGTCCGATCCTCTTGGAATTGATGGGGGCAAAGGGGGTTTCACCTGGGCTGGGGGAAACTGGGCTTCACCCCCCTGGTTGTGCCCGGGTGCTTGAACACATCCTGCTGTTCTGCAGCAGCCCGCTGGTGCTGGTGCTGACGGTGCTGCTGGTGCTCATCAGCCTCTTCTCCATCATCTTCTTCGTAAGCGGAGTGAACCACTTCCAGGACCCCCTTTTTTGCGGTGAGTCCTCCTTGAGGTGTGGGGATTGATCCCATACCAGGGCAGGGAGCGGGGATCTGGGGAGAGCCGCGGGACCCTCTCCGAGCTGGCTCACTCTCCTGCAGTGTTCGTGGCGTTTTCCTTCACCTCCATCATCGACTTGATCATCTCGCTGGAGGAGGATGGCTTCATTTCTGGCTTCATGGAGGTCTACGTTCGAGAGGTACCACCTCGCCCTGCCTCGGGCTCTCGCACGTGAGCAGCTCCGTGCACCCAGGGCAAGCACGGATGCTGCTCCTGCTGCAGAGGGGCTGTGCACGGAGCCGTTCCCCCCTGGGGAGGGGGGTGTGGGAATGCGGTTGCCCCCACCCCACATCATCTGCTGTCTTCTGAATGGGCAGGGCGAGCCCTACCTGCGCACGGCACACGGCATCATGACCTGTTACTGGGACGGCATCATCCACTACGGGCTCTACCTCGCCATGATCGCGGCCATCGGCCAGAGGTGAGCGGGGCTGGTGGCGGGGAAGGGAGCTTGGAGGGCCCCGAGTTTTGGGAAGAGAGGAGCTCTGAGCCTGGTAGAGTGGCCTGATCCTGACGTCCCTGCAGGAAGAGCTACAGGAACCTGGGTCTCTTCTGGCTGGGCTCTCTGGTGATGAGCATCGTTGTCTTCCTGCTTGGCAACCTGATAGGTATGGGGGTGTAGAGCGGGGCTCAACTCCACATCCAGTCCTTGCCGATCCCTCCAGGCTGCCTCCATCCCCCCGGCTCTCCGGAGGGTTTGATTGCAGGCTCTTGCCCTGTCGGCAGAGGAGGAAGGTGCTGGTCTTGGGGCAAGGGGCAGGTATCAGGACTGGGCGCTGAGCTCTCCGCTGTGCCCATCCTGGACTCTCCCTCCTCAGGGAAATACAGCTCCGACCTCAGCCCTTCCTTCCTGCTTCACCTGCCCTACGTCCTCATCCCCATCTGGGCTGGGGTGAGGCTCTTCAAGGAGCCCAAGGTCCTGCCGTGCCTCAGTCCTGAGAAGCTGAGCTGGGGTCTGGGGCTTTGTGGGGAGCTGTACCTGGAGCCATTGGCTTTATCCCTTTCCCGGGGCTGGACCACAAGGTGCAGAACAGAAAATGTGGCGTTTTCCCTCTCCCAGGTAGCAGAGGAGCAAGGCAAGTACCTGTACCAGCGGCCCCAGGACGTGGGGCTGGTCCTGGTCCTGCTCCTCACCATTGCGTTCACCTTCTTCAGGGGCATGGTGAGTGCTGGGTCCCCACGGAGGGGTCCCAGAGGGTCTGGGAGGGTCCTGGGGGTTGGTGCCTCTGCCCTATGCCCACCTCCCCTCCACTTTCCACATCCTCAGGTGGTTTTGGACTGTCCAGCCGATTCGTGCTTCGAGTACATCTACCAGCACGAGCCGTACCTGCGCGACCCCGTCGCCTACCCCAAAGTGCAGGTGAGTGGGACTGAGGCAGGGCTGGAGCCCCCCAGTGCCACCAGGATGGGGTGACCCTCTCCGTGTGTCCCCCACAGATGCTGATCTACATGTTCTATGTCCTCCCTTTCTTCTGCCTCTGTATCTACGGGCTGGTGCTGCCCGGGTGCTCCTGGCTGCCCGACTGGAGCCTGGTGTTTGCTGGTGCCGTGGCGCAGGTGAGGGCTGGGGGGGGGGGACAACAGTGGGACCCCCCCGGGCTGGGTTTGGGTCTCACCCAGGAGAAAGCAAGCAGGGGGCTGGGGCTGAGCTGGGGGGAACAGAGCTGCTCCCACAGCTGCATGTGGAGCAGTTCCTGCTGCCACTGCCCGATAATTACTTTGGCCTCGGTGGATCTTAATGGAGCCGGGGATTCGTGTGACAGAAATAGGCTGAGGTGAGGCTGCAGGTCTATAGATAGGATGTGCTGGGTGTGCTCCTGCAAAACACTCTTCGGTGCCAGGTGGGCTGAACTGGGCCAGCCTGTCGCTTCTGGAACCCCCACCCTGTGCCACCCCCTGCCCTGTGTCCCCAGGCTCAGTTCTCCCACGTGGGCTCCTCGCTGCACAGCCGCACGCCCTTCCCCTACCAGACCCCTGAAGATGTCTGGTGGAGCTTCCTCCTCACCAACGTCCTCTACGCCCTGGGCCCTCAGCTCCTGGCCATCCGCTGCCTGCGCTGCCCGGCCTTCTTCCTGCCTGCCACTCCTGCCAGCCTGCGCCTGGGCAAGAAGCACCAGTGACATGCCCAGCCCATCCCGGGGGGCTGCTGCCTGTCCCCTCTCTCCCTGCTGCAGGTGGGACATGGCTCGCAGAGGTGTCCCCAGGGATGCTCCGGTCCCTGATGTATCCCCCTGACGCTGGGGGGACCCCAGGGTGCTCTGCTGGGACATCGCTGCAGCCATGGCCCTGCCCTTGCCCGGGCTTGAGGGGTCTCGCTGGGTGGTGGGGTGCGGGAGCTGGGCTCCCCTCCCGGTGGGTTCCCAGGGGCCCCATCGCACCCCAGCCCTGCCAGAAGGACACGGGAGGGGGGACGGTGCCAGGAAAACACTGTTTACAAAATAAAGAAGCGATGCTTCGGCTTCTGACCCCGTGTCTGTGCTCCAGGTGGGGATGTTCCCAGGTGCCAGCTGCCAAAGTACCGCGCTGGCCCCCGAGTCACCCCACCCTGTCCCGGGACCCGGGGCACCTGCCTGACTTTGCCCCCTCCTGCCCTTTGGGGTGCGGGGACTGAGGGGGGGGGGGGGTCTCCTGCCACCTGCCCTGGCTGCGGGGGGCTCAGGGAAGGGCTGGGAGGGACGGAAGCGGGGGAAGGGGCGTCCCTGCCTGTACCAGGGGTGCCCACGCCAAAACTCCTTTTACCTCGCGGGTTCCCCGCCCGCAGCCCGGGCCGGGACTCCCGGCAATACCGGGGGTTACCGAATGGTACCGGGAGGCCGGTGACCTTGGCGAGCCGGCGGCCCTGCGCAGCGCAGGGAGCCGGGGCAGGGCCGGGCCGAGCTCCCGGTGCCGCCCCCCTGCGCGGAGCCGCACCGGCAGCACCGGCGGCACCGGCGGTACCGGCGGTACCGGAGCGTTCCCGCGGCCGGGCCCCTCCCGCCGCCCGGCACCGGCGCCCGCGGAGACACGGTGAGTGCGGGGAGCTGCGGCGGAGGCTCCGCTCGCTGCGGCGGGGCCGCGGGGAGCCGGGACGGGACCCCCGGTACCGGCATCGCGGGCGGGGGCTGCTCCCGCCGGGGCGGGGGAAGCGGCGGAGGAGGCGGCGGCCGGGCCGGTTCCCCCCCCCGCTCTGCGCTGCCCGCTCCCGGGCACCGGGCGTCCCGCAGCCCCGGGGCTGCCGCCGCAGTGTCCCGCACTGCAACACCGCACCGGCCCCGGGGCCGTCGGCGCGGGGGAGCCGGGTCTGCCCCGCTTCCTCTCCGCCGACCGGGCACCGGGGCCCCCCGAGAGGGCTGCCCCGATCCCCCTGCCCCTGCCCGGGCACCGGGACCCTCGGGGGGGTCTGCCCTCGGTGCCCCCGCTCCCGGACCGGGCATCGGGACCTTCGCGGGGGCTGCCCTGGTCCCTCCGCCCCGCAGCCAAGCCCCCCTTGCCTTCCCCAGCCCCACGGCGCGGGTCATTCCCACGGGGATGGGGAACCCACCCGGGCTGCCGGGGCCGGGATCTGGGACATCTCCGAGGACATGGAGCCCAAGGGGGATCGCAGTCCCCCGAGGGACACCTTTTCCCGCGGCTGTCCCCGGGGAGGGGGGGGGGGGGGGGGGACCAGGCAGGCGGGGGGCTCCA
>WUAM01000273.1:1277772-1291123 GCA_024336885.1 Actenoides hombroni | reverse complement strand
CGGAGCCCGGGAAAGGTGTGGCGGAGGCAGGACGAGCTGCTGCCCGCTCTCTGCCTGCACCCAGCTACACTCCTGCCTTCCGGGGACGTGCCGCGGCTGGTTCGCCTTCAAATCTATTTTATATTTTCCCTTTGGTTTTATTTTCGCCCCGCAACTTAGGAACCGCTCGAAAGCCCAAACGACGCGGCCAGAAATAAACCCGGAGGAGCGGGGTGCGTATTTATTTCAGCCGGCGACCAGGTACAGGGCAGGGGACAAACCATTTTGTTTGCCGTGCAGGGAAAGGAGAAAGAACCGGCAACGTGGCTCCCGCGCATCCCGCCATAGCTCTGCCCCCTACAAGTTCCTTAAAGTTCTTTAAGGCTTCAAAATAACAGCACCATCGCCTGGCAGGTGAATTATTTAGTGCCTATAGATTCCTCACAACCCCTTTCATTTCGGTTCCAAATCTTCCCCAGCCCAGCCTTTGCCTATGGATGTCTCGATTTTACAACAATCAAGCGGGAGGCAAAGAGCGTGGCAATTTCTGCTAATCGATTTTCCATACAATGGGCCCCAGATGATGTTTTAAAATGTGAGAAACTAAAATGTGTTGGTTTAAATAAGACTTTTGCAATCAATAGCTTTTAAAAAAAGAGACTTTGATACCGGTTCTTGAAGGGGATTCAATCGCTTTCGCTTCCAAAACAAAACAAGGCAGGAAAAAAACCAGCGACGCTGGAAAAGTTCTGCCCGGGTTTGGGGTTATTAAAGCGGGATCTGGGGAAAACCACTTCGGGGGGCGCAACGTCGGGACCCCAAGACCCGGCGGTCCCGTTGCGCGTCCCCTCCCTGGGGCTCCGCGCTGCTCCGCGAGTCCCCGGGATTTTTCCCTCCCGCATTTTCGTCTGGGATTTGCCCTTCTCCGCTTTCTCCGCGGCGCCCAGCGCCTTGAGCCGGGGTTCGTGGCACTTCGGGCAGGAATCCAGACGGGAAAAATCTCCGACCCTTTCCTCACCGACCTTTTCCTCTGCTTAAAATCCCTCGACCCCCTCTCCCCCACCCCCCATCCCGATCCGCGCCCTCGGCGACTTTTTTGTTTTAATTTAAAAACAATTTTAGCTGCAAGATCAGGCCCTTTCCCCGCAGTTCCCGGCTTCTTTTACTTTTCCTTTTGCGGGATTTTTTGATTTTTTAAATTTTTTTTTTTTAATAATTTCCCCCTGGGTGAAAAATTTCTCTCTCTGCAGAATCGTCCCCGGAGGCGCTTAGGGAGAGGGACGGAGCGGGGAGCCCGCCGGGAGCTGCCCCCCAACCTCGGCCCGGTTCCACCGCCCACTTACCCCCGAGCTCGGTGGGTCGTGCCGGGGCCGGGCTGCGAGCGAGGAAAAGAGGCGACAACGGAGGGAAATCAAACGGTGGGGAAGCGGGGCAGGGTTATGGGGGGAAACTGGCCCCTCCACAGCTTTTCTGGAGACTTTTCTCGTTTACCCCGAAACTTTGGGCCACCTCGAAACGCGGCGGCCGGGAGCGGCCGGTCCCCGGCGGCAGCGGGGAGCGGGACCGAGGTGGGAATTCCATCCGATTTCGCCCCGGGGGAGCGGTTTGAGAACGGGGGATTGCTCTTTTCGATGTAACCGCCGCAGTTTTTCCCCCAACGAAGCGTCCCCGCCAAGCTCCGGCGCAGCCCGGCCAGGGACCGTGGGCCCCGGGGCTCCGCACCCACCAGCAGCCAGGGGCCGGGCCGGGCCCCCCAGTTGCCTCCAGCTCCGGAAAAAACAACGCGGGGGGAGACTCCGGGAGCCTCTTTCATCCGCAATTTGTTTGCAAAAGTTCCCGGCGGAGTAGCCTTGAACCCTGGCAGCGGCACGGGGAAGGATCGGCGGGGAGCTTTCGGTAGAAAAGCGGTGAAAATGGCTTAGATTTCGCCCAGCTCTGAGAAAGGATATTATTTTGTTGCTTTTGTTGTGGTTTTTTTCCTTTATTTTTTCCCCCGCCTCCCTTCCCCTTCTCTTTTTCCGAGGTCGGGCCCGGCCGTCCCCGGGTCGGGCTGAGGTGCGGGTGGATTTATAAACCACAACGTGACCCATGCAACGAGTTTGTCCGTACTCTGCGGGGAGGGCTGGGGGGGTTGCCCCCAAAACCTCCGAAATGCCCCTAGCCCTCTCTGCCTCTGCCCTCTTCCACTTTTCTCTCCTCGTGCATTTCGGGGATCATCAAGTCGGAGGCTCTGAGCACCCCAAAGGCTCCCGAGGGTCGATGGGGTGGCCCGGAGGGGGGGGGAGCGCAGTCCCACCGCGGGGCCGGGGCCGAGGACTCGGTGCCGGGGCGTTGTGTAACATCGAGGAAACGAGAGAAACCGGGCTCTTTCCTCCGGGCTGAAGCGCGATCCCGCATCACGCCGTGCACCGAAAGCAGGCGAATTCAACAGAGTTATTTTATACATAATACATAAGGGTTTATATGGAAAGAGACCATATTTATTTTATATATAAGCGATTTTTAATTTTTTTTCCCTCAGTTTCTTTTTCTTTGTTTCTTTCTGTTTCCCGCAGGTGTTTTCCTGTCATCTCTCTTTCTCCTGGCTTGGGAAGCGTCTCTGCTTTTTAGAAAAGATCCCGTTTTTGGAGACCTTTTCTCTCCAAGCCGGAGGGCAATGGGAAGGTACCGCTCTCCGCCCCCTCTCATCCTCCTCCAGCTCAACCGCCCCGCGGAGCGGCCTGGGGAGGGGATGCGGGGGGGGGTGCGGGGGCTACCAGGCCCAGGCCCCCATCCCTGGTCCCTGTGGCTCAGCCCCCGGCAACAGGTACCTCCGCTCCCCGGGGCTGCGGGGATCTGGAGCGCCCCGAGGCAGCGCGTCCTGCGGCGAGACCCGGGCGAGGCAGCGGGAGCGGGGGGGAGGGTGGCAGCAGGCAGGGAGAGGGACAGGGACAGCAGGGAGAGGGGACAGGCAGGGGTGGAAATAGGCAGGTATGGGATGGGGCAGGGATGGAGACGTGAAGAAGGGGGTGAAAGAAAATGGGATATGAGGCAGAGACGGGGACAAGGCAGGGATGGGGATGAAGCAGGGCTGGGGACGAGGTAAGGATGGGGATGAAGCAGGGATGGGGACAGTCAGGGACGGGGATGAGGCAGGGACAAGGATGAAGCAGGGATGGGGGTGAGGGAAAAAATCGGCAAAGATGGGGACAAGGCAGGGAAGAGGACAAAGCGGGGATGAAGATGAAGTAAAACAGGAACGAAGGCAGGAACAGGGGATGAAGCTGGGACAAGGCAGGATCCTGCCGATCTCCAGCCAGACCGAGCAGCTGCCCTGGGCTCAGCAGGAACTGGCAGCGGGTCCCCGTAGGACTGGACTGCCGGGCCCACCCGTACCCATCACACAGCCCTGTCCGAGGGAAACATGTTCACCCACTCAAACCCACCCCCCCTCCTACCAAACTCTGCTACTGTCCTGCTGGGCATAAAACCACCTGCAGGGCAGATGCCACCCCAAGAGCCAGACTGGCTGGGGTGCGAGGCTGTGGCACGCCTTTCCCTGTGCCCTCCTCTCTCCTGCAGCAGTAATTGCTGCTGTATTTATCCAAACTAGGAGGGGGTGGCAGAGAAAGACTTCGAAGAGTAATTTTCCGGGAATTCTCCTCGGTGTAATTGTCTTGATAATAAATCCAGGCGCTTAGCCTGTGTATGAATTGCTTTTTACCATTTTCATTTATTATTGAACACAGTGGGGAGAAGGGGAAACGCAACAGGGCTCTTTCTTGTGAGAGAGAAGGGGCAAAGGGGCTGAGGAGATGATTTCTCTGCAGATCCGGGAAACCTGAATGTGTTCATCATCTTGCTCTCTGTTGGTTGTTTTTTTTTTCCTCCCCTTAATACTTAGCCCATTTCCCCAGCCCCCACTTTTTTTGGGGGGTATTGAAAACTAATTAAATAACCCGTTAGCTAACACGTTAAATTAAGATCCACTCTTGGATTTAATGATGTCTCCAGAAGAATTGACAGAAATGTGAAGATAGACTGTCAATAGATTCCTTCCCCTGGTTATACTGTATAAATGTGATTATAAGAGATCACAAAGAAGGGTGTCCTGACACAGCACCCACACAGGGATGAAGCCATTGGGGCACCTGTGGGTCTCTGGAGACAAACATCTCCTGCAGTGGATGCTGAACGGGGTGAGGGATGGCAGGACAATGCTGCTGCTCCCCAGGCTGTTCCGTGGAGGACTGGGGATGAGAAACAGAATTCAGGTTGGTGAAGACCCTTCAAAAAGCTCGTGTCTCTGGGGAAGGGGGAAGCACCCCTTGGCTGATGTCCCCAACTGTCCCCTGCAGCCTTTGCGTTGCAGTACTGAGCGATACTGGCCAGACCTTCTCCTTGGAGCGGTCCAGGGCAGCCTCGTGCTATGCAGATGGATGCAAAACCCGAGCCGTCGCTTTGTCCTGGCTCCAGCAGTGCAAACAGTGGCTGGTACACACCCACCGCTTTGTGCTTAAGCTCTCAGGTAAAGGTTACCTTAGCATCCAGGCTGAAAAAAATCAATGGCTGATACAGCATGAGACTCAGAAAGACAACATACATCTATCACTTAGGGATTCGATGGGCTTAGAATAGTCTTGTCAACAAATGATTGTTTAAACAGAATATCTCAACTGTTTATGGCACCCTTAATCCATACATCTAAGCACCACTGTAACATGTCGTGAGCATGGATTGCTCTGTAGAAACCTCTGTTGTTAAGTCCGGAGCTGCAGAACACTTAAGCATGTGCTTAAGTCTCTTAGACTTCAAATTAATCATGTACTTAAGTGTTTTGCTTGACTAGGCCTGGCCTAAGAACAGGGAAATACCTGTCATTATGTTAATGGATGAAGATTTTGTTTCCTGCCCTTCATTTATGTAGCATATAAAGGGCTAAATGAACACGTGTGCTCTGGACTGATTTATCCAGCCAGTGCACAAACAGACCCAGTGACACCTGACTGTGGAGGGTATTTTGTCACTCTTCCTTCTCCTCTGGGCACTAGCATCCTTGACGTGGCATTTCAGAGTGGCTTTGGGCCAGCAGAGCCAGTGGTGGTGGGTGAAAATCCCCCAGGGTCTGTGAGTTAAACACTGCAAAGGGAAGGAGGAGAGGAGCAGAAGGAAAGGTCTTCCAAAAATGATGCAGAAGAGAGTGAAGAGGAAAAAGAGGCTGGAAAAGCGCAGCAGACTTAGAGTAACATCTACAATGTTCATGGGGACGTGAGCAGGAAAAGCAAGGTGCCAGCTCCAACCAGCCTGGAGACTTGTTCTGGTGGAGACTTTCTAGTGGAGACTTGCAGCCCTTGAAGACCCCTAGCACAGCGAAGCTTCCCAGTGCAGATCCACAGGTCCACCTCAGCAGGTGCTGGCTGGAGTCTGGTGTCCCCCATGTCCCTACATGGGTGGCTTGGCCATGACCTGGGGAGCAAATCCCAACGTTATCATCCCCTTCTTGCACCCGTTGCCTGCCCAGGCTGGCTGAGGTCTCTTGGATGGGTGACATCTCTTGCTGTGGGCTCTGCTCTCAACACTCGTCTCGTGTTAATAATCCAAGAAATTTAAGTGTGTCGGGAAGGGGGAGTTTCTCTTTCCTCCCCCAAATATCTGCAGCTTCAGAGTGAAGTTGAAAAAAGACTTTCAGGTGCTTGGGAGCTTGCAAGAGGACAGAAGATTATGAAAACACAGGACCTGCAGAGCAGAACTGTGAGAAAGGAGAGTGAAAGAAAGAAATAAAGGAACATTAAAGCATGTATCAATATTTCTCCTCAAAATGTAGAATACATTTTCTTTTCTGAGAAATTAATAACCTCACTTTGTCAATGGACTCTCTCTCTCTCCCCACCTCCCCTCCCTCCCGCTCGCCTCCTGTCCTCTTCCTCCTTCTCCTTGCCTGCAGAAGATGTTCAATGGAAAAGAAGCAGAGAATTAAAAAAAAAAAAGCCAGTTAATCCTCAGCAATTCCAGACTTGAGCTTTTTAACAGCCTCTCAGGGTTCATCTCCCAGCCGCGCAGTCTCTGCAGACGAGGGGAACTCCCTCCAGTGCCCATGGGCTGCATCCAGGCAGACCAAAGGGCATGGCCCGAATTGCCTGGGGACAGTGTCCCTGCACAACCTCGGGGCAGTCTTAAGGAGGTTGTGGGGAGAGACGGGGTAACTGCCAAAATGATCTGGGGCCTCGCTCCGTGTATTCCGACAAGATTCAGCTGGATGCCCGTGCGGGTGAAGCACACGGGTGTTGAAGCTGATGTCTGCATTTAGTCTCCACATTAAAGCCAAGGAGCCAGTTCAATGATGCACCCCCCCCGAGTAGTTTTGCTGGAGGGGACTGGGGTAAGTCCTTCCTGAGACTCTACCTCCCTCTTTTCCTGACAAATCCATGCCCCAAGCAGGTGTCTGGACCCAGGGAGAGTCTCACAACCCCAGCGTGAAACCTGGCCTGACTGGAGACAGTGACTGAGCCCTTTCTTGTGGGACCTTCCTTCATGCTCCCTGAGCAGCCAGCAGAGACACTGTCAAGAATCCTTGTTCCAGCACTTGCTTAACTTTGGCTGGTTATGACACACCCTTGATGGTGCCTGGAAATCTGGGGGAAGCTGGGGCAGGGATGGCCACAGTCCTACCCTCTGTGGGGACAACATGAGGGGCTTGAGCTGGTGATAAAACCCACTCCCCATTGCCCTGGCATTCAGTGACTCTTGGAAGTCGAGCTTTCAGAGACTGCTGGATTTGGAGAACCAGTCAGGAGAGCAGGGGGACACCCCCCTGTCAGGATGCTGTGGCTCAGGATCAAACCCAAAGTTTTCTGTGGTGGTGAAGACCAGGAATATTTTTCCCAAGATGCTGCTCAGCTCTTGGGGCCAGTGTAGAGCTTGTCAAATATTGAGCAGGCACGTCAATGTTTCAAGCTCTAAGTGAAAGCAAAAATCAGTTAATGGTCTTCCTGAGCTGTCCTCTTAGTGTGGGGAGTCCTCGCAGAACCTGGGGAGGACGATTTGCGAGGGGTTGATGTGCGGCTTAGTAAAGTGATCATTCAGCAGCCATGAGCATGTGTAGAAAACAAAATATCTGAAAAATCCCAGTGGGAAGAGGGAAAGAGCTGCCCTAATTCGAGGAAGGGCTGCTATTCATCAGAGCCCATAAGTACCCGCTTAAAGTCCCCAGGGATTTGAAAAAGGGTTTGGGGACCTGACAGAAGGTGGGTTCCTCCCTCTGTGAGAATTTATGTAAATTTTAATTTCTTAAATTATGAAAGAAAAAAAAGAAAGAAAGAAATTGAAAATAAATAATCAAGCCCATTGCAGACATTGTCAATCAAAGCAGGTGGGTTTGACAAGCTTTAAAGTTGCAGCTAAATCTAAGCTTGGGCAGTTTTTCAAATTTCCTTTTAGTGTAAATTAATTATGATTTAAAAACAAAACTAAAATTACATGGGGCTGGAAGAGGAAAATGATTATTTTGGAAAATGCTGAAATGGGACAATCAGATGACTCCCCCTCTTTCATGTGGCCAACGTAATTTTTGAAAAGGGAGGTTTAATGAAGCATCTGGTTCCTTTGAGAAAAGGATTTGTTTTGATGAAGTGACTTTTTTCTGGTTTTCGTAACTGTTGGAGCATCTCTGATCTCTGCTTGATGGGGAAGGGCTTCAGGTGCTCCTGGGAACGGAGCCCGACACTGACTGGGCTCTCAAGCTGTTGTCCCTCTCCTCCAAGACTTGTGTCTTGCCTTCCTCCAGATGAAGACTTAGTGTAGGACAGGAAAAAAAATCAACGGGACAATTGCAGAGGAGGAGAAAATTGTAGCAGCAGAGTCAGAACGGCTCTTCGTGGCAAAGGACTTGGCTCCTTTCATCATCCTGTGGCAAGATGGGGCCCACAACTGAAGTTCAACCTTACCTGTGTGTGAAGTCTGAGCCAGAGCTCATGATCGCACCTGCCTTGGGCTTGAGATGTGTTCATCTCTTCTGGCTGAGATGAAACTGCTGGGATTTTTACATTGAGATAATAATGTATCTTTAAAGATAGTAACATACCTTTAAAATAGGATAATAATATACATGTCCTCTGATGCTTCTTCCTTTGGCTGATGAATGCAAGGTCAGGTGAGGGTCCGTCAACCTGCACACAGAATCTGGAGGGTCAGATCTAAGACCCATCCAGCCTGGTTTCTTGTCTCCGTTGGTGAGCCATAGTCTACTCAGATACAATGCAGGTACTTTTTGACCCACCTTTCCATCAGGAATGTGTTAATGAGCTTCACCACTGCAAGCTGACCTTGAACTGACATAATGGAGAGCCCCCGAGTCACATGTTGAACCCAAAACTGAAGCAAAGAGGTGACCCATAGAACACCTGACCCAGAGATAATATGGACGTACCAGTGTGGGGGATCCTGAGATTAATGGGAGTCAAACAAGCTGTGCTGAGGGCTGAGTATTGGGATCAGAGGTCCATCCTTGCTGAGCAAGCACCGGTCTCATGTTTTCTGTCTGGGGAACATCTTTGCACGTGAATTAACTCTTGTAGCAGCTAATAAAAGTGTTTGGCTTTGATGACCCTGGAGAAATGTGCCTTTTCCTGGCTTTTGTTGGAGCTGATCTGCACTTGTGGAAATGAGACCACTTTTCATAGGTGTCTCACAAGGGAAACTGTCCACTTGTGAGCACTTGTGGTCTAGCATTAACCCCTCTGTCCTTTGGCCGCATGAAGATTATCACAAAATAAGGGTTGTAAAACCCTTGTACTTTGGGATTTAGATATGACATCATCCAAGAACCACAGTAAAAGGCATCGTTAGAACACACACACACACACAAGATGCATGGATCTACAGTGGGATGGGGATCAATATCTGTTCAGTAAATACTCTGCAGATCACCTGGGGAACAACCTCCCCAGCCCCGATCTTCCTCTGATGGTTGGACTCAGTGATCTTAAAGGTGTTTTCCAGCCAAAACGTTTCTATGATTCTGAGATGGAAGAGGAGCAAAGCCCAGGCAACACATTTACGATGAGCTGTTGGAAGCTGTAAAGATGACGTTGTTGGGGAGGCCACAGGAATGAGAGCTCCAAGGCTTTTGTGGCAGCGAGATTTGCCTAATGAATGGCTCTTTGGAGAGGAGGGATGGATCTTGTCCACACACAAAATTGCAAGCCAAAATTGGTCTTGTGTAGACACTCTTAAATCATTTTAAAGCAGGTTGGTATTGGTTTGTATAATTCGATTCCTTTACCAAAGCGAAGCGAAATCGATGCAAATGGGGTTTACATTGATTTCAGTACATCCGCACAAAGGTTTTGCCCCAGTTTAATGAAATCAGTTTAAAAACACACCTTTAGCTAAACTGGCATAACTTTGTGCGCAGCCAAGGTGAGAGAGAGAGAGAGAGGGAGAAGGCAAGAAGGCAGCGAGCTCTACCCTAAAAATAAGCGAGGGAGAAGTGTTTATGAAGTGCATGTGCAGGCAGCGAAGCCCCGCTCGAGCAGGCTGCGGTGGCACAAAGTGATAAGGAATGGGTCAATATAGTTTTCTCAAAGATTTTTTTTTTTTTTTTTTAAAGAAAGGTTAAATGTGAGGTGATATCGATTTCCCTTTTCTCCCTGTCCCTCCTCTCACCACCCCCCCAGCCCCTTCCCCTCCTCCCTGCCCTTTCCCCACCTCCCCACGGCCCGGAGCCATCCTTGGAGGAAGAATTGCAGCCCAAAGTGGCCAAGTGACCAGGGAGGACCACGGCACCCGGCCGTGGCGCTGACCAATGGCTGCCCAAAGGAGCCCCCGTTGCTTAGCAACTCGCTGCGGAGAGAGAGGCAGAGAGCGCAAAAAGATGGATTTTCAGATTGCAGCAGCCAAGCAGATCAATTCTGCAACATGGGCTACAGTGGCCAAGCGGAATCTCTCTTGCTCCCAGCAGGTATTGATCCAGCCATGCTATAGGCATTGAATGAGCTCTAATAAGTCCTGAGTAAACAGGAACAAGGACTTAAGTGATAGCCCAACAGTCAAACATCAACTCCCTTTGTCTTCTTCTTCCTCTTCTTTTTTTTTTTTTTTTTTTAATTGCTGAAGGGTTTGCAAGAAAAGGACAATAAACTTTATTGATAGAAAAATAAAGAGTCAGAATATCACTTCGTTCGCAGCCTGGGAGAGTTTGGAGGTGAAAAGTCACTGCCTCAAAAATCCAGCTTGGCTTTTTGGAGTCATGACCCATGGACACATGTGGTGAACGATGCTTCCATCTTCCCTGAGCTTCCCTGGGCATGTCCAAGACTCAATGACTAGGTCCTTCAAAGTGAGCTTTGTTAGGGACAGGCTCACAAGGGGGGTGCGTGTGTCCAGAGATGCCCGTTTGAAACAGGTATGGAGGTGAGCACAATCGGGAGTTTGGACTCAGGTGATGAGTCCTCTCAAGATCTCCAGTAGAGGAAAGGGGAGATTTAACCTCCTTGCAGAGAAAACCTTCACGAAGGGGCTGAGAGCAGGACAATTCCCTTTTTGTAGATGCCAGGGCAGGCAGCAAAACTGGGTCTGAATGCTGCAGAGCCTGAAGGACATCACCAGAGCTGCAGGATGCTCAGGAGGAGGAAGGGAGAAGACTTGGCCTTCGTTGTGAGAGGTGCTTTGTTTGCTGCAGGGAGATGCCAAGGCTGAGAGCAGAACCAGGCAAGGAGGAGTCTGGACTCATCCAGTACTCTGATGTCAGAGAAAGGGACACAGGGTGGCATCTAGGGGGACATAGCCAAGCTTGAAGGACCTGATTTTGTGGGAAGTGTGTGGGTGAGACTAAGGAAGAGCCCAAATAAGCTCAACCAGCAAAGACTTGGTGATTCCCAGACTCCCAACTGGAGCCAGGCTTGTTCAAAAACCTCCAGTGCTTGGGGTTTTCCAGCTGCCCTCTACTTGGAGGCTGCTGCCACCAGCCCATTGCAGCCCAAGAGACTGGGAAACAAACTCTTTATGGCCATGTCAAAACCCACTGCACTGTCCCTGTCCCTGTCCCTGTCCCTGTCCCTGTCCCTGTCCCTGTCCCTGTCCCTGTCCGTCTCCTGTGTGTGTTTGTTTTTCTTCCCAGTCCATCCCCATGCCTCCTCCTGCAGCATCTCCATCCCTTCTTCCTTCCCCACCCTTCCCCTCCCTGCAGTGAGGAGCTCCATGCGCTCAGGACCCTCCGGCTGTTGCTCCCTGTGTTCCAGCTCCACCTGTTCTCTGCTTGCTTTCCTAAATGTTCTAAATTGTCCTTCTACCTCCAGCTCCATGCATGGTGAAGCCTCTGGCCCCTGCAAGCACCCAGCCAAATAATTGCTGCAGTCAGTGAAGTTAAACTGCTAGCAGGAAGGAGAAGGATCCCATCCAGAGGGCTGGATGCTGCTCGATGTTGCATCACCGGCAATTCCCAAGCAACACCAATCAACTAACTGGAGCTGCTCCAGATTTATGCCCATGTAACTGAGATCACAGGCCAGGTCTGCCTCCAGCAATAAAGGGAGTGGGGAAATGAGAGCTCTTTGCTCTCACTCCGAGTCCTCTCAACCCACATTTCAGCAGCCTTCATCATAACAGGGCTGATAATGAATTGATCTGATACTAAGGTGGTTGGCTCCCATGCTCAGCCGAGCTCTCTGCTGCAGTTTAGCACCAGTTAAATCAAGGGAGTCCTCGAGTCTTTAACGTGATCCACGGCGAGAGGGAGCGAAAGGGAGATGGGCACTTCCGTGCAGACTCACATGTGCATGGGTGCACGTGTGTGTGTTTGTGAGTGTGCACACGTGTGTGCCTCCATCCCTGCAGAGGCGGGAGAGGGAGAAAACAGACAAACGCTGGCCCAGCCTCAAAGATATTTTCCGTTTTCCAAGAAGAGAGAAGATGTAGTCTCTTTTTCTGAAGGTTTCTGCATTTCAAAGTAATATCAGAAGGGCTTGAAGCTTAATCTTCGTTACCCAGGAGGCTGCAGGAATCAGGCAAAAGGAGGAAAAAAATCGAATCAATACGGCAGTATGAATTTATTCCCAGGGGGGTCTGAGGCACCAATATTTTCTCTCCCCTCTGTTAAAGAGATAGCAACAGCCCGATGCAGAGGCCCCTAACGTGATCGTCACCGGAGTTACACCCCAGCAGTGGGTATGGTGACACGGGGACAAAAATTGTGAGAGGTTAAATGGTATCGCTTGGAGGCCTGGAAGGAAAACTCTCAACCATAGCAAATGACTCCTTTTATCTTCCAGTGACTTCCTGCATATCCCTTGGCTCTGCATAATGTTGGTGGCCAGGGTTACAGGGAGAGGGGCAGGGATGACTCAAGGAAGAGGAGCTGGAACTCGGAGCAGGTTCCAGGGCTGCTGAGCTGGAGCTGTAGAAGGATTAAAATACCTGCAGTCCTTGTGGTGCCAGCATTCACCTCAGCTGGGTACCCTGTAGCTGAGCCTCAGCTCCCTTTGTGAGGGATTGATTAACTGCAGAAGGGACTCATCCTGACCACAGGTCCAGGCTGAAGGCAGTGGGATACAGGGTTCTGGGGAGATCCTGGACAAGTTTAACATTAAACTGTTCACTCTGAGGAGCCCACCCTGGGGAGGAGCCCCCAGGGCCCCCCACCAGCATCCAGGGCTAAGCACGGCCAAGCAGGGGAGTCTCCAACTGCTCAGTGCTCACATCTTGCCCACCAGAGCCATGTCCAAGGGCCTGTTATCCAGCCCCAGACACACCAAGAGACAAAACCAGAAACACAGAGGCTCATCTACACACCAAAACCAGCTGAAGCTTCGCTTCATCACCCACTGTCAGGAGCATAAAGGCCCCAGTGTCCCACAGGACACAAGTCTTTTCTCCCAGCATAAGCAAAGATGGACTGTGTGCACAACTGGAGGTGGAGGAGGAGACCAGTGTGGTTCCAGCTCTCCCCTTGCTCCTCTGCTGCAAGTAATCGTCCTTCAGCAATGGCATGAGGGGATGTTGACTCTCCAGGGCCAGCCTGACCCCACAGTCCCTGCTGGTGGGCTTCTCCTCCACAAGCTCTGGCTTTGGCCAAGGTCTCCTGGGGAAGAGCAGCACACAGAGACCAAGAACTTCTGGTGAAACTTCCCTTCCCATCCTGAAAAAAGCTACTTCTGCAGGCACAGGAAAGGGATGCTTCCATCCCTCCACACTGCCAGAGTTGGGCCAGTATCTCTTTGTTCATACTGGGAGAAAACCCTTCTCCTTTTCACTCATAGAATCATTTATGTTGGAAAAGACCTTTAAGATCATCGATGCAGACCATCAACTCAGCACTGCCAGGGCACCACTGACCCCTGTCCCTCAGCACCACAGCTCCATGGGGGGCTTGGAAACCCCTCCAGGGATCACGGGGACT
>WUAM01000273.1:1264452-1276118 GCA_024336885.1 Actenoides hombroni | reverse complement strand
CCAGGCTCATTAAGGAGACCCATTGGTCTCTCTCCACAAGCTTAGAGGAGCATGGGCACACCGTGGCAGGCAGGCAGCCCGCCGGCTCTGACCTTCCCCTCACAGGGAGCATCCTGCCTGCTCTCCCCAGTCCCTGCGAAGCGTCCCCGCTGTCACCTCAGGGCACCCAGGGGCTTGAGCCCAACACAGCGTGGCCCTGGGCAGACCCACGGTGAGAGGGGATTGATGCCCACCGTGCCCCCAGGGGTCATGTTGGCCAGCGCTTGATGTCTGCAGCCATGTGCCAGGGCCGGGCTGCGAGGCTGGAGCTGAACCACCCGTCACCGATCTCCTCAGTGTCCCCAGCTGCTGCATGTGTCCCCAGCGGCTGCGTCCCCTCTGCTGTGGGTGGCTGTGTGAAGGAGGTGACGTTATGAGGCCTTTGCTGCCCTGTTAGCACTCAGGGCCGACAGGAGAGGAGATATTGGCTTTTCCCTCTCTCCTCGAAAGCAACAGCCCCTATCTCCTCTCAAACATCCCCCGAGCCCCCATCCCCAAATCCACCATCGTCCAGCCCAGTCATCTCGGCACCGTGCAATTCCTATGGAGTGGCTGCTGCTGCAAGGGGCCCAGGAAACAACTAATCAATCTCAATCAAGATCCCAGGGTGTAATCATAATTAATGTTCAGCCTTGATTGATCATGTCATGGTTCTGCTGTGTTCACGTGAGCCAGGATGATAAAACCGACTGTTTAATGGTGCTTCTGCAGATCCCTTCCCGTTGCCAGCCCTGCCCAGGGCTGTTCCCTCTCCTGCAGGAGGGACAGAGAAGTGACCCTCCAGGAGACCTAAGGAGCCATTTTGGGAGGGGACAGCACAGTGGGGTCTCGTGTGTGTGGGGAGGGTGGGTCCACTGGGAACAGACAGTCGCAGGGTGTTTCTGTGCAGGGCAGGTGACAGCAGCACCCTGGGTGGGCACACTTGCCATGACAGAGGGCACCAGGATGACACCTATGGGGTGGGTGTCACCACTGGGCAAGTATCAATACTGGGTGCAGCAGACGGCACTGGGGAGGGGGCTTCAGTGGCCCCTTCTCCAACTCGTCACTCCCAGCAGCAGCCCCCAATTCTTCATGTTTCCATCCAGCTGAAATCACGGGAGTCGGGAGACGCTGGCTGGGAGCCCTCTGAATGTCACAAACACAGTGTAACTAGACTTGGATCAATCCATCAGCACGCAGCGGTGGTTAAATAGTGCTGTGCTCGCCTCCCTCCAATTAAACTATCATTTCTGATAGATCCCTTTGTGTCTCTGTCTCCCCGCGGGGCCGCTTTGGCCGAGGGCAATGGCGATGGCACGGAGGGGGTGCTCCCTTCTCCTGCCACAGCCAGATCGACACCGGCCGTGGGCACGGTGCATCCGAGGGATGCGGAGGTTCCTTCATGACCCCTGCCTGTGAACTGGTTGCCATGCTCTGGAGAGGACGAGCCCGGGAGGACTACCTGTAGTCTCACGCCGAGGTGCAGGCGGGGGTGATGGGGAAGAGAAGGCTGCGCTGCCGGCACGTTTCTCCTGCATCTTGCGGCTGGGCTGCTCGCTGATCCCTGGTCTGTGGCTGCAGCAGTGGCACCAGCCCTGCTCCCTAAGCTGGTGGATGCTCTTTACTCTCCACTTAGGAAGACCACACTGGAGCCTGCACCAGCTCCAAACCCTAACCCCCTTTTCAGGTCACATCTATTTCCTCAGCACCCTCCCTAACCAGCTGTGGAACTGCAGCAGCTGGGGCTCAGCTTGGTCCCTCCAGTCCGGTTCCTCCAGAGTCTGGTCCCACCAGGGATTCAGGGTATGGCTCAGCCCCATCCGAGCCCCCCGGAAAGCACAGAGCCTCTGTTTGCCTCACAGATCTTCAGCCTTGTGCTAGCAGCTTGGCAGAGCTTCTCACCAGGATGCCAAAATTTCTTTCAGGGGGGCCATGCCAGGGGTACCCAGCCGGGCAAGTCTTGCCATCCCCATTCCACGGGGTGCGGGCAGTTGGGGAGCACCCCGGGAGTGCAGCAGCAGCAGGGCCTGGCAGGAACCCGTGAAGCAGAGCCGGGTATTGATTTCCCATCGATCCCATGCAACCACATTCTGCAGCGGCTGCTGTCCTACATTTCAATCCCACACCTTTGCCTCTGACTTTAATGGGCTTCATCACAGCCCAAAGCTTTATTTAACCAAAAGGGGAGGTAGCCAGCAGGCAGCTGCCAGAAATCAGAGCAACATGGTCCCCGGGCTCTGTCTGGGCACAGCCACATCCTTTGGATCCCTCACAGCTTCAAGGAGCAGTGGACAAGGGTATTTTGGGGGATGCAGAGGCCCCCGTGAATCTGCAGCCCTGCAGATCCCACTCCTGGTGAGAGGGGGATAACACCCAGCTCTGCAGCAGCTCTTCCCCCTCAAGGTCTCTCTCCACCCCATCCTTGCTGTACCTGCATCGCTCCATCTTCCGAACAAAAGGCTTCAACTGTTGCCAGAAGGGCAACATGAAGCTCCACCTTAACAGGGATCTGCATAATTATGTGTACATGTGGAAGTGCTGCACATCCTCCCACCCGCCCCCAGATGTGAGCTTACACGTACACACCCACGACAACTTGAATATGGAGGAGCTGGATGTGACTGAGGATCCCTGTGTCTTCCTCGGGCGTTCCTCAAGCATCCATCACGGCCCAGGCAGCCCTGACACCCGCGTGGCCCCGGCCAGCTGGGCCATAAGGAATCCTGATTTATCCTCCACACTCCTCCCTCCCCATCGCATTTTTAAGCCTCCCCAGAGTGCAGCCCTGTTGCTCAGGTGAAGGAAGATACGATCGTCCTGTTCTGTTTAAAGCACTGCAGCCCTCGCCCACACGACCAAGGCCCCCCAGGTGCCTGTGTGTGGTGGGGAGGGTCCCTCGATCAGGTCATAGCAAATCCAAAATGTGGAGGGCCAGCTCCTGCGGGCAGCCCAGGGAATGGGCAGCAGGGACCCAGTGAAGGCTGAGGAGAGAAATACAAGGGAGAAGCAGCTGGGGATGGGATCACCCTGAGGAGTGTGGGTGGAGAGGGCAGGTGCTTCAGCATGGCCATGCTCCAGCCAAAACCCTCTTGGACAAGAATCCTGAGAGATGTGAGAACGAACCGGTGCCAGGGAGGGGTGGTTGGTGCTCAAGACCTGCTCAGGCAGGTGGCTCTGGTCAGTGTCCTCCTTCTTTTCCAGGTGGGTGGCAGGCACTGACACACCAGCTCTGGCTGGTAACTTCCTCCAGCACTGTTCCAGCCACCCAAAATTTTTCCCCAGAGGCTGCCAGTAGGTAAGCCATAGCTGGGGACAGGAAGAGACGGAGGATCTGGGAGCAGGAGGGAGATATGAAGGACATGGGAACCAGGAGGGATGGAAGACATGGGATCAGGAGGAATAGAGAACCTGGGAGCAAGAGGGATGGAGGACTTGGGCACTTGGGAAGTGCCCAAGAACACCTCAGGCATCCCCTGCAGCAATGGGCTTACAGCCCAGCTCTGCTGGTCCCTTGCAAGTCTCATCTCAAGGAGTCTTTTAGTGTCTGTTTCAATGAGAGAAGCTCTAAGCCAAGGCCAGACTCTTCCAAAGAGCCCCCTCTGCCATCCCATCCTCCCCCTACTCAAAGGCAGCTCAGAGGGGCCGGGGGGGCTCTGCTGCAGAGTGGGCTCAGCATCTTCCAGCCCATTCGCCTTCTCTCTCCCTGGGGCAGAATATGGATGCTGGGTTTATTTTTGATTTATGCCAAGCCAAAAAAGGAATACATTTTCTTCAATTATTAATCAGTGAGGTGTGAGAGGGGGACACAAGCTGGAAATTAACTCTGTGACCTTTGGGGGTCATTTTTACCTCCCTGCCTCCCTCCACTCTTTAGCCCAGCACATTTTACCCACCCTCTCAGCAGAAACAGGTCTACTCCTGCGAGCAAGCTACTGACAGACATCCCTAAAGCTGCTGAGGGTGTTCAGATGATGGGGATGATGTATGGTGAAGGTGCCCCATCCCAGGTTATTTGGACATCCAAAGCTGTCCTGGCCCTGTGGGTGTGCATTGACACACCCCTATAACTGAGCCTGAAGGATCTCTCTGATGCCTTCCTTGTCTGCTCCACCCCACCACACCTTTCTGGACAATAGAATCATAGAATCCTTTTGGTTGGAAGAGACTTTCAAAGTCATCAAGTCCAACCCTTAATGCCTCTGGGTATCGACTGTCCCTTGGTCTTGCCATGCACAAGTTCTTGGGCAAGATAGGACACTCCAACCTTATATCTAATAAGACACTCCAACCCTATATCTGATAAGACACTCCAACCCTGTATCTGCTCCTACACAGTGTCTGTCCTATAGAGAGACACAGACCCTCCAGGGAGCAGGAATGGGTGCTCACAGCTCCTCACACTCACTTGGGTTCTCTCTGTGGACTCCAAGCCAGTATGGAGACCACACCTAGCTCTCCCTCCTTTGTCTCCTGGCTTCTACTCTTGGCATTGGATGAGGGTGATTGTATCTCTGCACTCAGCACTGGGGAGGCTACACCTCAAATACCAGATTCAGTTTTGGGCCCCTCACTCCCAGAAGGACATTGCGGGGCTGGAGTGTGGCCAGAGAAGGGCAACGGAGCTGGGGAAGGGTCGAGAGCACAAGTGTGGTGAGGAGCAGCTGAAGGACCTGGGGTTATTCAGTCTGGAGAAAAGGAGGCTCAGGGGAGACCTTCTGGCTCTCGCCATCTCTCTGACAGGAGGCTGGAGCCAGGTAGGCTCAGGCTCTTCTCCAAGGAATAAGCAACAGGACAAGAGGAACTGGCCTCAAGTTGCTGCAAGAGAGGTTTAGGTTGGAGCTGAGGAACAATTTCTTCCTCTTGAGGGTTGTCCAGGTCTGGCCCAGGCTGCCCAGGGCAGTGGTGGAGCCCCCGTGATCCCTGGAGGGGTTTCCAAGCCCCCCGTGGAGCTGTGGTACTGAGGGACATGGCTTAGTCATGCCATGGTTGGACTTAAAGATCTCTTCCAACCAAAACGGTTCTGTGATGTGGCACCCAGTTTTAGGTGTCTAAGGAGGCTTTGGCAAGAAGGATGCTGGACTGAAGACAGACATTTTGAACTGCTCTTCCACCCTCCTGTCTTGAAAACATCCCCTGGGTCAACATGTGATGCTGGAGCTCAGCCTACCTCCTGCAGAAAGGCTGAGAAGCCCTGAGTCCAGCAGGAGAATGCAAAGTTGGCCTTGGGAAGTTGGAGCATCTATGGCGCAGGCGTGCTCTCACCTCCCTGCCCCCTCCTCTCCCTCCCTTCCTGAAAGCAGCACTGCGGCAGCACACACCAGCAAACTGATCAAGGCGAAAGGACTGATCAATAGGCATATTGAGCACTTTTCAAGGTACGGTGATTTTTGCGGATTCAGTGCTAACCTTGCGCCGGAGCCTCGAGCTACCTTCTCTCAGCCCGCTCCATCACCCGCAACACCAGCTGTGCTGCCCCCTCCCAGCGCAGATCTTGGCCACCAGCTTGGGGTTGGTAGGGGTGCCCAGCGTGGTCCTCAGACACCTTGCAGGCTTGGCTCACTCGTGGCACTTTCAGCTGGAGGGACAGGGGAGAGTCAGCAGTTCCCAGGGTCATTTCTTCACAGTGGGTTCATACCACAGTCTTGGGGACCACTTTGCTGTGGGACAACTCTTGGGGTTCAAAGATTCTTAGAGAGGTACATCTGAGCTGTGAGATTCCCAGGGATGGGGATGGATGAGCAGGGGTCATCATGAGGTGGGAAGAGGAGGGCTGAGGACAATTGGTTGTAGCTCATGGGGCTGAACTGAAGGCAATGGTGGGAGAGGGGAGTCCTCAAGCAGCCCATCCATCCCAGCAGTGCTTGGATGGAAAGGGCAGGATGAACAAGGCCCTACTCTGCAATTAGTGGCATTGGAGGAGATCTGTCTGGAAGGCACCTCTGAAGGTCCTCAGCCCTGGTTGAGTGCTCCTGGGCTGCAGCTGCCTGGAGAAACCCATGTCATGGGCTTCTGGCTCAACTGGCCAAGGGCTGGCTCAACATTGCCTGTGCTGAGGTTTTGATGGAAAAGGATCTTTGCCTTTAGCACCCTCCAGCTCGCTGACAGCCCGTGAGAGAAGGGATTGGGAAGGCAGATAGCCCAGAGTGGCTGATAAGGTGCTTGGAAAGATAACACAGACATTAAACAGAAATTCATGTTAAGAGCTGCTGCTTTAAATATGTCCCAACCCCTTTGCTACCGAGGCATGGAGAGATATTACACCTTGCAAGGTAAGAAGAGCACGTTTAATGAAGCTGGGAAAAATGTCAATTTTGTTCTGTTGGAATTGCAGACACCTCATTTCCATGTTCCCCATGAAAATGCTTCAGTGCTGGAACGGGTACGAAAGCCTCACACCTTGATTTGCAAAGCATGCTTTAAGCAAGAAAAGCAGCAGAAACCAAACAAAAAGCAAATGTTGTTCCTCACCCCAAGGTTTGACCTTTATCACCCTCACACAGCTCAAGTTTTCAGATTTTGCTCACCTAGGAAAAGAAAAAAAAGGAAAAGTTTTTTAACCCTGCTGAATTTTTAATGGAAATTTTCCATCTAAACAGAATTCTGCTCCAAAATTCAGGGCATTTGGGAACGAACGGTGGAGAGGATGGGAGAGTGGCCAAGGCTGCTTCCTCAGGGACACAGGCTGCTGCAGGAGGTGCGAACGCATTTGGAGGGGAAGGAATGGACTGTTTGCCTCTCCGACGCTGCCTTTGGTTTAGGAGAAGGGAAACGTCTGTATCTGGAGAGGAAGGAAATGTCTTTGCTCGTTTTAACCTGGAGGGAAGGATGTGTCCTGGCCCCCGTCCCAGTCCCTCTCCAGGAGGACGGTGCCGGTATGGATTTTCAAGGGAGGAGAGCAGTGGGGAGGGTGAGGGATGCTACCTAATGCCATTTCATTTCACTTAGCAGCACTCTGCTCGCGCAGTCTCCGATACGCCCATCCGTCACGCTCCTCGTTAGGGAAAATCTATTTTAAAAATCTCTAATTTTTATTTTAAAGTCTAATAGAGCTCGGTGGTAATTTTCACTTTAAATAACAATTACGTGCTCCGAAGTACAAGGTGTGCCAGGGCTCCAGACCAAACCCCCCTCCACCAGCAATGAGGAGCAGTCCCTGGCTGCTTTCTTCACCCAGGGCAGGATCCCAGTGACAATGCTCAGTGCTCCACAAGTGCAATTCCTGTTTGCACCCATGATCTCAGTATTTTTTTATATTTAGAGGCAGAGGTTTGGGGCAAACTTTTTATGTGGAAGTGCCAACACCAGGCCTGACAACAGCTTTTCAGCAGAGATGGTGACAAAACCTCCATCACTCTGCTTGCAGAGGGGCTTTGCTAAAGGAGCATCTCTGAAACCACCCAGGCAGAGCCAAAGGGCTCCTGAGAGCATCCTGAGAAGAAATGATGTAAGATGAAAGGAAGCTCAGTCCCTGAGGCTTCTGACTACTGCCTACCTCCTCTCATTTCCCCTGCCACCTACTGCTCCCTGTCCCTGCCTTTCCCCACCTCCTGACCCCAAGCCATGCCCCAGGAGTCACTGCTGAAGCCACGCTGGCTCCACGGGGTGACGTGTCCCTGGCAAAGCCCTCTGCTGAAGAGGTGGTTTTCCCATGGGAGCTTCCAGGGCGCTCCACAGGGGAATTGTCCAGTGCAATTGTCTCACTCAGAACATTGTCCACCCAGCCAGGATCTCCCTGTCCGGCTTGGGAGCTTGCAGTGCTCAAGAAAACACGTGGCAATGGCTGAACACTGCTGGGGGCTCTGCGGGGCTTTGCTGCAGAGCAGCAAAAGCTCTTGCAGGAATTGGAAGCTTTACTGGAGATGGCCTCTGCAGGAGCAGAGCAGGGAGCAGGTGGCTCTCAGACACCCACCCTGTGACTCTGGGGCTGCACGGAGCTCAGGCAGCAACCAGGCTTCCATCAGGGCCATAACCTGCTCCCTGAGCACATGAGCTACTCTGGAGCCCCATCCCTCCTCCTTCTGCATCCTCGAGCCACTCTGCAGCTCTCTTCTACGCATCAGCTGGTGATGCCAGGTCTCAACCCACCGAGAGCCGGCCAGACCTCCCAGGCAAACCAACTCTCCTCCCTTTCCCCTGCACCCACCGAGCCCCATTCATCCCCACCTACCCTGACGGATTCCATCTCCCCTGGCTGCTGCCCAGAGGATGTGCGGGGAAGGACGTCAGGGCCCCACTAACCCACCCAAGCAACAAGCAAAGAAAGAGATGCAAGGATGGAAAATTCCCCTTCATAATTAATAAATGAAGAATATTGTTGTTAATCGATGTAGCTGTGAAGAGAATATCGATCCCAGCCGCATGCTATTTTTTGTGCGGCTTAGATTTTTACACCTCATTTAGAGGCAGGTCTCTCTGGGGACCTCTTAACACCAAAAGATATTTGCAAGAGTCCAAAGTGAAGGGAAGAAAAGAGGGGAAAAAGATTAATTATTACCAGAGCTGGAGAATTATGTGTGTGTCCCGTTGCGGCCAACTGCAGTACTGATTTGAATATTTGATTAATAGTGAATTATAGCCACAGCTGATAACTTATCTCCACATTGGCTATTTAGTAAACAAGCGGGAGCCATTAGAAACATTTTTAATATTAATCCCAGGAAATTATGTTTATGAAGGCAGTGGCTAACCCTTTGCGTGCCAGTGCTATGTGAGGAGGATGCTCTGCTCTCTTGTCTCATCCTATTCCTTGGGTGGTTTAAGTGGCTCCAAGCCTCAGTTTTCCTTCTTCAAGATGAATAAAACCCAAGTTGGAAGTGGTACTGGTTAAAGCACTGAGTGAGGAGCTTCTGCCAACACTGAATCTTCAATGAATGAACTGCCAAGGAGGTGGTTGGGGATGAGCCCAAGAGGCTCCTGGGGGGATCCTGCAAGACTTCAGCCCTAGGGTGGGTTTCATGCCAGCTCTTGATTCATGGCTCTGGGACGACACAGACCACAGACCTCTGTGCCCCTGTGCCAAATGACGTGGCAGGGAGACGGCCACAGCCTCCAACACCCCTCAAGTACTAAGAGCAGATCAAAGAACTGCCGAGAGCAGCAGCATTCCATCAGACCCACTGCTGTCTCCCTGGCAAAAACTGCATCAAAGGCAGCGAGACGTCCCTGGGAGAAGGTGAGAGGACAAGACAGCTGCAGATCTGCTTGTCCTGGCTTCCAGGACATGCTCCTTCAGCAAACCATCCAGACCTGCCATCGGGGCAGGGTCAGAGAGTGAGCACTGGTAGAATCCCAGAATGGTTTGGGTTGGGAGGGACCTTTCAAGCTCATCTGGTCCCACCCCCCTGCAGGGAGCAGGGCCATCTGCAACTGGAGCAGGTTGCTCAGAGCCCTGGCCAGCCTCCCCTGTAATGGTGCCAAGGATGGGGCAGCCACCACCTCTCTGGGCAGCCAGCTGCAGAGCATGGGGCAGGAGAGGACATCAGGGGACCTCCCCACTCGGCCACTTCCCTCCCCGCACCTGGAGTCGAAGAGCGTCCCGTCCATGAGCGTGCCGTTGTAGTGGTAGCGGACAAAGTCCCCGGTCACAGCCCTGCGCTTGCAGGACTCGGGCACCTCCAGGTGCTCCAGGAAGACACCATCCTTGGGGTTGTGGAAGTCAATCAGCAGAACGCTGAACACCAGCGATGCCTGCGGTGGGATCACGGTTCCTGGGCAGGAGACAGGGGTGAGGCTGGGTCAGGGTCCTGATGCACCGTGGGGGACTCTGTGCAGAGCCAGGAGGGAAGGGACCGGGCACAACAAGGTGATACCCAACTCACCGTAGCCCTTCTCCCCATAGGCCAGGAACGGGGGGATGATGATGCTCCTCTTCTCCCCGGCGCACATGCCCAGCAGCCCCTGGTCCATGCCCTTGATCAGCCAGCCAGTGCCCACGTAGGTGTCATAGGTGCTGTCCTTGCTGTAGCTGGTGGGGAGGAATGAGGGGGGGCACAGCTCCAGGGCCACACCAGTGCCAGGCAGGAGGCTGGTTTGGGGGTCAGGGAGCTGCACAGTCCAGCCAGGGCCCAGGGAGGGAGAGCACAAGGGAGGCTGCTCTAACCAGTGTGCAGCGTGGCCTCCACGGCCTGCCTCAGGCCAGTGTCCCCTGGTCCCTGTCATTCCCAGTGTCCCCAGCCCCAGGGTGGAAGGTGCATCTCAGTGCCCCGTACCTGGAGTCAAAGGGGGTGCCATCCAGCAACGTGCCGTTGTAGTGGTACCGCACGAAGTCTGAGTTCTCCACTGTGCGGTTGCAGCGCTCCGGTTTGGACAGGGTGGTGATCTGCAGCTTGTCCTCCTTGTTCCAGATGTCCAGCATGATGACATCGAAGTACAATGTGGCGTCTGGGGGGATTAGCCCCGCTAAAGGGGCGGCAGCAAGGACAGAGCACCTTAGGTGGGACCAGCACCAGCCCTGGGGGCTTCGCTCTCCCCGTGCCCCCGCCGTGCCCCAGCCCCTTACCCACACCGATGCTGCCGTAGCCCAGGTGGGGGGGCACGATGAGGTGCCGTCGCTCGTTCACACACATGCCCTGCAGGCCCCGGTCCATGCCGGTGATCAGCCGCCCGACGCCCACCACGCCGGCCACCGTGGCCCCTCGGTCATAGCTGGGGCGAAGGGACAGACCCGTCAGCGGTGCGGCAAAAGGTGAAAGCCCCTAAGCTGAGCGTGCTCAGCACCAACTGATGCTCTCAGTTGAGACCGAACCCGGCAACACCCTGTCCAGACCTCGCCCGCTGAGCTGGGCTGGTGACCGGCAGCTCCCGGTCTTTCTGCTGCTTCCAAATCATTTGGCATATGGCACGTTTGGAGCAGTGAGGAGGAAAGAACATCCCAGGCCTCGTTTTTAAACCGCAAACACGTTTTTATTTTTAAATTTTAAAATACTCCAAGAAACAACTGGGGCCGTCTCAGAGAACTTGAGATCCTTCACCCCGCAACGTGCGGCTGATGCTCTCTCCCAGCAGCACGCTGCCGTCATCAGGGCAAGGAATTAATTTAGCAGAGAATGTCCCCAGGCTCCCCCCGGTCCAGGATGCGGTGGCAGCACACGGCTCAGTTACTTTGTCCCCCGCTCGGGCTCGCAAGAAAGATAAGACACTTTTAAGAGCAGCAGAATCCCTTTGCTTTCCAGGGCTCTGAAAAATGCCGGGTCTGGAAAGTCTTTGTTCCCACGCGGGGCTGAGCCCCTGCACAGCCCAGTTTCTTTCTGTCCTTTCTGTTTTCATCAGGGATGGCACCAGCATAAACACCGATTTATAGCAGGCAAGAGCGGAGCACGGGCCGGGGACAGATATGCCCACACAGAGTGAAGCCTCTTAGGTAATGAACGGGTTTCGCCGCTGCCACGTTTCAAAGTGCTTGAAGTGTTTTCCCTGCCTGGGCAGCACATGCAAATACATGTTCTTGAGTGAAAAATGCCTCACTCAGGGCCAAATCCTGCCCATGCCCGAGATGGGCTTCCCTGTGCCCCGTGGCACCCTGGAGAGGAAGGTGTGCGGGCACCGTGGGCACCCGGGCAGGGGCTGCAGCCCGGGGGGGGGGGCTGCATTCAGCAGCTTGCTCAGGGCCACACCGGTGTCCCCAGGGTCACACGTGTACAGGGCTC
>WUAM01000273.1:1242131-1264352 GCA_024336885.1 Actenoides hombroni | reverse complement strand
GCAGGGTGCTCAGAGCCCCGGCCAACCTCCCCTGCAATGGTGCCAGGGATGGGGCAGCCACCACCTCTCTGGGCACCTTGGGCCAGTGTTCCAACACTGGTACAGGGCTGCTTGGAACATGGGATGTACTGAGCCCCCAGAGGTGGGAAAATAAGTCTTGAAACCTCCAGCACTGCATTCAGCAATGTCTCCTACTGCAAGGCCTTAAAAGAGGGTTTGGGATGGGAGAAAATAATCCCAAAACAGGAGGAGAGCCTCTACTGAGCAGGATGGTGCCAGGTGCTGCCCTGTGTTGGTCCTGTCATTGTTGCCCATCCAGGGAGGAAGCAGAGGAGTTTGGGGCTTGTTCAGAGCAGATTTGTGAATTTGGGTCAAATTTCAGTCAGGGAAGAAGGGAAAAATATGGGGGGGAATAAAAAAAGAAAACTACAAAAATTCCACTATCACAAAACATCCTCCAAAATAAACACAGGGAGAAAGGTCCCCAAAAAGGGGAGGCTGAACCTGCCTGAGGTGGAACAAACCTCAGCATTTAGGCATGATGCAAAGGGGAAATTGAGGAGACCCCCATTGTCAGAAGGGGTGGGATTCACCTGGGTGAGGTGGGGGGAAAGGAGCAGCCCCCATCACTGGAACTGTTACAGGTGGGCACCTGTGCCCCATGGTATTTGCTGGACACGAGATGGTGAAGGGGACCCTTGCTCCAAAAGAACCCCAAGGAGAGGGGGAAAATAGGAAAGGGTGAGGGAATGAAAATAGGAAAGTACCAGGGACAGCCATAGGGGGTGGAAGGGGCTGGGACAAGACCCTCTGGAATGTCCTACCCCCAACAGGGTACTCTGAAAATGAGTCTCTGCTCTGCCCACTCTGGTCCTGCTTTGAGGACAGAGCTGTCACCTCTGGCTGCAGGAGCCTCAGGACAGGGGGGACCAGGATGAGCAGTCAAAGCTGGGCTGTGGGAACTGGAGCAGCGTACCTGGGATGTGCTGCCTCTTCCACACTTCAGCAGGGCTCACGCATCCATCTCCTCCTTCGCCCGTGATAGGCCTTGGTGCTGCAGATCCATGCAGATCAATGCAAAATTAATTAGAGTAATCAACTCAGCTGTACCACAGAGATCATACAGGCAGGGTTTTAGGTGACTAATTGGTGGAAGCTGACAGCCAGTGTCCCTGGTGTCTTAGAGGTATTAACACTTTTTTCTCTGTAGATTAATTACCTTTTTCCACCTTTCACTTGATGGGTCTGTCCATGCTGCGCTGTTTGAAGGGGAGCAGTGATGGAGGCCAGGCCTGAGGAACATCCCATGGAGTGCAGTGTCCAGGTTTGAAAGGAGGCAGGATCCTGGGTTTCCACCAGCTTTTGCACTAGCATCTTGATCAGGGGAGGGACGGGTGTTCCTGTTCCCTCTACTCAGCCTCTAACCCTATGTCATGGCAAAGTCCCCCTCGTGCATGCATATGGCGTGGGGCAACTGTCCTGACGTGGCCTTCCTGGTTGATTTGTGGCCCCTCCAATGCTGCATCCCTTCCACTTCTGTCTGGGATAGGGGCTTAACACCACGGGACCATCTTTCGGTAGAGGCTGAGGTGCACGCCACGAGTCTGAAGCTGTTTCACAGATCCCCAGGAAGGTTAAAAGATGGGTTTGTTCTGCAAAAAACGTGGGGTCTTTGTGATAGAGTAATGAGACACTTGTGCTGCCAGCATCCAAGCTGGGAACAGGGAGGATGCTCTTACTAAGCAGAGTAATTAACCACCACCAGTTATCTAGCACTAGAGATGGGTTCTCCATCACTTGGCCTCTAAGTCGTCACTGGGCACCTTCCTGCTGAGTGTGCCCTGGCTTAGACAGAAATTATGGCTCAAGAGAGAGATGGACACGCAGTGGTCCCTTGTGATGATTTTGGTGGTCTTCATGGTACTGAACCTGGGGAGCAATGGGGAATCTGCCCTTGGCTTTGACAGATGATGGGTCAAACCTCATGTAAGTAACCACAGGTATCTGCTGCCTTAGTGAAACATGTGAAAGGCATCTGCTACACACAGAGGAAGGTCCTGGTCCAGAACTGTCAAGACCAGTAAGTTGAGTCCTCGGGTGGCTCTTGTCCCCTAAAATAATGGGAGTAGTGGCAGAGGGGATCTCCACTAGGTCAGGTCAGCAGCAGCTTTGCCCATCCGTCTTGGGCTTTGGCTGCCCTAAAGTAAGGTGTTAAATCCAGACTGGTCACCCACATTGATGGCCATCAGAGGACTGCAGTCCTGAGAGAGCCATTTGTGCCTCCTGACGACTGGTGTCCGATAGTCAGGATGAATTGTCCTCTCGAGGAGGCTGTATCTCCCCATCCGGCTGCCCTGGCCACCTTGCTCAGACAATGGGAGATGTGTCCTGCCATCATTGATCAAGGGCTCAATCTCAGAAGCAGGTTTTATTGGCAGAGAAAACAGAGAGGAAAGAGGGAAGTACAAGTCAGGTAAACATCCCAGCCCAGGAGGTCCATCTGAGCAGGGCAAGACCAGCTCCGGTGGAATGGTGCTGCTTATTTGAAGGAACAGGTCAATGGAGTCTCCAGGAGCTGTGATTTCTGTCACAGCAGCATCCTGAGAGGGGGGTAATAGATGGAGAGGGTCAGTCTTGCTCCAAGGAGCCCAGCAGCAGGGACAGATGGCCACTGCTGGTGGCCAGTTAGTGACTCTGTGGCAGAGCTGACACCTGACTCCAAATCTCATCAGCATCAGACTCCCATCAAAAACATATAATCCTGCATTTTAATTTACTTTTCTTAAACTATAAAAGCAAACCCGCTTACCTTTCCTGCAAGGGAAAAGGCAACTTTTCCGGGGAAAGTGCCTTCCTTTCTGTGTGGTGTCAGGAAACCGCCTCCAAAGATCAGTTTCCAGGTGTCTTGGCTTCCATGGGGAGGGGGTTAGGGGCAATTAAAGTGGTTGTTTGATGAAGGCAGAACCATGGAGCTGTGTCCCACAGCAGCATGCCTGGTCCCCCCACCCCAGCGGTACATGATGGAAATCACTGCCCCGAGACAGGGTGGGTGAAGGATGCTCATGCCTGACCACGTTCCTTATCTTGGTATCCAACTCCTGATGGCAACGGGTAAGTCACACCACCCCAGTGGGCTCACTACCTCCATAAGACACCGTCCCACACCCCACACCAGGCCCAGCAATGCCGAGGAGTGAAGATTCACTCCTGGCTCAGGCTGAGGAGGCTGGTGCGAGTGCAGTGACCCTTCTGCCGCCTCCCGAGCAGGCAGAGGGTTGAAGGAGGGGGATTATTCACTACTCAGCTCCAAGCACCGAAGCCAGCACTTTAGAGTGCTTTCATCCCTGAAAGCTTCGGCGGGGAAGAAAGGCGAATGGCCTGATCCCCAACAGCACCGTAAGTGCTTTCTTTTTTTAACAAAGCATCAGCGAGGCGGGAGGACGGGAGCGCGGGCTCCGCGGCGCGCTGGCCTCCGAGCCAGCCCCACACCGGTGCAAGGCATGACCCCTCCCGCGGTGGGTTATTGGGATTTGCCCAACCTGGAAAAAATAAATCTTCCCGTTTCCTTTTATAGGGCTTTTCAAGCTGTATCCCCCAGGTCCTCGTGGAGGGTAATGAACGCGCAACGCATGGCTTAGAGCTGCTTGAATTATTCATCGGGAATAATATTTGTTGCCTTTTTCTTCTCGTGGTGAATCAATGGCGATTTATGGCAGAGGGTCCCCGTTATTGGGGGACCGTTCACTCTGTGTGTAGCTGCGTTTGCAAAAAGCCTGGGGGATTCACAACGCTCTCTTTGGGCTTCAGGGCACAGAGCTCTTCACCCCAGGCACAGTTGCAAGGATTTCACTTGTCGTCGGCCAAAGTCAAGCCTGGCCTTGCCTAGGGGTGGCACAGAAGGAGAAGGAGAGAAGGGTCCGTGGTGGTAGGGATGACTTCAGACCCCCTTAGTAACATCTGAACATCTGGGAGGAGCATGCCATGCACAGTGATGTTTACGAACACGTGTCCTTGGAGGTCACCTGGCAGAGCTCAGTGTTATCCGAGATGTTTCTTCACATCCTCGTTGGCTTATTTAGGAAGCTGGTGTTGCCAGGCAGAAACAGGGGCTTAACTTTGTGACAAAGTTCTTCTAGAGGAGTTTAAAGCAGAGCAATGCTCCTGGGAAAGCTCCATACACAGTGCAGCTACTTCAGTGCTGTAGGGTACCAATGAGCAGCAGGCGAAGGCTCTGCTGTTGGTTCTGAGGTCTCATCTTGTGCTTCCTTCAGCCTGGAGCAGGACAGAGGGAATCTCATTCCTGCCTCTGTGCAAGTATTTAATGTGACAATGAGCCCTGCATCCCATGCCATGCCATGCCATGCCATGCCATGCCATGCCATGCCATGCCATTCCATCCCATCCCTGGCATCCCCATCCCTGCTCTACCCTCAGGTCATTGGTGAGGAAATGAGGTGGGAGGACCTTCCCTTCCCAACTCAAACCAGAGGGAATGAAGCTATTTCTCTGTGTGATTCCCAAGAGCCGGATTTAATTAGAAAATGAAGCTGTGGCACAAACACAGACACAATCTCGGCTTGCTGAGGGAGTAGGGGGAGTTGTGGGTGGGAGGGCAGGATGTGTTCTCCAGTGCTGCGCCTGATAAATCCCAACCCTGCCGCTCTGTGAGCTTGCTGCTCTCAGAAGGTCATTGGGTTGGTTTTTTTCCTGAAATGCAGGGGATGGTATTGAGTGGGTGCACAACTCCCCTTTACCTGGCCAAATCCTGACGGAGTGGAAATGAGCAGCTCTTCACCAACTCCCAGGGCCTGTTTGCACCAGTTGACGGGCTGGAGACATGTTTCTGAGAGCTCCTTTTTGAAGGGCTGCAGGTTTAAAACAGCTGCCCACTGAGATGAGCAGTTTTGAAGGGGTTCATCCTTCCTATTTGTTTTTTCCCCTGACAAGGATGAGGCCCCCACCAGCAGCTCGCTGGGCCAACATCAGTTGAAAGTTTCATAGATAGGTCTCTGTGTAAAGCCTCCAAGAAGCTTTAGGAAAAGGCCACTTCTCAGCACCTCTTGTGATGGGAGAAGCCTTGCTCGGAGCAGAAGGACTTTGCAACTCCATCTACTGTAGATGACTCAGAGCCAGCAGAAGCAACACCCTGGTGATAGATTTAAAGAAAAGATCTGAAAGTGGAGCTCAGGGAGCTGCAAACTGCACTGAAGACGGGGGATTTCAGATCAGCTTTTCCCTCAGCACTGTTCCCTGAGATGTAAAACTTGGCTTTCGGATCTGAGATTAGGACCAGCATCCCCTTGGATATGAGATTAGGATCTGCATCCCCTCCACCCCAAAAACTCCAGGAGGGCTTCACAAATGTCCACTCCCCACACCCCCATGTAGCACCCCCGCCAGCTCCTTGACACCCAGCAGTGGTGGGGCTGAATCTGGGGTCTCATCCTTCATCATCCACCACTTCAACGTGACGTCAAGGAGGTGGCTCTTACTTGTCAAGGTGTCATGGAGTCATGCGAGTGATGGCTTGGGGTTGGGCTGCAGGAAGGAGAAGAGCCCTAATGCAGTTTTGACAACCAGGCCGTCGGTTAAGTGCTCCACATGGATATTTTTTTTCCCTTCTCTATTGTTTATTATTGGAAGTTACAAGTAGCTAAAGACCTCCCCAATTATCTGGGAGCCACTTAAGAGCAATTGAGCACCTGTCACCCACTGAATGGGTTGCATCGCCCTAATGACAGGAGCGGAGAAAAGCTGCAGGTCAGCAGTGATGGGGACGCTGGCAATTTATAGCTTTGCAGTGCCAGCTCCCAGCTCCGAGAAGGGTGGAAAAAAAACACCCGAAGAGGCAGAAGGAGGAAAGGAGCCACGAGAAGGTCCCCCTAGGGGTCCTTCATGGGATGGGTGGGAGGTCTCCCATTGATCTGTGGAGCTCTGCAGCTCCCAGCAGCCCAGGGGATGTGGAGCAGGACATGCCATTAGGTGCTCGGTGCCACAAACAGGAGAGGAAACAAAATCTGAGGAATCATTCACTGATCATCAGCCAGCATTAAAAAAAAAAAACCAAAACTATTTATGTTGTTTTATTCTGCTTTCAATGAATGGTTGCCTATGGGGGTAGACATCCCATGCTGGGGGGTTTCTTAAGGTACTGGAAGGGCTGGAGGTGTTGCAGGCTGAACCTGCAGGATGAGCTGCAACTTCTGGGTATGAGAGTGTGACTGTTTCTCATACGAGACCATTTAAGACAACTTTAGATGTGGGATCATGTAAATGTTTGCTTCTGAGGCATTGTTTTGGTTAGATTCATTATAGTTTCTCTGTCACAGACACATATTAAGTGGGTCAATTGCATAGAATAGAATATAAATAAATGAAATATGAACATGAAAAATAAACCCAACCCAATTACCAGCAAAACCTGACACGATGCACGCCCGTTATGAAGGAGAAGCAACATGCCTGAAACGTCACACAAATCACATGGTAGGAAGTTGCACTCAGCTCTGCGAAGCAAAGCCTGGTGCTTGTGCCCCAGCAAACCCAGCCTGAAACCAGCCTCTTCCCTCCAGCTGGGCCTGAAGACCACCAGGGAACCACCTTCTGGGAAAAGCAGAGGTTTTCCTCCCGAGTGGAGAAACCTGCCCGTGCACCAACACCCTCTCCTGCAGGCAGCTCTGGCTTTGGATCTGGCTTTTTGGAGCAAGGAGATGAGAAGAGGATGGCAGAGCCCCACTTTGTCCCCCAGCAGCATCACCTGAGTCAGGGAGCAGGCAGTGGGATGTCCCCAGGGAGTGGGGGCCCAGGAAGTGGAGGAACAGGGAAGAAGGTGCCAACCTGGAAAAGTTCATCAATAGAAACATAAAATTAAAATAATTTGCGTCAATTCTGCTGAGTGGCTGTTAGGCCTAATTGTTATTGACTCGTCACTGTAATTATTAAGGCTCACATGGAGCTCAACTGGCAAAGAAGCAGGTTTGGGATCCCCCCTATAGAACATGTCCCCGTGCTGGACACAGCTGGAAGGGGGATGGCAGTGAGACCAGTGCCCCTGCTGCACAGGGACACGTGAGCTCCTTGGTTCTTGGAGAGAAGTCACCACTGGAGAAAAGAGGGGAGATTTTAGCTGTTTTCAGTGGGCAGGAATGAGAGAGGGATGGCAAAAGGGGTGATAGAGAAGGGGTGAACGAGGGGAAAACCAGGGGCAGGCGGTAGGAATGGGAAGGGATGAGGAGGCAGCTCCGGAGAGACTCCATAGATGCTGCCAATGCTATTTGCTCAGTGCAGTGCCGGGTATTTTTCTCCCCTCCTTCCTTCAGCCTTTGTTTCTGCTACCAGCGCAGACCCCAAGCAGCAAAGGAGCCTGATCAATAGGAACACGGTGTTTGCATGGATCATACATGCGAAGAGCACGTTCCCGGATCAATGCTGAGGTCTCGCAGAAGGAGGGGAAAGGAAAAAAAAAAATTTTAAAAACCCTGGCAGGATGCGCATCGCCACAGGATGTACCGTTTCCATGGTGATGGGCTGCTCTCCTGCCACCCCATCCTCTGCAGTGGTGCTGGAGAACCTGCTCAGCACCCCGAGGCAAGGCAGCTGTCCCACCAGGCTCTCCACTGGGCCACATAGCCTACCAAAGCTCCCCAAACCTCCCCTTTGGGACTTGCCCCGGCCATGGGCTCCTGGGGTTTTCTCGGGGGGCTTCACCTGTGGCTGGTTGTGCAGAGAGGCAGGAGGCTGTCTTTGCAGCAAAGCCAGCCAATACTCCTCAGCCAATAAAGTTATCTAAGGGTAATCATTAAGTCCTTACGAGCAATGCAGCTCGCTTGGAGCTGGGGGAGACGGCGAGTGAGATACTGCTGCAAATGTCCTTGCAGAAAGCGGCTGACCTTGGTGTGGTAGAACCACAACCACACATCTGGCTCCAGACCTCCTCCAAATGTGGGGATGGGCGATCACTGCAAGACGAGTTTCCTCACAAGCTGCCCAAGGGCTTGTGGTGGCAACCATGGCCAACTGGTGCTTGAAGCAGTCACACCCCCCCTGCAGCACAGACCAGGCACAGGGTGGTGGGAGGGGGGCAGGGAAGAACTGGTTTGAAGAGGGGCAGGCTGGAAGCACATGGGATCCCAACTAGATGAGAGTTTTGAGAGCAGCTCCTAAGCATCACCTACCCAGCCCTGAAGTTGGGCAGTTGTCCTCCACAAGGGCAAATCCCACCCTTGGAGCCACCAGAGCTTCCCTGGGTGCTGGCAGCTTGTGGACAGAATTGGCTTTGAAGCATCTCTGTCAGGGTTTGCCTTAGCACCAGTTTGGCCCCTGTTCCTTAAAACACTGGGTTTTTAAATCAGCCAGGAAGTAAATTAAAAAAAGTTGGCTGTGCAGGAATTAGTCCTTTTGGCTGATAGTTTGGGAAACATCTGTCTCCATCGTCTGCAAATTAGTCTTCCACAGGAGAGTAATAAGATGGTTAATGCAGCTGCAAATGAAATCACCCATCATTAACTATTCAATGCAAGAGGTCTGTAAATGATCAACCCAATAAATCCCCCCCCTGGAGTGAGGGCAGGGGAGACACAGTGGGGCTGGAGTCACCTCTTCAGGGCCATGAGCTGGTGATGGGGCTGGGGGAACTGGGGCCACTTGGAAGCTCCAAGAGTCATGCTCTGAGCATCAGGTTTTCACCGGCCTGAAAAGCATGTGGAGGGGGATGGTTTTAACAAACCAAAGCCCAGACGATGCATTTGGAGCAACACCGGAGATACCAGCCAAAAAAATACTGGTTTGGGAAGGATGAGGGGTCAGTGAGGCTGGGTCCCAGATACTGCAACAGGTCCCTGGGGAATTGCCCTTCAGAGCTTGCTAAAGTAGCAACTCCCTGGCCCTGTAAATGCTGCCACCCCCTCACCTCAGGGCTGGCCACAAGGACTCGATGATCTCCAGAGGTTCCTTCTAACCCCTACCGTTCTATGACAGCATCACCTCCTCTACCTCACAACTTTCTGCACACCCTTCAGATCGTCCCAGAGCTCCAGGGTGGCTCCAGGTTACCCATAGGTGCAGGTGGAGGAAGGGACGCGTGGGGCTGGGGATGCACAAGGGGTGTCCTGGAAGAAGCAAAGCCCATAGTGACATCCTGACTGGTGCAGCAGGAGAATCATTCGGGTTTGAAGTGTGGGTGACAGGTTTGTGTTTTGGAACTGGGAAAAGCAAGCTCAGAGGGCAAAAATGCCTCTTCTTCTGGTTTTGGTCACTTCAAATTCCTGGCCAGAGGGCTTCTGGGAAAGAGGAGGGAAAGAAAAGCCAAACCAAGCAGCAACGGCCATTCCCTCAAGTCACAGGAAAGGGGAAGATGCAGATGTTACCAGATGTGCCCTGTCTTGCTGTTGGCCCAGGGGAAACCCCTGCACCCATGGGTGCCTCTGGTCCATAGCGCCTGTTTGGGCTGCAAGTTCACCATCACAATAGAGGAAAAAAAAAAGAATTCTAACCAGGAATTTTGGTCACAGATTGACACCACCACGTACACACAGCAAACATGGAGACCAAGGGAGACATTTACCCCTTTGAAAGAGGTCAGCCCGGAGGTTATGTAGCATTAGAGCCCTGGGGACACCGTAGGCTGCCTCTATCTACAGGGCTCCGTTTTGCCCTTAAAGAGTAATCCCTTAAAGATGACTTTAGTGCCGGGGAAGGGGAGGAGATGGAGGGAGTGTGAGAGCCTGCGTGCTTGAGAAGTAAGTTCTTTGTTGCCTAGAGCTTGTTAAATCCATACATTGAAGAGAAGAATAAATAAAAAATCAAATCTCTACTTCTGAAAAGCATTTCTGTGGGGAGCTGCTTCCCTGAATCTTCCAGACCCGGCCTCTGTCAATAAATCAATAGCTGATGCAGGTTGGCTGCAATCGGCTGCAGGAGAGCAAGCGTGTGATGGATGGACAGGAGAGAGGCAAATCTAAGAGATAGGGCAGAGGTGATGCTCACCTTGAGCTTTATTGTTTGCCACTGAAAGACAAGGTAGTGTGGAGGCATTAACCGAAGTGCTAACAGCGGAAGCCGTAGCGCAAACACCCCCTCCCCAAAGCCCACTTCTGAAGAACCTGCAGTGCCTCTCCTCTGACTTTTACCTTGCATCCCGGGGTCCTCCTCACCATGAAAATGGATAAACCAAGGTGAGGAGAGAAGCTAAATGGTGCTCCAAATGGCTGGGAAAGGAGGGATGCCCCTCAGCCCCCTGCTTAGATGTTCCTTGTGCATTAAAGCTCTCCAGTTTGGGCTGCAAGGGGGATCTTGTTGCTCCTGCGTGGTGAGGAGAGAGGCAATGTGTGTTTTTCACAGTTGATTTTGTAGTTTTCAAGCCTTATGTCTGCTCAGCACCAGGAAGGGGGCAACTATACTGGGAAATGGAGGACCAGATCTCCTAGGTTTGGAGTTCACTTGGGACAGCACACACCAAACCCAGTTTCAGCCCCAGCCCAGCACGGAGATCAGCCTGGAGAAGTGATGGGCTTCCACAGGTCTGTCTCTTGGAGGGATTTTTTTTTTCCTTCTGCCACCCTCTTCCTGCCCCACAGTATCACTCTTCCCTGCCCTGAACTCCAGGAGACCTTTGGGACCCTCAGCACATCCTTAGCCCTGGGGACAGATGTTAAGGGAAAGCTGGTAAGAAATAAGGTGACACTTCTCATGCTGAAACATTTCTTATCTTCAGTTTAATGACTTATTTCGCTGAGGCTGCACTGGCCAACCCACGTAACCACCCTCAGGGGGTTATTCCAAACACATCTATACTTTGGGTCTCGGCAGCCCAGAGGCAGGGAGTTCCTAAACACAAGGAAACACAGAGGGAAGAGGATTCCCTTTGTTTTTCTCTGACCCTGTTTATCGGAGAGATTTGCGAGTTTGTCTCATTCTTCTATCAGGAAAACAAGAAAAAAACCATTTCCCTTTTTCTCCAGACTGCTCCCAGTCTTTAGGGCTCCTCATATGTCCCTTAATATCCCCACGTGTGTGTACCAGTCAATCCCACCCTTAGTGCCTCTCCTCGTTCAGCTCCCAGAGCAGGAGGGGATGGGAGTATTGAATATGGATTGTCACAGGACCATAATGATGCGTTCTGATTTCTCCTCTGTTCCTCTCTTAATCATTGCTAACACCCGATTCGCCTTCTTGACTGCAGCTGAACATTGAGCTGACATTTCCAGAGAACTACCCACATTAGCTCCAAGAGCTCTTCCCTGAGCAGAAATAGCTAATTTGGAGCCCATCGTCGTATGTAGGTAGTTAGGGTTGTTTTCCTCACGGGCATGACTTTGCATTTATCAACATTGTATTTTACCTGCCCGTTTATTGCCCAGTCTCCTGGTGTCCTTAGATCCTTCCGCAAACTTTCCCAGTCATTCTTTGTGTCAACTAGCATGAAAATTTCTACACCCACCCGCCCTCCCCCCAGCATATCACTCTATTTTCTGTTGGGTTTTTTTTTTCCCCAGATTATTTAAGGCCATGTGGATCAGAGCAGGTCCCAGCACTGATCCCTGTGAACCCCGCATGGAAGTCCTCCATGAGGGTCAGTCTCAGGCTGAAGGAATGATATTCAGGCACTGCCTGACCACGTTCCTGGTCCCAGGCTCTCCAGGAGAAGGAAACCTAGTTCAGGCCCAGGACACTGCATAAGAAGGAGCCTAACTTCAGAGAACGAGGAAGTGAGAAGCAACAGATCCCATAAGATAATCAGGAATGTTAAGGAATGTCCTTCGCACAGGCACAGAGCTGCTGCCCATGTAGATGTTGTTGTCAAGCCTTCATTGCTGCCCTGCGTGGGCACATCCATCCTGAGGTCTGTCTGTCCAGTTTGTCCGTCCCCTGGCCTGGGATCCCACATGAGCAAATCTGGCCTGAGAACCTGCAGAGCAGGACTTTCTCCTGGGATATCTTTAGGGCCCTTGGCCATGGAGATCTCCAGGAGCATGTGGGGGCAATCCAGCCCAGATCCCCAGGATTGGGTCAGCCAGGGAACAGAGTAGGGCATGAACACCAGCAAAAGTACTCAGGGACAGACTCTCCTCGGGCAGGGGATCCAGAGCTGCCCTTTTGCTGTGACCCATCCTCAGAGCTGCCCTTTTGCTGTGACCCATCCCATCTTCCCTAGCATAAGTCTTTGTCCTCTCCTTGCTACTCAGTTTTGTAACAGCAGGATGGAGCAGCCAGCCTGACAGTCACCTTGTGCTTTGTAGGCAAAGGCAAATACCTTCCTAATCCAGGCGTCTTTTCCCCCAGAGGGGATCCAATTGCTCTCACAGGATCTATACAAAGAGGAGGGACTGGGATCTGTACCCCTACCCATCCCCTGAATGAAAAAGTCCCATTTGATCACCACTCTTGACCAAGTCATGGAGATGCTGCATCACCTCCCCTTGGCTTTCAGTGTCCATGAAGGATGCATCAGCCCCGCCCAACCATACCAGTTTGCCCAGTAACCCTTGCCATACATCTCCCCGTGAACCCCTTGGCATGGGGAGAAGCAGGGGAATCCATCTTTGCTTCGTGTCTCCCTCCAACTCATTCTTGGTTTCATTCAAAACTGCTTGGAAAATAATTGCCAAAAATAGAGCAGGCTGCCAGGGAAGGCTGGGAGAGGACTGTGCCGACTGCTATGGCAACTGGAATCACTCCCTGCCCTGCTGTGGGAGGCAGAGCTGCTGATTTGTCTTTATTTCCAAGAAGATTGGCTCAGCCCCAGCCCAAGGCATGCATTGAGCCAGTCTCTCCTTGGGTGGACAAACTGGCACCTCACATGCAGGCAGAGCAGTGAGTGCTGGGCATCTCTGGCAGAGCAAGGGGCAGCCAGAAGCAATGGAAATCCAGGGACTGCAAGCTTTTGGAGCTGGGGAGAATGGAGCAGAGTTGTGGTTTCAGTGCCGAGTCTGCCCCTCCATCCCTGCAAAGGCTTCGTGTGCATGGTCACAAGAAGACAGAGACGCCTAAAAATAAACCAGACAAAGGCAGACAGAGAGTGCTCTTATGGTGCAGGCATGGGCTGGATGCAAGGAGATGAGATGTTTAAAAGGTTTGAAAGCAAACTTAAAGCCAGATAAAAAAGATATCCACTGCATGGTGTGAAAATGCCCCAGGCTTCTCCAGATCACTTCAGACTCCTCGAGGACATTGTTGGTTGAGACTAAAGTAAATGAGGTGGGTGAGATTCGGTCTGCCCAGTCATCCTGCCTAACACACAGGCAGTCAACACCCCTTTGGATGATGCCCAGCCCAACCCCATCTCCTTCAGACCCTGGGGCAGCCCAGACCTTGCTCACAAGATCCTTCCAAAAACTGGATACGGAGATTTTAAAAGTTTTTTTGGTGCTGTTTGGGGTTTTCATGCTGTAGGTGCCTCTTGGACTATTACACAAACTCCTTCTTTTTGAGGTCATCTGGAATGCCCCCGCAAAGTAACACCTGCACTTGAGGACTCTCTTGGCTTTTTCCAACCCGTCATTTATTGCTGAAAACAGAATGTCAATAGGTTTTAACATCTGTCCCAAGGTCTGCAGAGAGGCCACATTTCTGAGTCACGCTCTGCTTCCATTAAGATCCTTTGAAGAAGACAAGACAGGTTCAGCCTTTCTGCTGAGAAATAGGGTCACCAGCCCAGCACAACATGGCTGAGTGGGAGCAGCAAACCTCCACAGTTCTGGGCCAGAGAAATGAGAAATACAATCTTCAGCCGTTAGATTTTTTTTTCCTAAACTGCAGTGTGTCAACATCTCCTGTGAAATAAAACCGGGGAAGATAAAATTAGATTAAAATCTAGTATCTTCTTGACTTATTCAGAAACATTATATGCACCTTAAACATGGAAATTAAATATCATTTGACACATCCTTTGTTGGCAGGTCGAAGTATTTAATTTCAGCTTCTCAATGGCATTTACTTCTTGAGCTTTCCCTCATACACTTCACTCAGCTGAAGTCAACACTGTTCCTCGTATTTATCTGATGAAGGTTCCTGAGCCATTTCTGCTCATCTTCTCTTCGATTTTCACATCAGCTTTCCTCAAATCAAGGAGACTCCAGCCTCACTGGTTATTTAAAGCACAAGGTCCTGAGTTGCTGGCACACTTCCCCAGCTGGATTGCTCCCCAGCCTGACACCCTGGGCCCTGGGATTGCCCAAGCACCAAGACTTTAATTCAGAGCCGAGCAGAATGTCACATGCTCAGAACTGGGGGAGTGGAGACTAATTAATCATAGCATCATAGAATCACGGACTGAATTGTGTTGGAAGGGCCTTTAAAGGTCATCTAGCCCAACTCTCCTGCCATGGGAAGGGACATCTGCAACTAGAGCAGGTTGATCTGACCCCCAGCCAACCTCACTTGGAATCGTTCCAGGGATGGGGCATTGACCACTTCTCAGGGCAACTGGGAGGTTAACCTGGGATTGGGAGCTGTGTTCTGGTGTCCCTCCATGTCTGGTCTCCTTAGCCATGCTGAGGCTCCTCAGGATCTCCAGCCATCTCCACAGGACCTAACCATAGATCCTGGCTGGTCTCCTCTATATGGGGCTGCAGCCCCTCTGTGGAATCTCTTTGGTTGACCTCAGGTGAATTGCACCCTTGTGTCTTGGACCAGGATATGGCTTGTGGTGCCTGAAGACCCAGTGGTGCCTGGAGATCCAGTAATGCTTGAGAAGCCACTGGTATATGGCTTGATCACAGGAAGGGGACATTTTAAGTATGATGCAACTCACCTGGCCCACACAGTTGGAGACAGGAAGATGTTTCTAGCCCTGATAAACTTGAAGCTGCAGCATGAGGCTCATTGCAGGATTGCCACCCCCACAGGCATAGAATCATTTAGAACCATAGACTCATTTAGGTTGAAAAAGACCTTTAAGATCATCAAGTCCAACCTGCAACTCTGCAGGCACATTAGTGCCATCTGTCTTGGGTGTTGCAGAATAAGGATGTCCCCAAGGATAACCCAGGGAGGGCTGGTGGCTTGCTGGAACATGTGGCTATGGCATCCCATGAACAGCTGTCCCATGTAGCCCAGCACCACCAGTCCTAGGCAAGCACACGTGACACATCATGCCACTGGGTGTGGAGCCCCTGGGTGCCAGCGGGGAGTAGCACACACACGTTCCTCCTTGCAACTGCAACAGCAAAGCAGTGGCGGGGAATTGAGGGGAGGAATGAGCTTTTCTGTCCTCTTTTTCTCCTTGCATTGCCAACCCCTGGGTCAAGACCGGCTCCTCTGCAGGACCAACACTGCCCCAGTCTTCCAGAGGTATGTCCTGGACCCAGACAAAGTCCCCACTGCCATCACCTCCTCCCAGCTGTCTCCAGCTGCAGCAGAAAATCCCCATCGCCCCTGCTTTGGCCGGGCTCTGCCGCCTTCCCTGGCTCTCGGTACAGTATCTCCCGGCCCCCTCCCTGCTCCTTGGGCTTTGTCAAAGCACATTTCCCAATTAGAGGATAAAAATATTCCATTCCTGACTCCGCGCGCTATCGATTTTGCCTGTAGCTGTGGAGGGGGCGAGGGCGGGCGCGCGCGGGGTAGGGAGAGGTGAAGGGCTGTAGGCATGAAGTGCAGCTGCCTCCCCCCCTACCCCTTTATTATTATTGTTATTATTCATCGCTGTGAAAAGCACCTAGCAGGACTGGTTAGCTCAGCTGACCACTGATAGAGAACAGGGGATCGATACTTAATTGACACAGGCTGGGCAGCCAGAGCAGGGATTGGAGATGGGGGAAGGCTTCTGAGAGGAGGGAGGGGAAGAGGAGAGAACAAAAGCCAGGGGAAGGGAGGAGATGCATGGAGAGGGTGGGAGGAGCGGAGAAATAATGAAGGAAGAGGCAGAGAAGAGAGGACGGAAGAGGAGGCGGAAGGACAAAGCCCCCCGGAGCCCAGCTTGCCCTGCTGGGAGCTCGGTGCATAGGTGCTGTGCCAGAGTGAGGCCTCCAATGCCTTGAGCGAGGTCTGATGGGATGGGAGAGGCGATGGGTGGCAGGGACCTCCTGGTGCCTACGTGAATGTCTAAATCCTCTTCTGAACCTGAGGCTTGGGCTCCATCACCGCTGCGGGTGTGCGCACACCCTCAGCACCTCCCCAACAGCACAACGCCCCAGACCAGCTCTGCTAAACTGTCCCTCCTTGCCCGCTGTGGCCAAGGGCATGAAAAGTAATGAGTGTTGCTCTGCCGTCAAAAACACCCCAGCCAGACCCAAACAGCATGCAGGAGACAATCTGCTGACCTCGGGTCTTGTCTTACACCACCTTGTGATGTAACTCCACCTCCTGCTGCCGGCAGGAAGCATCCCTCCCTCAGCAGCACAGCCTGTGTGGATCAGCAATAGATAGGGTCTGAACTCACCAAACCTCAGTTTTCCTATCTCTAGATAATGCCACCCAGAGCAGTCGGGAGAATGAGTAACTTTGAGTAAGGACTCCTTGAATGAGGACTTGTTTTCTCTCGCATTGGTCATCCAGGTCCACTCGCTGCACAGCAAAGCCCTGAGGTGGAACTGACAGCTCACAGGGTAGAATCTCACTAAGGACTGATGTGGCACCTGATGGGCCTGGTCATTCCTGTCCCTCGAGGTGAGGGGCTAGTGCTGGGTGCTTAACAGAGCCCATAGTGCTCCGCTTTCTAGGGCAAAGCCCCAGGCAGGTTGGGGAGAGCCCAGAGACCAGGTGAGGTGCCAGACCTGGCAGTCACCCCCTCGTTTGGCTCAGCTTTCGTGAGGTCTCTGCTGGAGCAGCTCACCTGGGCAAGGCAACAGATTTACAAGGAAAATGTAGACAGACGAGCCATGGAGGGAAGGAACAAAAATCAGATGTTTTGAAGACATGGCCTTGGAGGAAGAGTGGAAGGCAGTGAGTTCATATACTCCATAAGGGAGACAATATCAGCAGCAGGCCTAGTAGGACAGGATACTGGTTGGTTTCTTCTCCATCTCCATTAAGGAGAGGAGAAACCATACAAGGTTGAAGGTGGGCTCCCAGGAAGGAGTCAGTTTCTCTCTGAGGATGTTGGTGGTCAACGGTGGCACCAAACGTGATTGTTACAGAGGTCTGCACGAGAACAAAGTGGATATTCCTGCAGAACTACAAGAAACATTGCCTGTGGTATGGAGGTCTGGCAAAGGGAACTTTGACCAGAAGGACAGAAAATTGCTGAACTCCTCCAGAACCTGGATGCTCCAGAGGACTGGACAAGACATGCTTGTGGCCTTTTGTTGAGCCAGGAAGGGAAAAACTAAAGCATGGCTTGATCTTCAAAGTCCTTCAGCTGCCAACAGTGTGGACTGCTTTTCACTCTGAGCTGAGCTGGGCTCTCAGCCCAAGAAAGAGAGACAGCAAGACTCCTTTCTTGAGCAGAGGGCTCTTCACCCCTGTCTGTAGAATAAGAGGCATGACCTTTCCCAAGCCAGAAGTTTTCTTTCTCTTTAATTTTACTCCAGACCCTTCCAGCTCACATTCCTATCACATTGGAGAGGACACCCACACACAGAAAATCTTCAATGCTCTTTGTTCTGCTGACCTTCACCAACACATCATGCTAAACAACCCAACCAGCTAGGGAGAGGCCGACTGGCCTTGAGTGGAGCCCAACGGAGCCTTTGGCTCCTTCCTAGTCAAGGGAAGAAGAAAGAGTTTCCAGGCTCCTTGCCCTGCTCTGGAGGGTTCAACCGACCGAGGATATACCAACCTGGAGACACACATTTACTGCTTGGTCCTGGGAGCTGTCTGGGTGGGAAACGCCCCGACCCTCTTCCCATCCGCACGGCCTATCACCCGCAGACGGGAAAAGCAGATGTATATTTAGCTTCTTTTGGCACCAGCCAAAAAGAGCCTTGAAGGGAGGGATGGGGTGGTGGGAAAACAGCACTTTGATTTTACTTGTTCTTTTTATGGACTCTTAAAGGTACAGGCTGGCATTTGATCCTTGTTAAGGCACGAAGCCCAACAGGCCATGGCGCAGGGAACCTCAACCCGGGGCCTGTCTCGTCAACTCTTGATCTACGACACGCCAGCCTTAAAAGGATCCTCTCCATCTCCTTAAACAATATATTGCCGCTGTCCACTGTTCCCATTAATGCATAAAAAATCATTAGGTATTTCTATGGAGACCCATCGCCATAAACACAGGCTTCCAAATGCACTCCGGCATTAAGCGGCCAAAGTAAACTGCAGGCGATGTCTGCGGTAATACCCTCTCATCACGCGTCCCCATCCCAGCCCTCCCCTGTCCCCTGCCGTCTCTCTTCCCTCGATCAATTTTATGGTGCTTGCCTGGGGTTCATTAATGTTTCCGGAATCTCTCTCTGCCCTGTTTAAAAATTCTTAATTAAGCAAGGGGTTTTTTTTGTTTACACTTGAACTAATTACACTTTTAAACCCGACAATAAAACATCAGCTCTGGGCCATTAGGACCCGCCACGGCCGGGCAATTCAGGAACTGCCACGCTTTGTAAGGAGATAGGAAGGCCGGAGATGCAGCCGTTCTGCCTAGCTTCAGTCAAGAGGACGCCAGGATCTTCACCTGGTACATGGAGATGGGGGCCAAGGGTTCGAGCAGCCAGATGTCCCCTTTAGCTCTTCCTTGTTTCGTCCGGATGCATCTCCCCCAGATAAGGGCTGGCAGAGTGGCTAGATGTGGATGCGTCCTCTCCCGATGCTCCTCGTTGTTTGCCACGCATGGGTTCTCCACGCAACTGCCCTCGTTTCTCCAGAAGCACGTTGGCATAGTGGATCCCAAGGGTAGTGAAAGATGGAGGCAATGGAGACCTGGAGAATGGGCCTACATGGGAGGATGTAGGCCTGGGATGTCAGTGGTTGGGTTGTCTCCAACAGGCCGGGCTTGAGTGCTTGTCTGTAGCAAAGGAGATGCTCTCCCAGGTGGCCAAGGAGCAGAAGGGATGGAGAAGAACCTCTGGAACACATTTGCCTCCATTCACAAGGGAATGTGCCATGGCCTAGTGGTGGGAGCACCACATCTACTACATCTCAGGAGCTTGGACTCAGCTTTTCACCTCTGCAGGAAACTGTTTCTTTCTGTCCTTGTTCTGACTTGGGCCTTTTGTGTCCATCCTTGGGGACAGGAGCTGCTACTGAGGTATTGAGACCTTGAGATGTTGGTACCAGGCTGATGCTGGTGAAGACCCTTTAAATAAGAGGTGGTGCAGTCTGGTAGTGGACACTATCAGGTTGCTGCTCACCACCACCATGCAAATGCTGAAAGATCCCCATGAACACAGCAATAAGGAACACACAGAAGCTGCTCTTCTCCATTCAGGACCAGGAGATGCTGCTCATTGGTTCATCTCCCACCATAGTGGTGGCTCTCCAGATACCAGCTCCTAAATGGTATTTCCTGCCTTCTTTCTGTCCTATCTAGAAGTAACTTTCCTTACGTCAGGAAAGCACATGGGTCATGATGAAGACAGGGCTAGGGCTGAGCTTGTTGAGAGCCTTTGGGTTGTGTCTGCAGTAGCAATACGGAGGTGAAGCTGGGAGGACAATGCAGGGTGCTGGTACCTGCATGTTGGCAGTTCCTGGGTGACTCAAGTTTCTGTGTGAGGCTCTTGATGCCCAATGGCAGAGGAGTGGCCATCCTCCACATCCCACCCAGCCAGGTAGCCTCTCTCAGGCCCTCAAAGAACCCACCAAGAGGAGAGGGGGCAAACCAGGTCCTGATGGCCCAACCCTTGCTCAGATGCTTTCCTGAAATCCTCACCAAAGGGGAAAACCAAAGCTCCAGGGCTCCCTCTGCAAAAAGGAGTGTGGCATTTGAGACCCATGGGACATTCCCTCTTGTGCATCCAGGTGTCACCCAGTCAGGAGCAGAGAGGGTTTTTGCAATGCAATAAACACCAAGCACTCCCTTCCGGTCCTAAAACCTGCTCCCCAACATTGCTTCATTCCAAAGAGCTGCTCAGCTCATGTCTGCCTTTTGGAAAGCCCTTTCCCTGTCAGTCACGAGCAGGAAGCTTGGGGAAATCATCTCTCCTTGCCCTGTTGCTTCTTCTTTGTAGCCTTCCCCAGGCAAGCAGAGCAGGATCCAAACCACATCCAGAGCCCTGTCTGAGAGAGGTGGTCAGCGCTGTGACCCCCTCGCTGGAGTGGAGTTTGTGGGCAGAGTTCCTGCAGACCTGGGCTGTGCTGACTCGCCCACGGCTCCTGGGCAACCTCAACGCCGGGGCAATGGCCCCGCAAAGACCCCGCACTGAGATCCCCGCTGACCGACCTGCTGGATAAACTCATTCACGTGGTGAGAAATGAGGTGTCAAAGCCATTTTTTTTTTTTCCCCATAGAGAATTATCTAAAAAAACAAACAAACCCAAAAAAACCCTCCACATACAAAGCTTTTGGGGAGGAATGTTGCATTTTTTAAACTCAAAAATCCCCAGATGCACAAAGGTGCCTGGGAGCCTGATTGTTAAAGAAGTAAGTAGGAAAGGAGGAAGGCAGATGGGGCTGAAATTGTCTGTTCCAACATCGTGATCTTTTCTTTCTCCTCTCCTATTCGAAGCAGAAAAATTCCCATTTTGGAAGAAAACCTGAAGCAAAACCTGAGCAAAGAGCAGATTCCTTCCCCACGAATGCCACTGCCCGTGTGAGCTCCCAGCCCTCCTCCCAGTCAGGTGCAGGCAAGCGAGGCTGCAGCAGCAACGCGGTCACCATCTCGCCCGTAAATCCCTCTGATTTTGGCCTTATTTTGCTCATTCAGGACTCGACCTGCTTGGTTTCAGTTGGTGTGTGTGCAGCCTGCTCCGACCCCACTGCAGGCATCCCAGTCAGCCCCCTGCTTCAGCTTGCAGCGATCCCTCTGGTGCCACCGGACTGGGAATCGCTGGGGATGCTCCTGGGAGGGTTTTGTCCCCGTACAGCAGAGTCCCTCCTTGCCCCAAAAGTGGGGTGTAAGGAAGGAAAGCGCATTGTCCTCCTGGGCCATCGGGGAAACTGAGGCACAGATCAAGAGAGCAGCTCCCCAGCTCGGAGGGTGCACCCTGTGCAGAGCAGCTGGAGCTGAGACCCGGCAGACTCGGTTCATGAAACAGCAGCACAGGGAGGGGGTCACGTCTCTGTTGCACAACCAGAGAGGGTGACAGGGGGATAAAGCCACCCCAGACCGACACCAGACCCCACGGGAGGGATCAGAAGGGGAATGTGAGGCTGCTGGGAGGAGGATGAGGAGAGCGGAGCAGTGGGGGACAGAGCACGGGTTCCCAGCAGGGTCTCTCTCAGGGTGATCGACTCAGGTTGCATTGATCCCAGTGTTATCGGGACATTGTATTTGCTGTGCAGGGGAGGGGGAGAAACGCTCTGGAGGGGAAGATGACAGCAAGAGGAGGGGGAAATCTGGAGGTGGGCGTTTTCCTGTCTCTTCTGTTGCTTTAGAGGGAGGTAAAAATGCAGACACCCCTCACTTCCCAGCAAACCCATCCCCATTCCAGCCTAGTTCCGTTTGATGCTCCCTTGCCCCGTGGGCTGGGTATCCACCCTGCAACCCCTCCAGCACCGAATCCCAAACCCGAAACAACCCCTCAGAATGGGCAGCTTCCCACCTCCCTCTTTGCACTCTGTCTGTGGTCAGTGTTAACAGCCAGGCTGTGGCCAAGCTGCAGCCTCCTTCCTGCGCTCTGCCCCTTGTTTCAATTTTATGAGCTTTTTCTTGCTATAAATATGGTTTTGAGAGCCCATTTATCAGGTCCTGCAGCTCTGGAGTCAGCCTGCCGAGCTGCCCATGACAGGTCAAAATTGACTCGTATGATATTAGAATTGCTATTGATCCCTTCGGCACCTCTCAACGCTTCTGGCTCCGTGACCCGGTGTCAGGCTGGGCAGCCCCTCCCCACCTCCGGCTGCCCCACTTTTCCTCCTGCCTGCTCACTGGTTCTTCCCTCTATCTGTAGCTGGGATGGAGTCCGTCTGTCCCTGCCCACCTAACACACCTAACATGGTGTCCTCCCACGGCCAGGGGCCCATTAGTCCCCTATCACCTCCCCTCCGCTGCTCCATTGAGTGCTGCTGAGCAGGATGCGGCCTCGGAGCTGCTCTGTGCACAGCACTGGGTCAGTCCCAGTGGGAAATCCTGCTCCCATCTGGGTGACTTTAAAGGTTCTCAGTCCCTTGCTCAGGGACTTTGGGGATGGGATGGGATGGGATGGGATGGGATGGGATGGGATGGGATGGGATGGGACGGGTCCTGCCCC
>WUAM01000273.1:1138250-1150658 GCA_024336885.1 Actenoides hombroni | reverse complement strand
GGGGACGAAGGGCAGCTGCCAGCGTCTGTCAGGTTCCCCCCTCCCCAATCTCTTTATTTCTATTTCTTTTTTTTTTTTTCCTTTCTTCTTTATTTTACAAGGTCCCCGGGCTCAGTCGGTAGCCACGATGCTCACAAATTGCGTTCGTCTCCCGTTGTCGTGCCCAAGAGCCGGGAGCGGCCGGGGCTGCCCCCGGAGCTCTGAACACCCCCCCCCTCGCTCCCAGCTTTGGGGGAAGCTGCTCTGAGAAGCAGGAACTCAGGCTGCTGGGGGAAATGAAACAATTTACTGAAGTGCTTGTCAGAGTTTTGGTCTTTTTTTTTCTTTTTTTTTTAACAAAAAGATCCCTATTTTCTATTACCGGTCAACAAAAAAAAAAATAATAATTTTTGGTGTTCTGAGAAGTTAAGAGAAACAGAGAACAATTCTGCCCCTTTTTCGCTGGGTGAGGACAAGGGGTCGGCAGGAGCTGGCTGGGTGTGGGGAAAGAGAAACTCAGGGCAGGTTTCCTTTCCAAAGAGAGCCGTGTCTTCCAGGCAGAGCTGGCTGAGCGTGCCTGGCCGGCCCCTGCACCCACCTCTGCTTTCGTGTGTATTTAAAACACGAGCGATGAGCGGTTTCAGAATGAATCGCCGAGGATGAAAATAAGCTGTAACAAAAGTTCTCACGTAGTTTTGAGTGGCATTTCGGTTTCTTTGCGTGTTGAGTTCAGGCTTTAGGGGGGAAAAAAAAAAAAAGTCAGTGTTTTTGTGCTGGCACAAGGTGATTTTTGGTAAGGGATTCTAGGATGGGTGGGGTTAATTTAGGGTGTGGGGAGGGAAAAGCCTTTTGCTTAATATGCTGTGAAATAACAGAGCTGCAGAGATCTGGCCAAAGGCCATCCGAGAGCCATCCCCTTGTGTGACATCCCTTTGGAGGGACTGCTCAGCCCTCAGCTTCCCCCGTGCCTCAGTTTCCCCTCGAGCGGGACAGGCTGATGTCCGAGAAGGGCTGGAACGGGGGCCACTCTCCGGTGCTCCAGGCGGGTGTGTGGCAGGCTGGGCACGGGGGCGAGCGGGTCCCCGTCCCCGGCGCCCGGCCCGTGCCCTGGGGTGCGGGGTTAGCACGCAGAAACGATGGCTTTTGTGGTTACCCATAAAAAGTTATAACCACAGAAAAAGGAACTAGAGCAGAGAGTTGAAACTTCTGCTGGTGCCGGCGTCTTCTGCGGGGGGGGCCCGCGGGGATCGCGCTGTTACGGGAAGGCGGAGGGGCCGCGGCCGTGCCGTGTCCCCCGGCCCCCGGCAGAGCCGCACCGGTCGGCTGGGTCGTTTGGGTTCCCCCCCGGCCCGGTTTTGCTGTGGGGCCGACTTCTTGTCACCTGCTGCGATGAATAAAAGCGAAGCCGCGTGCCGTGGGGTGACCCACGGGGAGGATGTGGGGCCGTGGAGCGGCCGGGCACCGCTCCTTAACCTCTTTCCTGCCCCGCAGGTGTATCCCTCCAACTCAGGTGATGACTACAGCAGGGATCCAGCTGGATATACTCCCTCCAAACCTCCCAGCACTGTGTATCCCGGAGCCTTTTACATGGCAGGTGAGTCACTAACGACCCCAGTGACCTGCAGCCCGGCCGGAGCAAGGGCTGCCTGGCCCCTTGCGGGCAGCAGGCAGAATTTCACAGCGCGTGAGACGGAGGGAGCTCAGGGCAGGAGCACGTAGGGCATGAAGCGGCCCCAGAATTGCTCCGGTTTGCTCGGCGGGTGATGCTCGGTGTGGGCAGGATGCGATGGGGACAGGCACAACCCCTCAGCCTGGGCTGTGGGTCACATGCCAACGTCCGGACGCGTTCCTGTGTGACCTACTCTAGGTGGTCCTGCTCTGGCAGGGGGGGTTGGACTTAGACGAGCTTTCGAGGTCCCTTCCAACCCTTAACATTCTGTGATTCTGTGGTTCTGTGGCTCAGCTCTGTTTTTCCTTCCAGATGGGCTCCATAACTCGCCAGACCTGTGGAGTTCACCGGGTGCCATGAGCCAGTCAAGTTACGGTGCCATGCTGGGCAGCTCCTCCTCCCCTCTCCCGCAGTCCAGCGGCTTCAACAGTTTACATCAGCACGACCGCATGGTAACGCGGCCCCGGCCCCGCGCCCCGGTCGGGCTGGGGGGGGCTCCGGTAGCCCTGTGTCACCTCGTCCCATCGCTGTCCGTTTGGGACGGCTGCTGACGGGGAGGAGCTGGGGCTTGGCATTGATGCTGCAGCCCAGCAGCCTTTTTGAGCGCGCTTCTCACTTCTCTCCCCCTCTCTGCCAGAACTACCAGCTTCATTCGGGAGAGGTGAACGGCGGACTCCCCTCTGTGTCGGGCTTTTCCTCTGCCTCCACGCCGTACGGGGTCTCCAGTCACACCCCCCCCATCAGCGGGGCAGACAGCATGATGGGTACGTACTGGGCTCGCGGCGGTCCCCAGCGTGATCCCCCTTTCTCCACTGCCACACCGAGGCTTAACTGGAAAGTCCATGTCTTCTGCAAACTTCTGATGCCCGAGGCTGTGATATCTCTGTCTGACCTACCCAGACACTTTTTGTCCCTCGTGTGTCACCCCCGTGGGGAGTTAGTGCAAGAAGCACTAGGAAGAAGCAGTTAGGAAGTTAGGAAGAAGCACAGAAAGATTTTTGCTGCTGGGTACAGGGAGACAGGGGCTGGCTCTGGGTCTTACACCTTGCTTGGTGGCTCTGGGAGGAGACCAGGACCTGGGACATTATCTCTTGGAGGTGCTGTGACTTAAATGAGTTGTGGGAAGGATTTGCACCTGCGTTGCAGGAAGGTGGGGGTATGTGTGAAGCTTTTCATCTAAATCGGGAATAGGAATGTTTGTGCTTCATTTGGATACCACGTTAAACCCCTGAATTCTTTAATCTCTAGCCCTGAGGAACCTGCTAGAAAACTCATTACTGAAATGGACTCAGGAAACGAGGATCCTGATTTTGATTTGTAGAAAACCCCTTGTTTAGTGCCGGGGGGGGGAAGCAAGTTGAGGATTGTAGGGGCTTAAGATGCCCTGTCAAAATGGGCTGTGCTGCAGCAGAGACATTTGATGGCTGTCGGTGACATGACACCTTCAGCCCAGCATCTTACAAAGACGTTCCTGCAGCCCCATGAGAGCTGCCAGGATGTGTGTGCCCTGGTCCGAGCTGCTCTGAGCTGAGCATCCCTTTCCAAGAGAAACAGTAAGAGCGAGACCTTCCAGTCTGGCAGCGGCTGACCCTGGAGAAGGTCTCGTACAGGAGCCTTGTCCTGCTGGGTATCTGGTGCCCCGGCAGTGATGTCTGTGTCCTCTCTTGGCAGGTAACAGAGGAACCACGGCTGGGAGCTCGGGAGATGCACTCGGGAAGGCACTAGCTTCAGTAAGAGTTTCTGCAGATCCTTGCCCCAGTCCCTGTCCTGTTGGACCTCCCCTCGATAAGAGGGACCCTCGAGGCAGAAGGGAAGATGGACAGATTGAGGAGTTGGGTGAATGCACCCCAGAAACACGGCAGCCTCTGAGATGAGGGGTTCCCCCCTCTGTGTGCTGCTGTACTGAGTCCTGGTGCTGGGCTAAAGCACTTTTGGCAGATGGGGAAACTGAGGCACCGGATGTTATGGTGGCCTTGCAGACCCATGAGCCAGTTCTGCAGCTGCCCAGCCTGGGACTGGTCTGACAAGATGACCCTACCCAGTCCTTACATCAGGACTTGCAGGTCCCAGTAGCCCTGGCCCTGTGTGTGCCGGTTCAAACTGCAGGGCACTGGTCCCACTGGGCTGTCAGAACTTGGGGTTGCCGCTGTCCCCTTCCGTGCAGGGACCTTTGCCTCTGCACGTTGGCACTGCTCCCTGCAAGAATTTCTTGGTGGTCTCGCTTCCCTCCGAGGTGGGACCTGGAGAACAGAGGCTGTAGCTGCAGGGGTGGGAGCAGTGGGGACAGAGAGAGACTTACTGGGGGAGCTGGGGGGCACTTCTGGGCTGGGCCAGGAGCTGGTGTGGGTACGGGAAGGGAGGTGCCATTGGGTGGTCCTGGTGGGAGGGGTCCTTGCTGCTGCTGGGGAGGGGGAGACCATGGCAGGGGTGGGCGCCGCTGACCCTGCCTGCTTCTCTCTCCAGATTTACTCCCCCGATCACTCTAGCAATAACTTCTCGTCAAACCCCTCTACTCCGGTCGGCTCCCCTCAGGGGCTTGCAGGTAGGTGGAGAACATTGCTCTGTGGAAAGGGGGGTGTTGGCCTTGCTCTCGGGAGGCCCAGGGCAGCGTACCGCTCAGATCAGCCCCAGATCCTCCTTAAAGAGGCTTTGGGGCATCTTGCCAAGTGCCAGGTAGTTCTCAAAGCGGGAAAGTGATGAGCAAGGCCAAGCAAACTTGAAGATAACTTTTTTAAAGGCCGCCTGTGAAGTTGCGTGTCCGTTCTGCTTGAATCAGTTGTAGCTTTTCCCCCTGTTGGGAGCTGAGCAGCACCCGGGTGCGGCGAACACCATGGACACGAGGGCAACGGCTCTGCCAGCGCCAGGCTCTGCCCTGGCTCAGGAGCTCCTGTCGCCCAGCATCCCATCTTGGGAGAGGCTGGCAGGGCTTGTCCCTGCTTTTGTCTCCCGTGGGAGGAGCACAGTGGGAACTGGGGAGCAGCCAGCTAGCTACAGACCATCTCAAGCGCCCGTCTCGGCTCCCCTGCAGCGGGAGAGGTCGAGTTGCTGGCCAGCAGAGCTGGTGCGGAGGCTCTGCTTGGGTGCCCAGAGTGCACCCACTGGGTGCCACTGCCCAGGGTCAGGGCGAGCTGGCTGAGCACCCCTCGAGGGCCGAGGGCCTGAGCTCAGTGTCCTGCTGAGGCAGGGCAGAGGTGGTCCCGTAGGGCCAGGCGGTGCTGTGGTGGCCTGTGTGGTGCCACGCCTGGCATGGTGACCTCTGCAGTGCCACGTGATGCTGTGGTGGTCTGTGCAGTGCCATCCTGTGCCATGGAGGTCTGTGCAGTGCCATGCTGTGCCATGGTGGCCCACGCAGTGCCATGCTGTGCCATGGTGTCTTATGCAGTGCCATGCTGTGCCATGGTGGTCCATGCAGTGCCATGTGGTGCCATAGTGGTCCGTGCAGTGCCACGTAGTACCACGGTGGTCTGTGCAGTGCCATGCTGTGCCACGGTGGTGCATGCAGTGCCACGTGGTGCCATAGTGGTCCATGCAGAGCCATGATGTGCCACAGTGGTCCATGCAGTGCCATCCTGTGCCATGGTGGTCTGTACAGTGCCATGCTGTGCCGTGATGGTCCATGCAGTGCCACATGGTGCTGTGGTGGCCTGTGTGGTGTCGTGGTGGCCCATGTGGTGCCATGGTGGCCCGTGTGGTGCCGTGGTGGCCCGTGTAGCTCCGTGCTTGCCCGTGTGGTGCGTGGCATGGTGGATGGTGTGCAGTGTGGTGGCCCAGCCTCCAGCCCCATCTAGCGGCAGCCGTGCCCGGTGCCAAGCTGTCCCTGTTTGTTTGCAGGCACGTCGCAGTGGTCGCGGGCGAGCGGACAGGGTGCCTTATCTCCCAGCTATGAAGGGAGCCTCCACACTTTAGTAAGTGTTGCCAGAAGATCTGCCTCCCCCCTCTCCTCCTCCATCCCCTGCGTGCCTGTTGGTTAAGGGCTTTGGGGTGAAGTTCTCTCCACTAAGCCTCTGGGGCCTGAAGGGTGATGGCCAGTCAATAGGTGGACATTTGGTCAAAGCAGCTGAGAAGAGCTGGGTGCTGCAGCCCAGAGCCTTGCTGCACAGCCCTGCACCCTCCCCCTCTTTACAGCCCATGAGCATCCCTGTGGGTCTGGCCCAGCCAAACAGATTTCTGACTGGTTTCTGCCCCCCTGTCCTGAGCAGTTCTGCTTGTGTGACTTCTGCTTGTGAGGCCTCTTGTGCTTTTAGGGGATGGCACTGACTGGGTTGGGGGGGTCATCTCTGCCCATATCTGCCCTGCTGGCTGCCTGACTGCCACCAGTGCTCTGCTGCATGGAGAGCTGCTGCAGGCACTAACAGACCAATTTCTCTGTCCTGTCCTTCAAGCAAAACAAAATGGAAGACAGGTTGGACGAAGCCATCCACGTGCTGAGGAATCACGCCGTGGGCCAGACAGCCACTATGCCAAGCAACCACGGGGACATGCACGGGCTGCTGGGCTCAGCGCCGGCCCACAGTGCCACCGTGGGCAGCCTGGGCCAGGCCTTCCCCGCCTCCGTCATGTCCCTGGGGAACAGGCACCCGAGTCTGGTAAGTGTGGAAGCAGCGTGGCAGCTGGCGGGGACGTGCTGGGGACCCATGTCACGGGGTCCCCCGGTATCCAGGGGGGTGTCACCTTTGGTGTGAGAATAGCTCAGCGTGGTCCAGCCCGGGTGACGTGCAGAGCGGTGCCGTGTTTGTGCCGGGCTTCAGTCCGTGCTCAGCACGGTGGTGGCTCTTGGGCACAAGCCCAGCATGCAGTTCACTCTTGTCCCTTCTCAGGGCAGGCAGAGGTTGGTGGAAGCTCCTCTTCTTTCCCTGCAATATGGATGGAAGTCCATCAAAACAGATTCAAGCTGTACTTGGTGGATGCAGGGAGGAGGAGGGGGGCCCAGTGCGGGACAGGACCGTGGGTGCAGAGAGCTGGGTGTCAGCAGGACTCCTCTGCTGGGAACCACAGGGGCAGGCTCTGCGGCTTCCCATGCACACGAGGAGCAGCGATGGGCCACGGCTCACTCAGACTCCGGGGAGCACGGCAGGTCCCAGGAGCCCTGAGCATGTGGATGGGTGCTGGGGTCCCACGCTGGGTCACCAGGGTCCCACCACGTCCAGAGGCTGGTGACCACAGGAGCTCTTTTTTGGCAGAGCTGGTTACCTGCTGCAGCAGACAGGAGCACGTCTCCAGTCTCCAGAGAGACAGAAAAGCTTCCCTTGCGAGCTCCCCAGACCCTGCTCCACGCGACAGGTCGTGTCTGTGTCCTCTGTTGGCAACTGCTGCCAGCTGCAGAAACGAGGGGTTTGCAGCAGGGCTGGCTCTGTCCTGCCAGGTCCCTGGCTGGCGTGGTGCAGCCTCGGGGGGTGTGGGCTCAGAAAGGCTGCCTGACCCTCGCCCTTTGCATCCACACCCTTTGGAGTGAAGTTCACACTGCTAGGACGTCCCTTGTTCTGGTGGCACTGGGGAGGTAGCAGAAATGTCAGTGCTGGATGGAGACTGGACACGTACAGCCCAGGCAAGGTGTCCTCTCTGCTGTGCCAGCTTTTCATCCAGGCAGAGAGAGGCTTTTCCGTGGCAGGGGCAGAAAGCACTGATGGGGGCTTTCTGCTTGGTCCAGCTGATGTGCAGGGTACGGAGCTGCTTTTGGCAGTGCCCCCACCACGGTCCCTGAGCAGAGCTGGTGCTGGGGCAGGGTGGCACCCCCCTCCTGCATGCCCATGCTCTGGGTGGTGGGAGCCCGTGAGGAGGACACTTGGCTTGTGCTCGGGGTGCCCTTGCCCATGCCCACTGGCTGTGGCCCGTCCCCCCCCTCAAGGCTTGCTCTGCTTGTTCTGCTGTAGGTGGGAGGAGGTCACCCTGAAGACGGGTTGTCCAGCAACCCCAGCATGCTCCACAACCATGTCACACTTCCGTCACAGCCCAGCTCACTCCCTGACCTCAACAGGCAGCAGGACACGTACAGTGGTAAGGCAGCACCACGCACACACACACACAGCTTGAGGCTCGCCTGCTGCGGGGCGATCGGGGCACCCATCAGCTCCAGTCCCCTGCAGCCACAGCCTGGGGGGGGGAGGCGGGTGCTCTTGCAAGGCTGGTGCTTCCTGGCACCATCCGTGGGGCAGCTTCTACCTTGAGCCTTTTCCAGAGGTTTGACTCACATGTTCCTGTCCCTCCTGTGAGGCTCTGCTGGGAGAGGATGGACTCTGATTCTGGAGGGTCTGGAAGGAGGAGGGAGAAGAACGGGGAGTGGTGCAGAGCCAGCACCTCTCCAGCTCCTCTCGCTGCGGCCCAGCAATGCAGGATGGGTCTGGGGTGCCACACACGGGCAACGCAGCGCAGCAGGAGCAGGGCCTGGGGACTCCCCAGCCCTCTTTGTGGGTCAGGCCCCTCCAGCCTCCATGTGTGACTCTTCTTCCTCAGCAGGCTTGTCAGGGGGGCTGGGGCGAAGCAGCGTCTCTTCGGGAACCAGCGAAATAAAGAGGGAAGAGAAGGAGGATGAAGAGAACACATCGGTGGCAGATAACTCCGAAGAGGAGAAGAAGGAGCTGAAACCCTCCCGGAACAGAACAAGGTGCTCTTTGAACAGGTCTCTCCCTTCACTTACTCTGTTACCAGGCTGGGGGCATTTGGGCTGTGGTTACGGCCACAGTGACCTGCTGGGCACCGGGCACAGCCCGGTGAGGCCGGGGGTGGTCCTGTGGCACAGCCCCACCAGCCCCTGCCCAGCACGGGAGCCTTGTGTGCCCTCAGCCAGAGGTGGCACAGCCTGGGCTCCCACTGCTCCCCTGCGGCCAGCCGTGCCAGGGGAGGGGCCACCATGGTCCCCCATGCCACCCTCTTCTACTGGCTCCTGACCCCATGGCCACAGGGCCTCCTCGTGCTCTTAAAGCAGAGGGTTTGTGCCTTACCCACCCGAGCTGCACCCACCTGCCTGGTCGCTCGGGGCTCTGCTTGTGGCCACGCAGAAAGGACTGAGTGCTCAGCTGCCCTTGGCCAGGCCTGGGGAAGGTTTTGACCTTCTCCCTGCTTCAGGTCATCTGCTCTCTGCTTCGGGCTCCTGTATCCTCTGTCCCATCCAGCCGGATATGTGGCAGTGGATCAGGTAGAGCCCTTGCAGCGCGCTGGCTTCTCTGCAACCTCGCCATCGGCTCGGAGACCTCGCCAGGGTGGTGCTGCCCAGAGGGGCAGTGCCAACCCCACTCCTGCCAGGCTGCAGCCACCTCCTGCCCTGCAGGCAGAGGCTGCATCTTCCCAAACCCACCAGTTTGGGACACCAGTGTTGGCCCCTACACCTCCTCCGGGCCACCCTTCAACCTCCCGACAACAAGCTCAGGCCTTAATTGCGTTGTTGTGTTGGTTTGTTTAAAAACAAAACAAAACAAAAAAAGAGGCAGAAGAAGAGCCTTAATTTATTATTTTTTTTTCCTCTCCCAAGTCACTCGTGTGTCCCCGTCCCGTGCCTGAGCGCAGGGCACTGGGCCGGCACGTCCCGGCGGGGGCATGCGGGGCCACGTGCGAGGCTCGGCGCGTGTTTCTGTTCTGTGAGTTGACCAGCGCTGAGAGTGCACGCAAGGAATGTCCCTGTCTCGTTCTTATTTTAAACCATTAGTCAAGATGAGGATGAGGAGGACGATCTTCTTCCCCCAGAGCAAAAAGCCGAGAGAGAGAGAGAAAGGAGGGTCGCCAATAATGCCCGTGAGCGCCTGCGGGTCCGTGACATCAACGAGGCCTTTAAAGAGCTCGGACGCATGTGCCAACTCCACCTAAACAGCGAAAAACCGCAGACCAAACTGCTAATCCTCCACCAGGCCGTATCAGTCATACTGAACCTGGAGCAACAAGTTAGAGGTCAGTGAGGGGCCCGGAGTGGTGATATTTTACGTACCTGATCGGCACGGGGCTGTCTGTCTGTCTGTCTCCTGTGACACGTGCTGTGGTGCCTCGCGCTGTCTTTCTCCCCTGTGGCCTTTTTTTTTTTCGTTTTTTTAATCCTTTTTTTTGGTTGGTTTTGTTTGTTTGGTTGGTTTTGTTGCCTTTTTTGCATCCCTGCTGTTCTTTCTTGTTCCCCACTGCGTGTGCTGCATGCTGGTCCCGGAGGGGCACCTGCGCCGTCCTCGCTTTCCTGCAGCCAGGTGCTTTGCTCAGCTGCTTGGCCAGCAAAATGGAAAAAAAACCCAAACCAATCCAACAAAAAACCAGCAAATCTCCCAAGGGGGGCCCAGATCTGACATCTCTCCAAGGGCTGCTCCGAGCACAGAGCCCATCTCTGCCCGTGGCTGCAGCAGCAGCGAGAGGTGCCCCATCCAGCGCAGAGCTCCACGTTCCCGTCCCCACCGCCGCACCCCTGGGGATGCTGGAGCCGTGAGAGGGGCTGCAGGGTGGAGAGGCTGAGCCAAGGCTTGAGCAGACCTCTCTGCCCGTGCAAACTGGTCTGGGCCACAAGCCGGGAGCGCTGGGCGTCCCCAGGAGCTGCGGGCGGGCACACGCGGGCTCGCCCCTCACCGGGGCACTCGCCCACCTCGGCCGCCTGTGCCTGCCCTGGGTGCCGCGTCCCGGTGGGCTCGAGGGAAGCGGAGGGTTGGGCTTCCCGCTCCGGAGGACTCGGCTGCTTTGTTCCTGCATCCCGCAGTGCATGCTCCCGCTCGTGCCCGGCCCCGCTGCGCAGGGTGCCGTGGCGGGTTAACCCCCTTTCTCTCTGCAGAGCCTGTCGTAACACGCGCCGGTGGTTTGTGCCTGGCTGTGCTCCTCTCTGCTGGCCTCTGCTGTTGCATTGATGTTGGAGTCCTTTGTGCCTCTCTTCAGTTTGTAATTTTTTGCCTTTCATAACATGTATATTTTTTCCTGTCTCTTTTTTAAATTCCCCACTTCCTTTTTATTTATTTTTTTCGGTTTTGGTTTTTTTTTTTTCGGTTCTGTTCTTTCCGATCTCCTACAGACAGTCCCCAGCCGTGACATCTCGGTGGTCCCACTCTCTACCTTGTACTTGCTGCTTGCGGATGGAGGCAGGAGCCGAGGGGCGGCGGGGGGCAGGGGCTGTAGACAAGAGTTGGCACCGTGTTCACTTTGGTCTCCCACGCTTGTCCCTTTTTAAACCCCTCTTGGATGCAGCCGGGGAAGTGAGCGGAGCCCCACGTGCTGCGGGCAGCAGGCGTTGGCACAGGCAGCCAGGGTGTCCATCTCTGGTGGCTTCGGCCTCCGGGCTGCTTTGCAGGAGAGAAGCCACCCCCCCAGGAGAGATGCCACCCCCCAGGAGAGAAGCCAACCCCCTTATCCCCTCCTGCAGCACTGCGGTGGGAGCGGGGCCATCGGATCCCCACGTGCCAGGGCTGCCGGCACCATCCTGCTGCCATCAGCAGCGAACGGGGATGGCAGGGAAAGGAGAAGACTGGGAGGGGTTGCAGGGGGCCAGGCAGGCAGGGCAGACCCCCCGCTTTGAGTGGGGCACAAGGCAGCCGAGGCACCGTGCATCCTTAGGGCTCGGAAGACCCCGCGCGGCCCTGCAAGGCTCCAGCAGCACTTGCAGGTGGCAGGGAGAGGGTTCCATCCTGCCCAGCTGCAGCCTGCGAGGTGCTGCTGGAGCCATGTCCCTGCTGGGGACAGTCACCGGCCAGGAGCCGCGGCTGCCAGCCTGTGTTTGGGGGGACGAGCTGGGTTCCTGTCACGGGTGGGCTCAGCAGCTGGGGTGGCTGGTGGCCCCCCGGCCAGCCCGAGTGTCCTGGAGAGAGGGTGGCAGTGCCAGCTGCAGCACCAAGGCGGTGAGGAGGGGACACTGGCAGGGAAAGGCAGCGAGGAGAGGATGCAGGCAGGGACGGTGTGCGACCCTCGGTCCCACACAGGCGCTTGTCTGGGGAGCCTTGGCTCCCCCTCCGCGCAGTCAGGCGTTGTCTGGAGTCTTTCCAGATCTCCCAGCACACCCAGGAAGGCTCTGACTCTGCGACCCCTCTTTGGTGAAGGCTTCTGCCCACGTGGCTCCCCTGGAGCCGAAGGCCACAGTCTGTCCCAGTGCCAGGTCTCACCCAAAGGACCCTCCTCAGATAGGTGTCTTTCCTGGAAGAATTTTTGCTCTGGGGGAGAAGGTCGTCTCTGCAGTAAATTGGGGTTTGGAAGGGACGGGCTGCGGGCGAGGCCACGGTTTAAGATGCTGCCAGCACGACTGCTTTACCCCTGTCCCTGTCTGTTTTGGACACCCCTGGGGTGCTGCCAGTGGTGGAGATTCTCCCGAAGCTCCTGACCATGCCTGGAAAAGAAAATCACCCCCTTCCAGACCAATCTTGGCTGTGTTGAAAGACCTGGATTCAGCATCTGCATCTGAGATGGACACTCAGCAGCAGCTGGGGTACTTGGCTCCCAGTCCCAGTGCTGCCCCCCCAGACCCAGTGCTGCCCCCCCCAGCCCTTAAGAGGGTTCTGAGCCGGGCTGCCTCACGCTGCTGTGGCCCAGCCACCGAAACACTGGGAGGGGTTTGCTGCAGGTGGGATTTTTGAAGTAAATCTTACAAAGAGGGATTTCCTTTCTGCCAAAAAGTCTCCTCTTGGGGGACAAATCCACGTGGTTTTGACTGAGACACCCCCCCCCAGCCCCAAACTCAAACTTTTTGTTTTCAGCCAAAAAAAACCCCACAATGAACAGGAAGGCAAAATTTAGCAGAGGGGAGAAGGTGTCGGTGTCGATGCTGGACCCACCGGCTGCCCTCCCCCTGGCACCCTCCAGCCCCGTGCTGGCAGCACCTT